>JAHLJS010000008.1:23187015-23709693 GCA_038502445.1 Eremochloa ophiuroides
CTCTGAACGACGAGTGTGACGGCGGCGGCGGTTGCAGTTCGGTGCTCCAGCGGCGAGACCCTGCGTTCCGACGACCCTAGAGCACCACTCGAAAAACCAGCGCGCGCATGAGCAATCATCAAAGCTATAGGGTATAAAACACGAGCTCAAGCGGAGCGAGACTCACCACCGAAGGCTAATCGCGTTGAGGTTGCCCGCGGCGGCGCTCCCGAGCGGCCGCGGCAATGACGACGCGTGTTCCGGCATGAATGGATCACCTTAGCGCCCTCTGAGTGCGTCAGGCGGTGCGCAAGTGAACTGGGTACCTAGCTATGGGATGGAGAGTGTGGAAGTAATCAGAGCACGACGAATTTCGCCGGACACCGACGAGCTCGAAGCTTCACCGCGGGGAGAAGAAACGAGGAGGAGTGGCGCGGTGGTGTCTTTAAAGGCCGGGACGGGGTTGGGATAAGCTCGAGCGGGTCCGGCCCCCCTGGGAGCTCGACACGGCGACGCCCGGGCCCCGGGCCAGCCGGACGAATCCGGCGCCAGCCGCGGCACGCGCGCGTACGGGGGGAAGATGAACAGGGGAGCCCCCCTAGCTACAGTGCTATAAGTCTTGAGGTCAAACCCTATTCGATTTGATTTCGGTTGATCCAATCCAAATCTGAGGAAGTGGTAAAAACAAAAGTTGTAGGAAATTTCCAGTAGAACACTTTTGCTTTTGACACCAAATTCAAATTCGGCTTTATTTGAAAAATACCAAAAAGGGGGTAAAAGTGGTTTTGAATTTCAAACTATAATTTTGAAATTACTTTTAAATTTGTCCTACTCAATGAGATCTACATCTCTATTAAGGAAGTTTGATCAGATTCTTAATATTTTTGAATTTGATGTTTCAAATTTGAATTTCAACATAGTAATTTGAGTTTAATTTGAATTTTTGTAATATAACTTCAAAATCTCCAAAAATAAAAGTTGTTCCATTTTAAAAACTCTACAACTTTAATTAAGACACTTTCCTCAGATTCATTGTAGATTTTGAATTAGGGTTTTAGGTCAACTCTAGGGCTTAATTTGATTTCCTATTTAATTTTTATTTTTGACTTCTAATTAAAGGCTTAATTACACAATCCACAACACATGAAATCAAAGCACTCTAGTGACCCTAAGCACAATCATATGCAGATGCTTAAATTTAAACATGATGACATGGCATTATTAATTAACCATAATACCCGGGGTATTACAGCCTTTCCCCCTAAAGGAAATCTCGTCCCGAGATTTGATACAAGATAAAACAAGACTCAAACAAAGTAATGGAAAATAAAATGTCTTAAGCAATCTAAACCTACCTGACACAAACTAATCAGGGGACTTTACATGCTACATCATCGGACAAGTACATCTACAAGGTAGCGAAAAACTCGGGGAAATTCTCGGCGAGATAGTCTTCAGATTCCCATGTGGCTTCATCCTCGAAATGTGCACTCCATTGGACCTTGTACCACCTAGTTGTGTTCCTTCATGTGACACGATCCTTTATGTCCAGGACTCGAATAGGATACTCCGAGTACATCAACTCAGGTTCATGTTCCACTCCTTCCACATCGACGACCTGGTCAGGTACTCGAAGACACCTCTTGAGTTGTGACACATGAAATACATTGTGTACGTCTGAAAGATGCTCTGGCAACTGCAGCTTATAAGCTACCTTTCCCACACGTTCTATGATCAGGAAGGGTCTAACATAACACGGGGCCAACTTGCCTTTGACGCCAAACTGATTGACACCTTTCATTGGCAATACTTTCAGATACACATAGTCTCCCACTTTGAATGCTAAGGGTCGACGCCTTTGATCGGCATAACTTTTCTATTGAGACTGTGCCACTTTCAAATTCTCTTGTATCAATTTGACCTTTTCTTTGGCTTCATTGACCAGATCAATGTCGTAAAACCATCTTTCTCCAGGTTCAGATCAATTCAATGATGTACGGCACCTACGACCATAAATAGCCTCAAATGGAGCCATCTTGATACTTTCTTGGTAGCTGTTGTTGTATGAGAATTCTGCCAATGCTAAACACTCATCCCACTTGTCAGGGTAATTGAGTGCACAAGCCCTCAACATATCCTCCAGTACTTGATTGACTCTTTCCGTCTGTCCGTCAGTCTGTGGATGGTATGCAGTGCTATGCAGAAGCTTTGTACCTAAGGACCTGTGAAAAGCCCGCCAAAACTTGGAGACGAACTGGGTACCTCGATCAGAAATGATGGTCCTCGGTACGCCATGCAACTTCACTAAGTTCTCAATATAAAGCTTCGCATATGCCAGTGCCCTGTACTTCTTCTTGACATGTAGAAAATGAGCTTGCTTAGTGAGGCAATCCACAATAACCCAGATTGAATCAAAACCTCTAGTTGTCCTGGGTAATCCCATGATGAAATGCAAGCTGATATCTTCCCACTTCCATGCAGGAACAAGCAACGGTCGCAACTCTCCACCAGGCTTCATGTGAACAGCTTTCACCTTCTGACAAGTGTCACATCTCGCGACATACCGAGCAATCTTTATCTTCATCTTTGTCCACCAGAACTTTTGCTTCAAATCCTGATACATCTTGTTGCTGCCAGGATGGATAGAAAATCTTGTCAAATGTGCTTCGTCAAGGATCTTTTGCCTCAACTTTGGAACCTTTGGAACTACCAAACAATCCTTGAACCATACGACACCATCTTCATCAATCCTGAAACAATCGGCCTTGCCAGCTTGGACTTTCTCCTTAATGTGCTTGATTCCTTTACTTTTCCTTTTAGCAGCAATGATTTGCTCACGGATAAGTGTTTCAATGCTGATATTCACTAGACTGCTGTGTGGGACTATTTCTATGCCTAACTTTTCCAACTCACAGCACAAGGATAAGTTATATGGTCTGACTGTCAAACAATTGCAGTGCACCTTCCGACTGAGTGCGTCGGCGACCACGTTCGCCTTGCCTGGATGATAGTGCACTTCAATATCATAATCCTTGATCAGCTCGAGCCATCTTCGCTGTCTCATGTTCAACTCTTCTTGAGTAAAGATGTATTTTAGGCTCTTGTAATCTGTATACACATTGCAGGTACTGCCCAGCAAATAGTGACGCCATATCTTCAAGGCATGTACCACAGCTGCCAACTCTAGATCACGGGTAGGATAATTCTCTTCATGTCACTTGAGCTGACGTGAAGCATAAGCAATGACGCGGTCCTCTTGCATCAAGACGCAACCAAGACTGGTACCAGAAGCATTGCAGTACACATCAAATGGCTTTTCAATGTCTGGTTGAGCTAGTACTGGTGCAGTGGTCAACAACTTTTTCAGAGTTTGAAATGCCTTCTCACATTCTAGTGACCAGACAAATTTGACTTGATTTTTCAACAGGTTGGTAATGGGCTTGGCTATTCTTGAGAAGTTCGGAATAAAACGACGGTAGTACCCCGCCATTCCCATAAAGCTGCGGACTTGATGTACTGTGGTTGGTGGCTTCCAATTCAAGATTTCTTCTACCTTGCTCAGGTCCACGGATACACCTTCAGCAGATAAAATATGGCCAAGAAAAGGAACTCGGTCCAACCAAAACTCACATTTACTGAACTTGGCATATAGCTAGTGTTCTCTCAAACGGGTTAGAACAACACGAAGGTGGTTGGCATGATCTTTGGGGGTTTTGGAATAAATCAGAATGTCGTCGATGAACACGACTACAAACTTGTCAAGCTCGGGCATGAAGACAGAGTTCATTAGGTACATGAAATAGGCAGGTGCATTGGTTAGGCCAAAGGACATGACCAGATACTCATAACAGCCGTATCTGGTGGTGAATGCTGTTTTAGGGATATCCTCGGGACGGATCTTTATTTGGTGGTAGCCAGATCTAAGGTTAATTTTGGAAAAGACCTTGGCTCCAGCTAGCTGGTCAAAGAGTAGGTCAATGCGAGGTAAAGGATATTTATTTTTGATGGTGACCTTGTTGAGTGGGCGATAATCGACACAGAGTCTGAGTGACTTGTCCTTCTTTTTCACAAAGATAGCAGGACAACCTATTGGCGCAACAAGTGGTTCCCTAAGCCCAACACACCAGCGAAGCCGGAAACGACCCTTGAGGCAATAAAGCTCTCGCAGATCCAGCTAGCTTCGGACCCGGTCTGAGAGTGTCAGTAACACCCAAGCGTGCCAGTCAATTTGACCTGCAATTGACAAGGAAACAAGACGTAATCAGTAATCATAGGGCAGAACTAACCGGTATGTCCAGGTAGTTCCAACTGTATGGCTCGAAGAGCCGATGTAATGGGAGATCGACTAGAAAGCCGATTCCGTCATGTTATGAACCGATTGTAGCGAAACATGTATTATAACTCAAGTTAACCGGTTCAGACATGAATTTAATGACATATACTTGCTTAAGACAGAAATACGCTATAAAAGATGTAGTCGCAGCAAGCTAACATGACCATAAGATGTCTCAATGTGAAATAAAATGAAATCGGCTACTTTAGCCGATTCAATGTATACGGGTAACATACAAGCCTATAAAGCAAACAATGTTTCAACTCTCCGGCTAATAGACCTAAATCACAATCTTGCAACAGTGGAGATCGAGCGGATCGAGGCAGTCATGATGAAGTTGCAACTTAGATCCGTTAACCCTTGAATCTAGACAATGTTTATTTTATTACTTGAGTGCGACCCGTATCTAATCTAGATCCAAAATACAACCGGCTGGTGCAAAACATTCTATCTTATCAATATAAAACGAATGGCAAGCATAATTCGTTGAACATATAGATCTATTAGATATAAGCCGACGCATATGGATCAAGACGGGCAGGTTGATGATTGCTTTAAATAATAAACAATAAACATAAGCAACATCGGTAACTTAATGAATCTAGCTAAAACTGCCAAATTTAACTAGAGCCGATAACTAATTCATGCATGCAAACTGTCTTAATCTATAGCCTGTCCACCGGATGATGTTAACTAATAGATTAATCAAGCAAACAAACACGAATCGATAACTAATCCGCGCGTGAAAACCTTCCTAATCTGCATCTCGTCCACCGGATGACGGTTAAGACAGATTGATCGGGTAAACCAACGTGAATCATCCTTGACTCACTGTGCTTCCCACGTCCACCGGATGACGCCAAAGAAACAGAGCTTAGCAAGGACCCTGGTCCGCCATGCTTCCACTTCCACCGGATGACGCTAAAAAGACATAGTTTAATAGGGGGTTGACGATACTTACAAGCAAGCCTGCGTCCACCGGATGACACCCAGCCTGGATGAAGTAACTCGCCGGACTCGACTGACTCTAGGGTTTGTTTGGCCGGAGCCGAAAGTTGTGTTGTATTGATGTTGTTGTTGTATTTTACAATGGCTGAGGGCTTATATTTATACCCTGAGCGTAGCTAGAGTCCTAATCGAATTACAACTCATCAATAGATAAGGAAACTAACAAACTATCCTATATCTAAGGTAACTTGGAGTCCCACCTTCCCTTTCCATAACGGACTCCGATCGTGATCGCATCCTGGCGGCGCGGACTCTGGATGACATCATTAATACCGACACTGCGCGCCTCCTGTCATCTTGACCCGATAACCGATTCACCGTGCAATCGGCTATTTTCTTCCTTCCGCTGGACGGAGTCTGCTTCCGAAATCGGCTATCTTCCTCTGGTATCGGCTATCTCCCTTTGGTATCGGTTATCGGCTCCCAGCCCAAAATTTTGTGTATTTCTTTGTTTCTATACCATCGGCCAGCTCTTTCCTTTCTGGGGCAAATTTACCAAATTTTGGTGTAAACATAGGCCCCCCTAGTTCGGAGTATGATTTCTTCATGCTTCGAACTATGATCCAATGGTCTTCCTTGTGCCGAGAAACTCACTAGCAGCCATAGTGCGTATAGGTCTTCTTCCTTTAATCCTTGAAATATAAGCATGTTCTCACCATATTTTCACACCTCTGTGTGCAAGTCCTGTAAAACAATAATCCTCCAATACATGTGGAAATAGATTAGTAGTAAATGCACATGTGTATAAATATTATAGTTTTATCTATACTTAGATATTGTTGATTAGAAGATGCTACAATGTCGATTACATCTCAAGAGTATCATATTTATAACCAAGATTTCTTTTAAATTTGAATAAAATGGTACTTTATTCATCCATCTATCTCTTCAACCATGGGGCTTTTACTTTTCACTTAAGTCTTCAAGCAACTGCAAAACAGAACAGCTACAGAACTGCTTATCTGTTATCCCTTGAACACTTTTCTTCCGGAGTTTTATTATTATCTTTTTATAAATTGTATCACATAATATTGCAAAGTCAAAAAAAAACCGAACCTTTAGCAGATAAAAGTCATATACTTAGATCAAGAAGTGCAAGTGAATATTTTTTGTATTTCTATTTTCCCTGTGCATATGCCACTCTCTTTGATCATTCTAAACTATAAGGCTATTGGGCCTTTGGCCATCTTTTATTTTTATTTAGCGATCACGCGATCGTCATTTTTTATTTTTCTCTTCTCAGTTCTGGCGGACACGTGTCCGTTATTTTTATTTCTGAGTTTATAGAATAGCCTCATATCTTATCTTAATCAAAGAGAGAATGTTCATGGCTCATCAAGGAATTTTATTAATTTATAACGTGTACGTGAATCTTGATCTTAGGAACATCACTATAATCTCACTAGTGGTCACAATAATTTGACAAGGCTCAATATGAAATCAATTAATCTTTATTAATCATTTTATAAAACTCTCCGGATTTCAAGTATCTCTCAGAATAATGTCATAGCAAATTCTATTTCCATTCACATTCTACAGCCACTTTTAGACAAAGTTCAAACTTTACGCAATCCACAGGTTCTCAAGACTTCAAGACAAGTATCAGACAAAAAAACTCAAACCTTAAAGAAATCAAAATTATAAACTAGACACGGGTGAGACATGAAACAGAGCATCTATTAATCATTTCAACAATGGACAAACTAAAACATTTATATCACATATTTGTAGAGTGGAGTTATCCTTAAGATTTCAAAGTTTTGCCTTTAAACATTTCTAATTATAAACTTTGAAACTGTGAGAGTAGAGTTGTGCATACCATCATTGAAGATGTAGGAGCCAATGAAAGTCATTCATCTTGTCCGTCTTCGTGATGGATCGCTTGATGTCGTGCAACTATGCATGCGGCGAGTCCAAGCCCCCAAGGCATAGCTGATGCAGGATCTTGAGACGCCGTGTGTGTCCTCAAAGGTCTTCTTCGCCATTATTTCTTCGCATCTTAGAATCGATTACTCAGCCTGATCCGTTCTACATACGAATCGGCTTTCGGGCCTGCTTCTTAGCATCGGCTTTGTTCTGCTTTCCCTTAGAATTAACCCCTCAGCTAGATTCACTACGAATCGGCTTGTGGGTACTCACAATAGGATCAGCTAAACAGCCTGACCCAAAAAGCCGATCGGTGTGCGACTATTGATGGCGGCGCTTCGTCTTCCTCCGGGATAGCCTCAATAATCCAAACTAGACTATATTAGGCATTTTGATGTATATGATACTTCTGAACTCGTTATGCCCGAACCAATCCAATCTGCAAGGCTGTATATTTTGTTTTTATTTTTTACTCTAAAGGTGACGCTTATCGCATCGGCTGTTACACCCCATCGAGGGTATTTCATTTTTGTGCTAAGGGTGACTCGTTACTACGATGTCGGCCAATTTTGTCCTGAAGGCGACCCGCTTGCACGGCATCGGCTGTTAGAGCCCAATTCACATGAATCGGCTATCACCCCCCAACTGGGATACTAGGGCAGTATTTCCTCAGATGCTTTCCGTTGATGGCTCTGGCGAGTCTCTGCCCTTCCAAGTTTTCAAGGATATAAGCATTACCCGGAGAGCATTCCACCAGGCGATACGGGCCTTCCCAGTTTGGCGACCACTTACCGAATCGGCTATCTTTGGTACCAATAGATATAATGACTTTCCACACTAGCTCTGATTCGGTGAAGCTCTATTTAAATCCCTGAAATCAATACAGACTCGCAATTTACCATTTTTCTTATACACAGGGACGATGTTCGATATCCACTCGGCATATCGGCAAGCTCGAATGAACTTGGCTTCTAACAACCTCGTGATTTCGGCCTTAATGTCGGGTAGAGCATCCTCTCTAAAACGACGTGGAGGCTGCTTATGTTGCCGAAACCCTGACTTGATAGGTAGCCTGTGCTCAACAATAGATTTGTCCAATCCAGGCATTTCATAATATTCCCAGACGAAACAATCTTTATACTCTTTCAATAGTTGAACCAGCTCCTGCCTGAACTCTGGGTCTAAATTGGCGGCAATAAACGTCGGCCTTGGTCTGTCGCCGGGTCCAACATCCACTTCTTCGAGCTTGTCGGCCAACGTGAATCCTTGCCCCAACTTACCCTCTGTGCCGTCAATCGGATTCTCCATTTAATAAAAAGACTCAGAGCCGATTGCCCTGATCGGCTGTTGACTCTCATCATTGACCTTGATGGAGCCTCCTTCCTAAGTCTTGCCAGAGAAACAGTCATGATCCCCAGCTTCCTAGTATGTGGCATCTGCCGTTGCCACGCTGACCGAGTCGTCGGCCGGGATCACTTCGACCTCATCGCCATGCCACTGAATGAGGCACTGATGCATGGTCGATGGCACGCAGCAGTTGGCATGAATCCAGTCGCGTCCGAGTAGCAAGCTGTAGGCACCCTTACTGTCGATCACGAAAAAGGTGGTAAGCAGTGTCTTCTTCCCCACTGTTAGCTCGACGTTGATTGCCCCCCGAGTATTGGAAGAATTGCCCCCGAAATCCTTGAGCATCAGATCAGTTTCTATTAGATCATCGGGACCCTTGCCTAGCTTGCGGAATGTAGTGTAGGGCATGAGATTGACAGTGGCACCACCGTCCACCAACATCTTCGTCATGGGCATGCCATCGACATAACCTTTGAGATAGAGGGCCTTCAAATGTCGATTCTTGGCTGGCTTATCAAAAGTAGCTTGCTGTGCGAGCACCAACTTGGCCACTCCGTCTTCTGATCCCGAATCATCTGAGTCGGACTTGGTATCATACTTCTTGGCTCTGAACTCTGCAAGCAGCACGAACACCATCTGTGCATCGGCTACAGCCTTTTCATTATTTTGTGGAAGCTTCTCGCGCCATACCCGTTTGGCACGTCCCTCAGCTTGGAGCTCTCTGTTTCTGAGCCGCTGCACCCGGCGCCTTTGGCTCCTAGTTAGATCCCCTGGGCACCACTGATTCTCTTGCCAAACCGGCTGTCGACGTTCAACTACCACTTCATCAAGCCGATCGTGCAAGTCCCTTTTTTCACGCCGATCTCGCGGGCTGTGGGGGCTCCCCAGCCTCTGATGCACAGACCGGCGGTTGACCTAGGACTGCCTGTACTCTCGATACTGATCGCTGCATTCTGGGCAGTTGCGCAGCGTTGGCAGTCTCAGGCCTTCATTCCAACAATGTCGGAAGAATGGGCAATGCCAATGATCCTCCTCACCTCCCCGGTGGCGGGTCATTTCTTCATGATAGCGCGCCTCTTCTTCTTCGCGGAGCCACCTGCGGTACTCCTCTTCTTCACGCTGCAGCCGCCTCTGATGATCTTTCTCTTTCAGTCGCCGCCACTTGTTCAGAAGGTGCTGGTGTGTGGGCCTCCTGCTCTTGGTGCCACTGGATTCTCCCTGCTCCGGCTGCCTCTGATTCTGTTCCCTCCTTCCTTTGATCAGCGCCAGCTCCTCAGCTGTGATTTATGCATCGGTATCAACTGAGGAGTTCTTCCTGGCCCGTTCGGAGGTTAATACCTTTACTTTAGTCAGAGGATTCGCGATCTGGACCATGTTCTGCCCTTTCGGGAATGGGAATTTGTCGATCTTCATCTTCCCCTTGGGAGGAGACTCAAATTTCAACAAACCGCGCCTAATAGCATTCTGGATTGCTGCTTTGAAATTGCGGCAATTGTTTATAGAGTGTGAGGTGAGGCCGTGGTACTGGCAGAACGGTTTTCCCTGCAAATCTTCAGGAGATGGCTTGACGTAATCAGCTGGGAAGGTGATGTGGCCTGCACTGACTAATAGGTCGAAGAGTTTGTCCAGCTTTCGCGTGTCAAAGTCGTATTGATCTTCCGCGCTCTAACCCTTCGGTACGGCCATGGGCTTTGTTCCCCATTTAAGCTCAACAGCAGCCACTTCTTCATTCTCTCCATCCTTTGAGTCAGAATCACAGACGTAGGCCTGCTTGTATTTTGATTCCTTCTTGAAACTCTGGGCTTGCTGTTCTAATGCGGCCACCCTCTGCATCACCTCGCTGATGCTGTTGAAGTTGGTGCCCACAAGCTTCTCTTGGACGTGTGGGAGCAACCCACTGACCACTATCTTGGCGAGCTGCTTGTCGTTCAGGTTCAAAGAGTAACACATGTTCCTGGTCTCCCTGAACCGCTTGATGAAAGCCGATCCAAGTTCATTCGGCTTTTGGCGCATGTTGGTGAGATCTGTGATGTCTTTCTCCCCAGTGCCGGAGAAGAAGTAATTATGGAATTTAGTCTCCAGATCTTCCCAGCCTTGAATCGAGCCAGGCTCCATAGATGCAAACCAGCTAAACGCCGGCCCTGTCAGTGATAGCGGAAAGAGCCGGACCCTGTGAGCTACCTCATACGAAGCTTCGCCGAGCTGGGTCAGGTAACGGCTGATGTGCTCCATGGTGGTGATGTCGTCCTGCCCACTAAACTTGGAGAAGTTGGGTAAGCGATACCTGGGCGGCAATGTCACGCGGTCGTACCACTCGGGGTAAGGGCGCCTGTACTTGATTCCAGTCCTGGTCTTCGGCTGTAAACCGAACGTATCACGGAGCATGGCACTCATCTGCTCCAGCAGCTGATTGTTGGGTGTCTGGGCGTACCCCGGATGTGGTGCTGCCTGAAGGTCTTGATATGTGATCCCCTCATGGTATCCAGGAGTTGGGTTGGCCACGTCTGCCGCCGGCGTATTTCCAGCTGTCAGGTTCACTGCTGATGAGTTCATCGAGTTCACCGACTGTCCAGTGGCCTGCATGAAAACGGCGAGCTCCTCCGGAGTATGATCTTTGTATAATCTAGGAGAAGATGCTATTTTTTGAGCCGAACCGGCCGCAGTGGTACCCTGCCCTGGCGTTTTCGGCTGGCTCGGCTGTTGCGGTGGGGAATTGGAGGTCCCTGCCGCTGCTTTTGGATCTGCATCCTCTGCGGGTATGTTGAAGTAAATCGGACCCAGAGACTCCCAATCCTGCCGTTTGAGAACAGTCTTCATGATGTTATAGAATGTCTGCAGGAAGGATTTATGGTGATGGCCGACTGCTGAATAGGCGGCCTCCCAGGTTGCTTCTTCCAGCATCTGCTTGAGGTCGGCCTTTCACTCCTCTTCAGATTTATCAGAATGGCCGTCCATGATCCATCTAGGGAATGCATTCTTCTTCACTACCGAGCCATCACGCTGCTTGCTGAATGAAAGCAGACAGGCATCAGCGAATTCTTCAACAATCTTGTTCAGCACTGCCGTGTCCTCCTCACTGAGGTCTTCGACCCTGACCCTGAGGACACCGTCATCCCTGGAGGGGCCGTCCGCCGCAGCCTTTCCTTTTGCCATGGTCTTCAATAAAAGGTCCCACCGGGCGTGCCAAAAAGTGTGTTGGCGCAAAAAGTGGTTCCCTAAGCCCAACACACCAGCGAAGCCGGAAACGACCCTTGAGGCAATAAAGCTCTCGCAGATCCAGCTAGCTTCGGACCCGGTCTGAGAGTGTCAGTAACACCCAAGCGTGCCAGTCAATTTGACCTGCAATTGACAAGGAAACAAGACGTAATCAGTAATCACAGGGTGGAACTAACCGGTATGTCCAGGTAGTTCCAACTGTATGGCTCGAAGAGCCGATGTAATGGGAGATCGACTAGAAAGCCGATTCTGTCATGTTATGAACCGATTGTAGCGAAACATGTATTATAACTCAAGTTAACCGGTTCAGACATGAATTTAATGGCATATACTTTCTTAAGACAGAAATACACTATAAAAGATGTAGTCGCAGCAAGCTAACATGACCATAAGATGTCTCAATGTGAAATAAGATGAAATCGGCTACTTTAGCCGATTCAATGTATACGGGTAACATACAAGCCTATAAAGCAAACAATGTTTCAACTCTCCGGCTAATAGACCTAAATCACAATCTTGCAACAGTGGAGATCGAGCGGATCGAGGCAGTCATGATGAAGTTGCACCTTATATCCGTTAACCCTTGAATCTAGACAATGTTTATTTTATTACTTGAGTGCGACCCGTATCTAATCGAGATCCAAAATACAACCGGCTGGTGCAAAACATTCTATCTTATCAATATAAAACAAATGGCAAGCATAATTCGTTGAACATATAGATCTATTAGATATAAGCCGACGCATATGGATCAAGACGGGCTGGTTGATGATTGCTTTAAATAATAAACAATAAACATAAGCAACATCGGTAACTTAATGAATCTAGCTAAAACTGCCAAATTTAACTAGAGCCGATAACTAATTCATGCATGCAAACTGTCTTAATCTATAGCCTGTCCACCGGATGACGTTAACTAATAGATTAATCAAGCAAACAAACACGAATTGATAACTAATCCGCGCGTGAAAACCGTCCTAATCTGCATCTTGTCCACCGGATGACGGTTAACACAGATTGATCGGGTAAACCAGCGTGAATCATCCTTGACTCACTGTGCTTCCCACGTCCATCGGATGACGCCAAAGAAACAGAGCTTAGCAAGGACCCTGGTCCGCCATGCTTCCACGTCCACCGGATGACGCTAAAAAGACATAGTTTAACAGGGGGTTGACGATACTTACAAGCAAGCCTGCGTCCACCGGATGACACCCAGCCTGGATGAAGTAACTCGCCGGACTCGACTGACTCTAGGGTTTGTTTGGCCGGAGCCGAAAGTTGTGTTGTATTGATGTTGTTGTTGTATTTTACAATGGCTGAGGGCTTATATTTATACCCTGAGCGTAGCTAGAGTCCTAATCGAATTACAACTCATCAATAGATAAGGAAACTAACAAACTATCCTATATCTAAGGTAACTTGGAGTCCCACCTTCCCTTTTCATAACGGACTCCGATCGTGATCGCATCCTGGCGGCGCGGACTCTGGATGACGTCATTAATACCGACACTGCGCGCCTCCTGTCATCTTGACCCGATAACCGATTCACCGTGCAATCGGCTATTTTCTTCCTTCCGCTGGACGGAGTCTGCTTCCGAAATCGGCTATCTTCCTCTGGTATCGGCTATCTCCCTTTAGTATCGGTTATCGGCTCCCAGCCCAAAATTTTGTGTATTTCTTTGTTTCTATACCATCGGCCAGCTCTTTCCTTTCTAGGGCAAATTTACCAAATTTTGGTGTAAACACAACCCCAGGGAGATGAACTAGGTCTGACGAAACCTTTATCAAGCAGATCTTGCAATTGAACTTTAAGCTCAACTAATTCTTTGGGAGGCATCCTATAGGCTCTACGGGATATAGGTGCAGTTCCTGACTTCAACTCAATAGCAAACTCCACGTCACGGTCATGTGGTAGACCAGGTAGATCATCAGGAAATACATCCGGAAATTCACAGACTACCGGAATATTTTGGATTTCTTGGACTGAGGTGGCACACAGTCTCTGCACAGACTTTTCAACCATTCTCACGGGTAGTGGAAGCTGGATAGGAAGCTGAGATTTACTACCAGTTATGCTGACTCATATGGTCCTATTCAGCACGTCGATCAAGGCCTTGTGCTGATACATCCAATTCATACCTAATATGACATCTATGTCCTGATTCTTGAGTACTGTCATGGTGGATGGGAATATATGCCCACCCAACTCGATAGGTACTCGCTGCACTACCTCCTTAGTATTTATTCGCCCCCCGGACGAATGTATAAGGAAATTTTCCTTTATTTCCCCAATTGGAGTGTCATGCTTGACAACAAATGTACGATTGATGAATGAATGTGATGCACCAGAATCAAAAAGTGTAATAGCGGGGTGACTGGCGACAGGAAACCTACCCATCATGACGGGCTCTCCTGCAGGGATGTCATCCACATGAGTATAATAGACATGTCCTGCTTTCTTGACAATTTTGCCCTTCTGAGCCTGGTGTTGCTGGCCACCGTGCTGATTCTGATGCTGCTGCTGTCCAGGACCTCTCTGGGCATTTTGATTGTGTTTCTTTGGATATGGACAGTCACGAGCCCAGTGTCCTATCTTGCCACAGTTGTAGCAAGGGTGATTGTAGGTGGTCTGAGGTGTATTAATACGAATGCCTGGGGCATTCGGCTGAGTAGTGTTCTGTTGGTTTGAGGTATGAGAGGTAGCCACGGTGCGGACCACGACCTCCTGCTGGGGGTAAGCTAGACGGTTGTGGTGAGTAGGATGATAGATGATCTTCTGGCGTTTTTGACCACCAGAAAAGCCTGATTTCTTCTTCTTCTTTTCATCTTGATGCTTACGATCACTTTCTTCGTAAGTAATGGCGCTGTTGACGCCTTCGTGATATGAGCAATTAAGGTTATTGGATAGGCTGCGCTGGATCTTGAAGTTTAGGCCCCTGACAAAGCAATCTTTCTTCTTTTGGTCGGTGTTGGTATGTTCAGGAGCATATTGGGCTAGATGGTTGAACTGGTTCACATATTGCATAACAGAAGAATCCTTCTGCTACAGAGCTAAGAACTGATCCAGCTTCATTTTCATTACACCTACAGGGATGTAATGTGCTCGGAAGGCTTCGCGAAACTCTGCCCAAGTAAGCTGATGTTCCTCGGGCTGTGCAGCCAACAGATTGGCATACCAGGCACTGGCTGGTCCACGCAGCTGCTGAGCTGCGAACAATGGCTTTTGGATATCTGTGCAACGGATCAAGCTGAACTTTTGCTCCATGGTTCGAAGCCAATCATTGACCTCCAAAGGCTCATCGGCCTTTGTGAACACTGGGGGACGTGTTTCAGTGAAATCCACATAGGTAGTTTCCTCATCTTCGCGGCGGCCTCGACGCCCGCCATGGTTCTCCCGGTTTTGGGCCATAGCATTGGCTGCATTAGCAAGGACTGCGATGGCATCGATTAAGGTTGGTGGAATGGGTGGTGGGTAGGGAGCAGCTCCTTCATCGGAAGTACCAGCACCACTTGAGCAGGTGTTGACCATCTGTTTTTAGGACAACCAACTAAGGACTTGCTTTGCATAATTAACACATGGTAGCATTACAACTTAAAACATTAAACATAACAAAGTTCAACACACTCGGACATAACAAGTTCCACCCCAAACAAAGGTTCTTGGCATGACGATTACAACACTTGGATAGCGGAAGACTAAAGTCACTAGTCCTAAGACTATCCTAATCGATGACGACAATCTCCTCCTCGTCGTCCTCCTCAAGGACCACATCCTCCATTGGGTCAACTGCCTCAAAATAACCGTCCTCAGAAGCCTCACTGTAATACTCCTCCTCTGGTCCCGTGACAACACCATCCTCAGGCTCATCCTCACGTGGAACTAGAATTGGATTAAGCTGATCATTCAACCTATGCACCTCCTCGTGTAGCATACCATTGTTCCACTCAAGGTTCTCCACATACCCCTCCAACTCCTCGACCCTCTCACGGGCCATGCCCTCACGCTCCAAAGCCTGGTCCCTCTGCTGAGTCAGGCGGTCGATCTCCCGACGTAGATCTCGGTTGGTCCTCACATCCCGGTAGTGGTCAGCCCGGGCTACGCGGAAGTCCTCCCGCATGAGACTCATCTCCCTGTGCAGCTCCTTGATCTCCTGCTTGAACTCGTTACGACTGCGGCAGGGAGGGCGGCTGCCAGACGCCTCCACACTGTCGCACGATGCCAACTGGTGGCGCGGAACTCCACGGGGACTAGTCATCTTGCGATCAGTCAACTTACAACGTGCCAGCTGGAAAGGTAAGTTTGAATTAGTGAGGATATAAAAGGCTAGCAAGAATAGGTGTGATAGATCCTAACCGATATACCTACTTTTAAGGAGGAAGATAGTAATAGGTATAACAAAATACAGATCAAGACAGGAACTACTAATAAGATAAGAATGTAAGCAATTTGGACTCAAAATAGTAGTTTAAGTTTTTATGATCCAAAACATTTTGAACTTTTCGAAAAGTAACCCGCAATGATTTAGCAATGGAAAGCTCTGATACCAGCTATAACAGAACTGCCTAAATCACGTGGCCCATAGGCACCTGTCATCATCACTAATGACCTCTGACAGCCGGGCCTATGTTCTAGACAACCTAGGCGGCCCTGCCGGGCTACATAAGCGCCCGTTATCTCCGACAGGATCCCATTGCGAAGCCATTACAGGATTACAACATTTCATAACAAATTACATCAGAGTAGAAGTGCGGAAGATTAAATAGTACTTAATATTACAAACCGGTGTTCAAATAGGAATTAGGTGCACTTATTACAGACCACAATTTAAAGAGGTAGCAGTAGCGGTAGAACAATAGTACAACAAGATAGATAGATAATACACAAACCCTGCCCACGGGTTCAACCTTACTCTTCTTCGCTTTCCTGGATAATAGTGACACAGCACGGAGTAAGACAGACTTCAGGCTCCTCCTGACTACCTGCAACGGGGTTAACAAACCCTGAGTACATGGGGTACTTCGCAAGACTTACCTGACTAAAGGTGTAAAATTAGACTCAGGAATGCAGACCGAGGGGAGTCAAGGTAAGGCTTGAGCAAGGGTTCAAGAGTTTTGCGGAAAAGCATTACTAGTCCTATTTCAATATTTTATTCCCATAATATTGTTAATCATTACCATATTTCAAGTACTTTCCAATATCCATCATCATTCTTTCAATATATATTCATTTATTTTGAAAACATCCTAGTTCCGAACCACTTTTCAATGTACGGGTGAGGAACAAGTCTTCATAACCGAGGAGCAACGATGATTCGAATCGATTAATACCCAGCTGGGGATCCCTATCCACACTGCGTGTGTAGCACTTAAGCTCACATACGCCAACCCCACCTACCACGGCTTTTCATACCCTAGAACTGGTCCTGCGCCACCCGAGAGCATAGTAGTCCTCTAGTATCCAGGCACGCCGGCCACGAGGGTACACGCTACTCTCGCCATCTCTCCACTCCCAGTGCGTGGTTGTCGGTTCCAGCAGTAGAGCCACCAGAGTCAGAGGCTTCCCGTAGTATGTGGCTAGTTGCAAAGTCTTGATCACAGTAGGCCTGACAACGAACGGTCCCTAATATTTTTCCGTTAGAAACCATGCAATGGGACTCTAATCCAAGTACACTGGTAACTACCCAGTTTTCACATCCCTTTCCGATGGCGAGGATCGTTGGGACTCCAACCCAAACAGATGGTCGACCAAACGGAAAAATCCCATCCCTATGGATGATAATGAACTAGCTAGGAACACTGCCAACCAACAAGGACATAACCAGTCCCATAAAGTGATTCATTTGATTTGTATCATCACAGTTCAAAATAGCATTTTTGCAAATCAAATCATTAAGCATGACTAAGCATTTTTCAATACTTTAACTAAATCAGGTTCTCAGGTATTGATAATTGGTCAAGGATGGTAATGCATCAAGTGGTTGTCAATCAACTCCTATTAACCTAATGCAATAGATTAACTCAAGTGATAAACATTTTAAAATAGCAAGGAGGGGCAAATGCACCGGGGCTTGCCTTGGATTGCAAAAAGAGTCGGGTCGAGGTCGGTGCCGCAAATATCAGACCCTAGCACAAACTCAACAACGGGCTCCTCAACTGTCACCTCGGGCTTCACCTCACTATTCTCAGTCACTACACGTGTGCAGTAATGAATGCATGATTACGATGCAACATGAAATGACAGATAAGATTCAATACTAAATGATACAGACTTGATCATAACCCTACCACAGACTAACCATGATCATTCTCCTATAAGATGTTCTAGGTCACAAGGGTGTTTGACCTAGTATGTAACACCCTAAAATTTGCTATTTTATAAATAGAAATAAAATGATTTAATTTGGTATTTTTGTAAACACGAAAATACAGGGAATTGATTTAATTGTGTAAATAGTTGGTTAATTCTTATTTGAAACATAATTTTTGTTCATAAAAATAAATTTAAACTTAGGTCAAACCATGATTGATTGCATTCATGCTGGAATAATTCTTCTTTGTAGAGTGCATTTGGTTTGATTCCCCATTTTGAAAACCCTTTTTGAAATCCATTTGAAAATCTATTTGAAAAGTTAGAAAATAGAAAAGAAGAAAACTATCTCTCCCTCTGTTTCCAGCCCATCTTCCTATCCAGCTCGGCCCACTCCTTCCTCTCCCCCTCAGCTTTCCTTGCCTCCTTCTCTTGGGCCGAAACCGCGCAGGCCGGCCCAGCAGCACAGCCGCGGCGCCCACGCCCCTCCTCTCTGTCTCACTGACGTCTGGGCCCCACACGGCAGTGTCACCTCCCTCCCTTCCTTCTTCTTCCTTCCTTCTGTTGTGAGAAACAGAACGCAGCGCCGCTCCCACGGATTGCCGCCGGCAATTTCGCCCCGGGGATGCCCCCTTCCCTATTTGGAGCTGTCTCACGGCTTTATAGACCAATCCCGACCCCGTTTTCCCTCTTTTTCTTCCTCCTCGCGCCGTTCCGAGCCCCCGCGGCAAGCAGCAGAGCCGCCGCCAGAAGAAATCCGCCGCCGAGCTCCATATCCACCGATGCCGAGGCGTTCCCGTCCAAATTGGAGGCACAAAACGGTTCGCTGAGTTTCCACAGATCTTCCCCGCTTCCTTTTTGTCACCGATTGGAGATCATGGCACCATCTGCTCGACTCGCCGCCACCAACCAGCCGCCGCCGCCGTCGAGCTCTCCTTCCCGAGGCGTCTACCCCGTAATCAGCCGGCCCACGAGCTCTTCCTCGAGGTGAGGAATCCATTTCGTCTCCTTTTTTTTCCCCTGCCTCCGCCTTCCCGATTCATCGGCTAGCTCGCTGGCAAAGCCGTCCGCCATGGCGAGCTGCGCGGTCACTGCGCGGTCACTGCGCGACCTACCAGCCTTCGCGAATACCCTAGGTGAGTTCGCATAGGTCCCCTGTACCTCCCCGTGCTTTCCTTTCGCGAAACCGAGCCGAAACTCCCGATCCCGCCGATTCTCCGGCGAGCTCGGCTCACTGCCGGCCATGGAACCGCCCAGGCTGCTCTCTGTTCCGGCGAGCGTAATGCCCCAATCGCTCCCAACCGTCAATCTCCAGATCAACGATCCACAGCAGCCCTTACCCGTTCGGTCCACCATGGACCCAGTCCGTGGCCCGGTGCGCAGCGTGGTGGACGCGGTCCATGGACCGGACCAACCGGGTCGCGCCACGTGGCAGTCAACCGGTCAGCGGTCAGCGATCCTTGGCGCCTTTCTGGGAATACGCCATCCAACTGTGAAAACGTATTTTTGCTCGGTTTTAATAAAAATCAGAAAAACCCTATTTACAGTTTTGCACTATCTTTAATCACTTATAAAATGCGCGTTTTAGCTCCGATTGAGGTGATTCCAATTGCATTGGATTCATATTTTTATCCTCTTTCCAGTGGTATAGCTTTTACTTATGTTAACTGTATTTTGATTTCAAGTATTATTTAAATTCCTTAAATGCATAAAAATGTTTATAAAATTCATATATTTCGTGTTATAAACCCGTTTCTAGTGATCTTTATATCGATGCGATCGTTGGAACGAGTAGAACAGTTTCGTAAGATTTCCAAAACTGTTTGAAGAGTTTTAACTAAATGTTATTTTATAAACCTATAAAGCCAATGATTTTTGTATATAAAAGGTCAATTCAACCCTACTCTTTTATTAATGACTACAAATGATATTTATTCTGTTTTGTTGAACTAATATGTGTTTTATATAAAATGATATTATCTGAAAACTTAATATAATATATTTATTTATATATTCTTTATTATTTCTTTTATAAATGAAAGTAAATCGCTCGGTAATCCTATCTTCCCAACCCTAGCTCCGATTAGCGTGATCTTCGCGTCTATGTGATCATAGCAATGCGTAGAATCGTTTTATAACCTTTTAACTTCTATTTCATTGATTGGTGTATTGTTCTAATAGAATATTATCTTTGCTATGCATGTATGTATTGAATGCTTGCGTGGTGCTTTATGATCGCGCTCAGCCGTTGCGAGTTACGTTGGTGATCAAGAAGAAGAAGAAGGTGATCCAGGAATTCTTTCAAGGATTACTGAGCAGCTGTGGGTGAAAAGCAAATAAAGGCAAGTATAGCTTTGGGTGTTTATTTCTGTAATCGTGATCATGTGAATTAACTAATGGGAAAGTAATGAACGTTAAAAGATGACTTTATTCCGTAAGTGAATACCCCGGGAAAACCGCGCAACTATGAGTGCTAATGGGCTCTGGTTTTAGTTAAGTATGAAGTTCTTTCTAGCATCGTTGGCGGTTACCCGTGTGGCGCAAATGGGGAAAAGCAGACTGTGGATCTCTGGACAGGTGGTATCACACAGACTGACTGATGAAACCAATAGCGGCCGCGACATGTTGGATAAGACTTTTGAAAGACTTCATAGTGGACCCTGCCGGCCTTCCTTGGTAGTGGGCCAAGAGGCTGATCACCTCGGGAAAAAGGGTAAACCACGGCTCGTAGTGAAAGTGTGCAACCTCTGCAGAGTGTAAAACTGGTATACTAGCCGCGCCCTCGGTCATGGGTGGCCTGGAATCCTCATGGAACAGAAAGTATTGTTATTGATTAATTGTTTACGCTTTACCTTTTACTTTGCATTGATCATGAGTATATGAAATCAGTATCTTGTCGTTATATTTGCTGAGTTTGACATGAACTCATTCTTGCTATTCCCCCACACCTCAGGAGAAGTTAGACTTGTGGTCAACCAGTCAGTTTGATCCTGCGGATTGAAGTCTACACCCGGCGTTGAAGTCATTTTTCGTTGCTGCACTCTGAGGTTATATTATAATTATTTAATACGCTATTTATTTAAGCATTTTTCTCTTGATATTTCCATTATCTGTGACTATATGTGAGATTTGCTTTTATTATTTCACATATAAGTATATGTCTGGTTTTGTTCTTAAAACCGGGTGTGACAGAAGTGGTATCAGAGCAATGCTGACTGTAGGATTCAAGCCTAGTTAGAACTGGTACGATTAGGTAGTGTTCAACCTTGTTTATCTCTTGCTTCTTCCTAGCCTTGTTAATTTCTAAAAGATTCTTCTCACTTTGGCCTCTCTTTTATTAGAAGATTTTGTTTCTATTCTAACTCTCCTCCATCCATCTGAATAGATGATTAGCAACAAGAAGATTGACCGTGTTGAATCTCAAGACCAAGCCATGTCGTCCTTTGTTCCACCCCGCATGATGAAGTTGTCTGGGATGCAAAGTCAAGATCATGAAGGAGTGATGCCTGGGAGTTCTCAATCAAGCTTATCACAGGATCAGAACCAGCAACCACTTTCGCAGTTGCAGAAGGTTGACAAGAAGCAAGTGCAAGGGTATAAGGTGAAGAAGAACTATATAAAGGGTTGGTTAAACCATCTAGACATGATTACAGCTCAGAAAGATGAGAAGGTTGTTCATGGTGTGATTACTATAAGCTTATCCTCTGCCATGGTTATGTTTGACCGTAGAGCTACACATTCAATCATCTCCAGAAAGTATGCGGAAGCTCATAATGTTAAGATGGTTCCGGTGCGAAGGCCTATAATGGTTAACACTCCAGGAGGTGAATTAAAGGCAGATTATGTATGTCCCAACGTCGATGTTGTCATAAATGGAGTGAACTTCAAGGCAAATCTTAATGTTTTGGAGTTAAAGGACTTTGATGTTATCCTTGGAAATGGATGGTTATCTTCGCATAAAGGAGTGATCAAGAATGGTCAGCGATCACTACTGCTGACGACGCCGTCTGGAGAAATAGTAGAGTATGAGGGTATCCAACCTCCACCTGGCAAGAAGGAAGTCAACCATGTAGAAGATGCTAGCTGCAAGGTGTTCCAAATTCAAAATCAGTGTCCATGTTGTAAGCATTATAACCTTCCCTGTTTCCAAGGAAAATCAAGCGACAAGGAAGTTAATGTGAACCCAACTCATGAAGATAGTGCAGACAAGAAGAGGAAGTCAAACACACTAGAACCAGAGTTGGGACAGAGTCAACAACTGAGTCCTGTTGACCATAAGAAGATAGATGATTCTCAAGCTAATATTTACTCAGGTGAAGTATGTGTAGACGGATGGACAATCACCTGTAAAGAGTTTCAGCCTCGAAGGATTAAGCAAGCTAAGAGAAAGTGGTAACATGGTTAACAAGAAGTGCCATCCCCCAAAGCTCATGTATCTTCATCGTGTTTAGGCAATAGAAGTTGTCCCCTTTATGTAATAAAAACGATAGTGGCGTTTGTTGAGTGCTTGCTTTATTGTATTGATGACTATGTTTGATTTGGATCTTTGTAATGAATGCAACGATCTTGTGGAGTTGTCTACAATTTCATTTAGATCATAGAGTTGTTAATTAAATAGTTGGGGTTCTTCTTTCTCTCTCTCTTGCTCTCTTTGCTTCATCTATTCTGTTCTCTCTGAGCAACATGTCTTTGTCTTCTTGTACCTCTATCTTTGGAAGAACTGTGTGATGAATGGTGCTTGAATGGTTACAAGAGCTAGTCCCTAGCTGCCCCTAGTTTATTTTAAGGGGGGTAGTGCCTTGATGTCACAAGTTGAAGATGGTTTCCCCATCCTTACTCGTGTACTGATGATTGGTCACTTGATGACAGGAAGTGTAGTATCCCATGGA
The DNA here is from genome assembly GCA_038502445.1 of Eremochloa ophiuroides. Classification (NCBI taxonomy): domain Eukaryota; kingdom Viridiplantae; phylum Streptophyta; class Magnoliopsida; order Poales; family Poaceae; genus Eremochloa; species Eremochloa ophiuroides. The sequence continues at coordinate 23,209,961 of JAHLJS010000008.1, forward strand.
TCCGAACATGTGGGAAGAGACTGATGCACCTGCTTTTGAAGGAGGTGGTGAGTACAATGAAGATGAGCACTATCAAGACAACAACATAGAAGAGCAATTTGAGAGTGAACCAAGTCAGAATCCACAACGTCGGAAGCGAAAAAGGAAAGCACGTAAGAAGCCTACGCAAGAAAGAAAAGCACAGAGGAACTTCATCAATGGAAGACTGAACAATATGGATAGGCATAACATCCAAGGAGCTACCAAAGTGGTGCACGGTTATATTCAAGTAGGCGAAGTACTGGTTCTTGCTCTGTTTGACCCAGGTGCTTCGCATTCTTTCATTTCCGCTGAGTTGGTGGAGAACGACAAGATGATGAAATGTCCAACAAGGAGACCTTTGCTAGTTCAAACCCCAGTGGGAGAAATACTAGCAGATCAGATATGCCCAAATATCAGTCTGGTCATAAACCAAGAAAAGTTTACCGTAACCCCTATGGTGTTAGAGTCACTCAATATTCCCATTGTTCTTGGTAACGGATGGTTGTGTGCGCACAAGGGAGTGATTCATGGCACCAAAGGCACAATGCTCTTAACAGCACCGTCGGGGAAAAGAATTGAGTATCATGGTGGTCAACCTCTACCTGTGGAATACAAATGACATGTTCTATGAGTAAGCACAATAGGGAATACCACCATAATGATGAGGGGCAGATGTAGATCATGTTTCCATATCTATTGAGTGGTGAGTTAAAAAGATAGTAGTCAAGGAAGACTTTGGTCAATTATGAATAATATCCGTTCAGTGGAAGATTTGTACGCAAGTGTGACTACGAGACATGAGTGTTTAAAGTTGCTATGGATGTTTTGAAGTTGAAAGAGTTAACGAGATCTTTTTCATGTTTCTCTCTTGGAATCTAATCCTCTTCTCGAATCTCGAGGACGAGATTCATTTTAAGGGGGGTAGAATTGTAACACCCTAAAATTTGCTATTTTATAAATAGAAATAAAATGATTTAATTTGGTATTTTTGTAAACACGAAAATACAGGGAATTGATTTAATTGTGTAAATAGTTGGTTAATTCTTATTTGAAACATAATTTTTGTTCATAAAAATAAATTTAAACTTAGGTCAAACCATGATTGATTGCATTCATGCTGGAATAATTCTTCTTTGTAGAGTGCATTTGGTTTGATTCCCCATTTTGAAAACCCTTTTTGAAATCCATTTGAAAATCTATTTGAAAAGTTAGAAAATAGAAAAGAAGAAAACTATCTCTCCCTCTGTTTCCAGCCCATCTTCCTATCCAGCTCGGCCCACTCCTTCCTCTCCCCCTCAGCTTTCCTTGCCTCCTTCTCTTGGGCCGAAACCGCGCAGGCCGGCCCAGCAGCACAGCCGCGGCGCCCACGCCCCTCCTCTCTGTCTCACTGACGTCTGGGCCCCACACGGCAGTGTCACCTCCCTCCCTTCCTTCTTCTTCCTTCCTTCTGTTGCGAGAAACAGAACGCAGCGCCGCTCCCACGGATTGCCGCCGGCAATTTCGCCCCGGGGATGCCCCCTTCCCTATTTGGAGCTGTCTCACGGCTTTATAGACCAATCCCGACCCCGTTTTCCCTCTTTTTCTTCCTCCTCGCGCCGTTCCGAGCCCCCGCGGCAAGCAGCAGAGCCGCCGCCAGAAGAAATCCGCCGCCGAGCTCCATATCCACCGATGCCGAGGCGTTCCCGTCCAAATTGGAGGCACAAAACGGTTCGTTGAGTTTCCACAGATCTTCCCCGCTTCCTTTTTGTCACCGATTGGAGATCATGGCACCATCTGCTCGACTCGCCGCCACCAACCAGCCGCCGCCGCCGTCGAGCTCTCCTTCCCGAGGCGTCTACCCCGTAATCAGCCGGCCCACGAGCTCTTCCTCGAGGTGAGGAATCCATTCCGTCTCCTTTTTTTTCCCCTGCCTCCGCCTTCCCGATTCATCGGCTAGCTCGCTGGCAAAGCCGTCCGCCATGGCGAGCTGCGCGGTCACTGCGCGACCTGCCAGCCTTCGCGAATACCCTAGGTGAGTTCGCATAGGTCCCCTGTACCTCCCCGTGCTTTCCTTTCGCGAAACCGAGCCGAAACTCCCGATCCCGCCGATTCTCCGGCGAGCTCGGCTCACTGCCGGCCATGGAACCGCCCAGGCTGCTCTCTGTTCCGGCGAGCGTAATGCCCCAATCGCTCCCAACCGTCAATCTCCAGATCAACGATCCACAGCAGCCCTTACCCGTTCGGTCCACCATGGACCCAGTCCGTGGCCCGGTGCGCAGCGTGGTGGACGCGGTCCATGGACCGGACCAACCGGGTCGCGCCACGTGGCAGTCAACCGGTCAGCGGTCAGCGATCCTTGGCGCCTTTCTGGGAATACGCCATCCAACTGTGAAAACGTATTTTTGCTCGGTTTTAATAAAAATCAGAAAAACCCTATTTACAGTTTTGCACTATCTTTAATCACTTATAAAATGCGCGTTTTAGCTCCGATTGAGGTGATTCCAATTGCATTGGATTCATATTTTTATCCTCTTTCCAGTGGTATAGCTTTTACTTATGTTAACTGTATTTTGATTTCAAGTATTATTTAAATTCCTTAAATGCATAAAAATGTTTATAAAATTCATATATTTCGTGTTATAAACCCGTTTCTAGTGATCTTTATATCGATGCGATCGTTGGAACGAGTAGAACAGTTTCGTAAGATTTCCAAAACTGTTTGAAGAGTTTTAACTAAATGTTATTTTATAAACCTATAAAGCCAATGATTTTTGTATATAAAAGGTCAATTCAACCCTACTCTTTTATTAATGACTACAAATGATATTTATTCTGTTTTGTTGAACTAATATGTGTTTTATATAAAATGATATTATCTGAAAACTTAATATAATATATTTATTTATATATTCTTTATTATTTCTTTTATAAATGAAAGTAAATCGCTCGGTAATCCTATCTTCCCAACCCTAGCTCCGATTAGCGTGATCTTCGCGTCTATGTGATCATAGCAATGCGTAGAATCGTTTTATAACCTTTTAACTTCTATTTCATTGATTGGTGTATTGTTCTAATAGAATATTATCTTTGCTATGCATGTATGTATTGAATGCTTGCGTGGTGCTTTATGATCGCGCTCAGCCGTTGCGAGTTACGTTGGTGATCAAGAAGAAGAAGAAGGTGATCCAGGAATTCTTTCAAGGATTACTGAGCAGCTGTGGGTGAAAAGCAAATAAAGGCAAGTATAGCTTTGGGTGTTTATTTCTGTAATCGTGATCATGTGAATTAACTAATGGGAAAGTAATGAACGTTAAAAGATGACTTTATTCCGTAAGTGAATACCCCGGGAAAACCGCGCAACTATGAGTGCTAATGGGCTCTGGTTTTAGTTAAGTATGAAGTTCTTTCTAGCATCGTTGGCGGTTACCCGTGTGGCGCAAATGGGGAAAAGCAGACTGTGGATCTCTGGACAGGTGGTATCACACAGACTGACTGATGAAACCAATAGCGGCCGCGACATGTTGGATAAGACTTTTGAAAGACTTCATAGTGGACCCTGCCGGCCTTCCTTGGTAGTGGGCCAAGAGGCTGATCACCTCGGGAAAAAGGGTAAACCACGGCTCGTAGTGAAAGTGTGCAACCTCTGCAGAGTGTAAAACTGGTATACTAGCCGCGCCCTCGGTCATGGGTGGCCTGGAATCCTCATGGAACAGAAAGTATTGTTATTGATTAATTGTTTACGCTTTACCTTTTACTTTGCATTGATCATGAGTATATGAAATCAGTATCTTGTCGTTATATTTGCTGAGTTCGACATGAACTCATTCTTGCTATTCCCCCACACCTCAGGAGAAGTTAGACTTGTGGTCAACCAGTCAGTTTGATCCTGCGGATTGAAGTCTACACCCGGCGTTGAAGTCATTTTTCGTTGCTGCACTCTGAGGTTATATTATAATTATTTAATACGCTATTTATTTAAGCATTTTTCTCTTGATATTTCCATTATCTGTGACTATATGTGAGATTTGCTTTTATTATTTCACATATAAGTATATGTCTGGTTTTGTTCTTAAAACCGGGTGTGACATAGTATCACAATCAATCCAAAATCACATAAACCCTAAGTTATTAATGTTTTCCATTTATTTTCTTAATCATTTAATCAAGCATTTACTTAATGAATAATTAAACTATTTCCATTTGTTGCCCAACTTTACCAACAGTTTTCTCTGGACCTAAAACAGTACCAACTAAATTTTCATGATTTTTGGATTAGCTGGGATTTAATTAAAATTCATCAAAGTTGCTTTTATAAATTAAACTGCTGATTTTTAGTTACTGCATAATATGTCCAAAACACATACTTAACATTTTTATTAAATAATACATATTACAGAGAGCACTCACAAAAATTTTGGTGATTTTAGGTGTGGTAAAAATATTCCTACAAAAAGATGAAATGGGAGCACTATTCCAAAACAATATAAATAGAAAAGCTCAATTAATAGCTTGGAAAAAAAGAAAAACGACATCGGCCCAAGTTGGCCCAGTGGACGCAGGCCGGCCCAATACGGCCGCAACCCACCCGCGCTCTCCTCTATCTCTCCCACAGACACTGACAGCCTGGGCCCAGCTGTTAGCTTCATCCTCTTCCTCACGCCGGACCTCCACGTGCGCGAGCACGCGGCGGCTTGCCGCAGAACCCGCCGGCGACAAGCTCAACGGCCAACCCGACCGCGGCTACATGACCGCTAGCACCTAGCGGACCACCTAGCACCCTAAACCTAAAGCCCTACGCGCCTCCGACGGGGTAAGCCCGTCCATGGCGGACACGGCGGCTCGACGACCCGGCTCCGGCCGGTATTCTACGGTAAAGACACGGGAAAAAGTTTGTGGGGACTCAGGAGCTCACCACGGTCCTAGACCGGTAGTCGGTTGGGGCTGGAACATCTCGGAACGACGAGCGTGACGGCGGCGGCGGTTGCGGTTCGGTGCTCCGGCGGCGAGACCCTGCGTTCCGACGACCCTAGAGCACCACTGGAAAAACCAGCGCGCGCATGGGCAATCATCAAAGCTATAGGGTATAAAACACGAGCTCAAGCGGAGCGAGACTCACCACCGAAGGCTAATTGCGATGAGGTTGCTCGCGATGGCGCTCCCGGGTGGCCGCGGCAACGACGACACGTGTTCCGGCACGAACGGATCACTGCAGCGCACTCTGAGTGCGTCAGGCGGTGCGCAAGTGAACTGGCTACCTAGCTATGGGATGGAGAGTGTGGAAGTAATCGGAGCACGACGAATTTCGCCGGACACCGACGAGCTCGAAGCTTCACCGCGGGGAGAAGAAACGAGGAGAGGCGCGGTGGTGTCTTTAAAGGCCGGGGCGGGGTTGGGATAAGCTCGAGCGGTTCTGGCCCCCCTGGGAGCTCGACACGGCGACACCCGGGCCCTGAGCCGGCTGGACGAACCCGGCGCTGGCCGCGGCACACACGCATATGGGGGAAGATGAACAGAGGACCCCCTAGCTACAGTGCTATAAGTCTAGAGGTCAAACCCTATTCGATTTGATTTCGGTTGATCCAATCCGAATCTGTGGAAGTGGTAAAAACAAAAGTTGTAGGAAATTTCTAGTAGAACACTTTTGCTTATGACACCAAACTCAAATTCGGCTTAGTTTTAAAAATACCAAAAAGGGGGTAAAAGTGGTTTTGAATTTCAAACTATAATTTTGAAATTACTTTTAAATTTTCTCTACAACTTAAAAAATGGTCAAAATAAAAGTTATCCTACTCAGTGAGATCTACAACTCCTATTAAGGAAGTTTGATCAGATTCTTAATATTTTGAATTTGATGTTTTAAATTTGAATTTCAACATAGTAATTTGAGTTTAATTTGAATTTCTGTAATATAACTTCAAAATCTCCAAAAATAAAAGTTGTTCCATTTTAAAAACTCTACGACTTTCATTAAGAAGGTTTCCTCAGATTCATTGTAGATTTTGAATTAGGGTTTTAGGTCAACTCTAGGGCTTAATTTGATTTCCTATTTAATTTTTATTTTTGACTTCTAATTAAAGGCTTAATTACACAATCCATAACGCATGAAATCAAAACACTCTAGTGACCCTAAGCAAAATCATATGCAGATGCTTAAATTTAAACATGATGACATGGCATTATTAATTAACCGTAATACCCGGGGTATTACACATAGGAATCTTATACTCACTCGCTGTCCTCCCAACTAGCTATACTCTACTAATTATCTTTAGTTATCCTAAACCCTTATCGTATCTTGGTGCCATTACCCTTTCCTCTACATATCGATTTACCCCCTATCACTAGTTGATACTAAAGTTGTTATAGACTTAAGGATCTCTCTCTTTTTATTAATTATTCCTAGCAACCGCTTTCCCTTGGGATAAAAATAAATAACGATACCTTGGAGTACTCACGGGTGAAGTGCTACAGCGGTATATTCTGTGCGCTTGCGGAATTATCCAATATACATAAGAAATACCCCACAGGCACTTCTGGCGTCGTTATCGGAGATAGCCTAACACTCTGTCTCTGGTGGTTGTGCTAAGAAGTGTCAACTGCTGGTCCTAGAGAAGCGCCACAAAAGACAAACCTCTCCAACCACATGATCAAGAATGTTATGTGCTCTTTCTCACTGATGCTTGGAGTTGTCAGATGATGAGTATTGATATAGCCAGTCCAGCCTTTGTATTCATCCAACTTTGGGAACTGTTTCTCGCCTGTGGAGAAAAGAGTCCAGTACGGGTAAGTCCCGGTGATCTGAAGGCCAGTGAGCATGTGAATGTCACCCAAAGTAATAGTCATCGGCCCATCTCCAAACACGAAGGCGTTCAAAGAATTGGACCAGAAATAACTGGCAGCAATCAAAAGCGATTCATTTTTCTCTATCTGACAGAGTGAGAGATCGAGGCATTGGCTCAGATTGCCCAGCTCCCAATCTGCCCATTTCTTCTTTGACACCCGCCGGAACCAGTTCCTCCATCCGTTGGGCATATTCGGCCAGTACCCGAATGATTTCTTGGACCACGAAGATGCATTTACTAGTGGGCTTCTGAAGGGGATTTGGTTGGTCTCTTGACTGATGAACTCTGCTAGAATTGGATCGCCCATCGAACCCAGGTAATAAGCAGAAGGAACATCATTCAGTGGAATCAAGATCTCGTTTTTCAAATCCTGGACGATGAACAACATATGTGACCGATTGAGCGAGGGTTCGAGAATTAGATTGTGAATTGATGAAATTCATACCTTAGGGATCTCAGAGGGAGTCGCCATCTACTTGAGCTGATTGGAGGCGGCGGATTGAAACCTGAGGAGAAGTCCGATGGGAGCCTTCTTGGTTAGAGTTTCGTTTCGGTGCGAAGCTTTGAAGTGTTGAGCGGGAGATTGCGGTTTTTGGCTGTGTTTTGAGGATGGGGATCGATTAAGATTCAGTGCTAATTTTGGAACAAAGCAAGTTTATCCCAAAATTGGGGCATGTGTTTACACCAAAATTTGGACTGAGAATAGATAGCCGATACCGAGAGTAGAGACAGTCGATTTTCGGGAAGCAGAGCCTTCTATGCGAAGAGTTAAGAATAGCCGATCCGGTCTGGAATCGATTGTTTGACTGAAACGAAGACGGCGTGTTTGGAGACAATTGATGATGTCAGCATGAATCTCCGGCGCTGGGAAGCGATCACGTTCGGAGTCCATTTTAGAAAGGGAAGATTGGACTCCAAGTTACCTTTAGAGTAGGAAAGTTTGTTAGTTTCCATATCTATTTTGAGTTGTAATTCGATTAGGACTCTATCTTGTCGAGCCCAGGGTATAAATATAAGCCCCCCGGCCATTGTAATACGTACGTTCACATCAATACAACACATCTTTCAGCTCTAGCCAAACACTTAAGAGTAGGAGTAAAGTAGATTCCGGCGAGTTTCTTCGAATGGGCTGAGTGTCATCCGATGAACGCAAGCTTGCTTGTAAGTACCATCATGCCTTGCTAAGCTTTGTCTCCTGAATGTCATCCAGTGGACATGGGAGCTTTGTAGTCAAGGTCGATTCTTGTTTGATATGAGTTTAGCGTCATCCAGTGGACGTGGGCTTACATCAAATAAGGATTAGTTATCGATTCATGTTTGTTTGCTTATTTAATCTATGTTTAACGTCATCCGATGGACGAGGGCTTAGATTAAATTGGTTAATGTGCATGGATTAGTTATCGGCTCTAAATAAAAGTGGCATCTTAGTTAGATTCATTAAGTTACTGGTGATGTTTGAAGTTTATTTGTTTATTTACATGTATCTCTCACCAAATTTGCCCAATCTTGATATATTTATATCGGCTTTTACCATTAGATCTGTTTGTTCAATGAATGATAATTTTCACATGTTATGCATTGATGAATAGAATATGCTTACAATAGCCGATTGATCTAGATCTTGATTGTATACGAGTTTTATTCAAGCAATAAGATGAATAGTGTTTAGATTTGATAATCGATAGATTTAAATCATAGTTTACATTATGGTTGCCTCAATCCGCTCGATCCCTACTGTTGTAAACATTGAGTTAAATGTATTGGTTTGAAGATCTAAGCATTACTCTTCTTATCTGCCTGTGTATCGCTCGTATTTGTCAAATTGGCTATTTAGACAATTTCGCTCTGTTTACATTCAGACATCTGCTGAATGGGCTAATTAGCTGATCTCGATCTATTTCTGCATTTAGACATCTTTAATCAGATTAACTTGACATGTGTGCATTAAATATGTTATATCTTGTCTCATGTGAGTTATTATGCAAAGGAATCGGTTATTTTTTACGTCATAACGCTAATCTCATGAGAAATCGGTTCATGTCATCCGGATATTGATTCTCTAGTCGATAGCCTGCAAACATGGTCTGTAAGGCCAAAAATTCAGAACTATCTGGACACACCAGTGGATTCCACCTTGTTGTTACTGATCATATCTCTTTCCTTGTCAATTGTAGGTCAAATTGACTGGCACGCTTGAGAGTCATCGGCACTCTCAGACTGGGCCTGAAGCTAGCTGGACCTGTGGAAGCTCCGTCTGCTTTCAAGGGTCATTCTGGCTTCGCTGGTGTGTTGAGCGCGGGAACCATTTTTTGTGCTAACACATCTATTTTAGACCTATGACATCAAAAATTGGCCGGTGCAACAGGGTCAAAATTTAGTAGTGGTAACACCGTCAACAGCCTCGGTTTTGATGGAAGAATAACATAACATGAATATATCTTGTCCAATAACTAGTTCCACTTGTACTCTTAGCTTGTGAATGTAGAGAAGAACAAAACAGGACAAAAATGAGCAGCTAGGGGCCACTTGTGTGGGTCGGCCGACCCACACATGGTGACCCCAGGCCACCACACTTCAACACAAGTGTACAACATCACATGGAAGAGAGGCAAGCTCAAGGTGGGCCCATGCATGGGCCGACCGACCCATGTATGGGGCCCACAGGGCTCTGGTGACGTGGCATGATCCTTGTGACACTCCACTGAGCTCATTTCTACCTTCGGATTAGACTGTGTTTTCATTCAACGGTAGAGAAGCAAAGCACAAGGATCAAGGGATGAACCAACGTGACAAACACTCGTCAAAAGGTGAAGCCACTCCCTGTGACAGATGGGGACACCTTCTAGAAGGCCCTGGCTCGGCCCACCTGTCATAGGGGGGTCGGCCGACCCCCCTGGTGCCCAGCCAGGTCTGTTGGCTCCCCACCGACTCATGCATATTTCCCATGTGCTGGTTTCATCACTGCCATCCATCTGAGGCGATTTCAAGGTCGGTTCATCTAAGGAACAAGGTGGAAAGGCACATGGATCGCTGACGTGGCACCTCTCCATTCCCCCTATAAATAGAGGCAGCCACCACCCTCTTCAAGACACACAAGAGACTCAAGAAGCAAGCTAGACTCCATTACTTCTCCTTAGTAGTAGTATTAGTCTAGTGTGGGAGTTAGAGTCGAGTCGAGCTACGCTCGGGATCTCCGGAGTCGTCTTCTGGAGAGTCTGGTATAGCTCTTGTACCTTTCCTTCTGTAAGACTTTGCCTTTATCAATACATTATCTTTAATTTACTTTACTTTACTGAGTCTTTACCTAGTACTTTACTCATCATTATAGTATTGTTGTGTCTTATCTTAGCATTATAGTTGTCCTATACTAGATTGTGATCCTGTAATCAGCTATTGTGTGCTGTTCATCGCCTGTCATAGGGTGTTTTAGTTGATTTGTACACAACTAGGGTTGTGAGAAGTAGTGTAAGCATGGTGCTTATACTAAATCTTGCCTTTGATTGCCGCTTGTCACACGGATTGTTTGTGGGTGCTAGCAGGTAGTGACAGCCCTGTCTAGTCTTAGTAACCCACCACGTGTTTTAGGCAAGTTCTTAAAAGGTAGGCTCCCATAAGAGTATAGCCGCTTCGGGTAGAGGTTATATCCTCTATTGTCTCGGACTATCCCCTGCACTCAAGAAGTAAGGTATCAATCTAGTTAATTCATCTATCTGTTAAGGTTAAGTTCATAGGAGTAAAGTAAGAGTCATAGGAGTCCTAAACTCACTCGTTGTCCTCCTACCTAGCGATACTCTACTAGTTATCCTTAGTTATCCTAAACCTTGTCTTGTCTCTGTGTCATTATCTTTCTTCTATATCGATTTACCCCCCCTATCATTAGTTGGTTGCTAATTTGCAATTGACTTAAGGATCTCTCTTTTATTAACATTCCTAGCACCACTTTCCCTTGGGATAAAATAAATAACGATACCTTGGAATACTCCCGGGTGAAGTGCTACAGCGGTATATTCTGTGCGCTTGCGGAATTATCCAATAGACATAAGAGATACCCTCAAGCACTTTTGACGCCGTTATCAGAGATAGCCTAACACCCTGTCTCTGGTGATTGCACTACGAAGTGTCAACAAGAATTTCTGGCGCCGTTGCTGGGGAAAGCATCAGCCTAGGAATATTATTAAAATTGAATCCGTAGTCTATTATCAAATTAGTTATCAATTAGTGTTAGGGGCTTGCCCCCTGTCTGTGTTTCTCGTTACCGTGAAGCTAGACAGTGCATGAGCGGTTTCCAATTGCCGTCAAACTTTGTTGAAGATCTTGAGAAATTGTTGAGGCGAACTAGATGCCATCAAGTTCCACCTCAAAGGTTCATCTCAGACCTAAATCCATTCGAGGAAAGAGGCTCCGCACTATCACTCAAAGAAGTCATGGCCCAAAAGACCATCTCTGAGTACTCCACACCATCGGCTGACAATGTCGCCACTGGTCCGCAGCTTAACTTTGGGGATGCTACTTTTGAACTCAAGCCAGCGCTTATCAATATGGTGCAAGCCAACCCGTTCTATGGGAAGCCGCATGAGGACACCAATGCCTATCTCCAGCATTTCCTGGAAGTGTGTGGTACCTTCACCATCAAGAATGTCTTGGTTGACACCATCTGTCTTCGCCTGTTCCCATTCTCACTGCATGGGAAGGAGAAGCAATAGTTTTATGCCAACAAGAGTGAAGCCACCACATGGGAGAAGTGTGCCAATGCATTCCTCAAGAAGTTCTTCCCGATGGACAAGACCAGCGCCCTTCGCGGAATGATCTCGAACTTCCAACAGCAAGCTGATGAGACGATTTCCGAAGTATGGGAATGTCTCCAGGAGTAACTTCGTGCCTGTCCTCATCATGGGATTCAAAAATGGCTCCTAATGCAATGTTTCTATCATGGGCTGACTAGATTAGCCCGTAGTCACCTTGATGCCGCCGCTGGAGGAGCATTCTTGCAACAAATGTGAAGGATGCTAAGGACCTCATTGAGAAGATGGTGATCAACCAAGGATGGAATAAGGAACGTCTCTAGCCCAAGAAGAGGGTTATGCACACCGTTCATGAGGTGGACATGCTCTCAGCAAAAATGGACCTCTTGATGAAAAAGATTGAGGAAGGTTCCAAAAAGGAACAAGAGGCCATTCGAACCCATGCCACCGCACGAGCCATTGAAGCTGATCCATGGTGCGAGGTATGTGGTGGAGAAGATCATTCGGGCAGCAACTGTCCCGAAACGAAGGAGGAGGTGACCTTCATCAACAACAACAACAATAATGGGTATCGATCCCAGCAACAAGGAGGGTGGAACTCGCGCCCCTTCTACCAAAGTATTCAAGGTAACGGTTACAACAATAATTACAATAATTCTTATGGTAACCAACCTTCTTTGAAAGATCTTGTCTTAGGCCAGTCTAAAATTAATGATAGTATAAATAAGAAAGTAATGGCTAATGACAAGATTCTTGAGAATCTTAGTGAGAAAATGGATAGCTTTGCCACTGCTATGAAAAACCAATTGAGCTTTAATAAAATGGTAGAAACACAATTAGCTCAAATAGCAGCAGCTGTCTCATCCTTCGAACAAGGTAAGATCCTAGGGAAACCTGAGGAACTAGTTTAAGGTGTCCGGTTTCTATGAGGTTTGGTAAGCCTCCGCTCAGGTCAAACCTGGGTTATCTTTTTGATCCACTATTCATGGCCAAGAAGAGTGATCCCGGCCACCCAACCATCACCTGCGAGATCGGGCCACACACCTTCAACAATGCCTTCTCCGACCTTGGATCTGGAGTCAACATCATGTCCAAGGTAATGTATGAAAATCTGTTAGGGGACCTTTGTACCCCACATTTGTCAAACTGCAGATGGCTGATCAATCCATCCGGTTCCCCAAGGGATTGGCAAGTGACATCCTTGTCAAGGTTCAAGATGAGTACATTCTCGCCGACTTCATCATTCTCGAGATGGGAGCCGATGACGAAGTTTTCATCATCCTGGGATGGCCGTTCCTCCACACCGTTAACGCCGTCATCTATGTGGGATCCGGCCAAATCTACTTTCAACTCCCAGGTAAGAGAGTAAAATGTCCTTTCAATAGTTATAAGAACCTATGAAAGAACAAGCCTCAATATGCACTGTTGGCGGTCCTTAGCAACATAAATATAACATCATTTTAATACTAAAACAAATAGAGAATAGGGCTTTATCTAACTTTTCCATGAGTTTTGTTGTGCACCTAACTTACAGAGATAGCACGTGAAAATGCATCAAAATATCAAGGAAAGCGCACTTCCAGGAAACGCATTCAGAAAAGGCGCAAATCAAGAATAAAAGAGAAAAGCCCATCAAAGCATCAAACAGGATCCATCCGTAACCGCGGGGGAGGCCCAGGCCCAGGAAGCAACCGACCACCCGAAGGCAGTGGCCAGTTGCCACCTCCTAGGGACCGACCGCCCCCAGGGGCGGCCGCCCCCCAGATGGCACTTCCCGGGCCCAGTTTTCAGCCACATGTTCAAGGCAGTTTGCTGATGGTGGTTTCACCTCCTACCATACTTAGAATGCCCAAACCGCCCTTGATCAACTATAAATAGATGTGCTTCACCCCCTCCAAAACGCACACCAACATTCGGAGCACTACACCTCACATTTCTTACTTGTTCTCTCTAGTTTAGTAGTAGTAGAGCAAGGCAAAGCTATCAAGGAGAGCTTGTCTCCTTGGAGGAATCAAGAACATCTTGGTATGAATACACATCGGTTCTCCTCTATGAGCAAGCTCTTATCTTATTTATATAGCAATGCATCTGAATTAGAGTATAGTCTTGTCCATATTATGATCATAACATGTAAACTAGTTCATAGTCTATGTGTTATATTCTTGATATGTTCATCAAAGTTCTTCATCGTTCATCAAATTAGTGTGAATAGAGGAAAAACTAAGGATGGGATAATAGTCCGTTGTGCTGTCATGGTTGTACCTAGCCGAGCCTGTCAATCCATAGGGTTGGGTCCCCGGGGGCTAGGAGTTGTTTCCAATTACACGGGCGTGGTGCTCGGGTATGCAGGAATCAGTGGATATGTCGGTACCCCACGGGCAGAGGGGTGGGTGGGCAGGTGGTGACAGCCTTGTCCATCCCTAGCATTCGCCCACGTTCGGGTATTGAGTAGGAGCTCGTAAAGTCTCTATCGGCTGGCAGACCAGCTGCGGGGATCTCCATGCCATCCCAGACTTAGTCTTGATCCTAGTCTTATTAATTCGATGTAATTACTATTCGTTGCATAGCTGTATATGACCAATGCCTGCTCTCGTAGTTATTCTTTATTCTTTATTTCATATTTTATCCTTGAGGTTGCTCCGATGTGTGTGTCCACTATCTTATAAACATGTTTTAACCCCTGCTTATGCTATGCCTACCTATGCATCCAATAAGTGATCATGTTTATACCAAAAGCTAGATGGAATTCATCATGCCCTCTTATGGGAAATTATAAATACGACACCCTTGAATACTCACGGGTTGAAATGCTACAATGATAGTTCTGTGCGCTTGCAGAGTAATCTTATTCCTTACTGAGGTATCGATTGGCGTACCTAAGTTCCGTTACTTAAGGATTATAATTCTTGTTGCACCCCACGGCTCCGTGCCACAGTATTGCATATCGTAAGTAATGACGGTTAGGAAGGCCAATCAGGCACTTCTAACTGCTATTACTAGACTGCATTACCTAGGCCGGCGCCACTAAGGGCCAAGGATTACCTTTCTGAAGTAATGGTGGTTGGGATTGTCAACTTATGTTTCTAGTATTATTATTAAGGACGGACCTTTAGTCTATCTTTAGTAGTAATGCTAAGAAACGCCAACAAGCATTTCTGGCGCCGTTGCTGGGGATGGACTTTTAGTCTATCTTTTGTAACGATGTTAAGGAATGCCAACAAGCATTTCTGGCGCCGTTGCCGGGGATGGACTTTTAGTCTATCTTTTGTAACGACATTAAGGAATGCCAACAAGCATTTCTGGCACCGTTGCCGGGGAGGGCAAAAATAAAATATAAACATCTAGCTTTGGCATAAACTTTGATTAAAAAATAAGCATTGGTAGCCATAGCTTATGCAGGCTAACTTTGCTATTTTCTTCCTTTTTTTATTGGAATGAAAACAGGATAGTGTATGAGCGGTTTCAATCTGCCGGAAAACTTCTTTAAAAATCCAGAGGCACTCCTAAGGAAGAGAAGGCCTCGTACCATCTCTTCTTCTGCTACTCAGCCGGCAAACGAACCGGTCACTTCCGCACCATCCGCTACTACCACCATGGCCAAGTCACTCCGCGAGTATTCCAGCCCCGCTATTGCCAACGTGCCCGTTGGGCCCGCTGTCAATGTCGGGAACGGAAACTTTGAACTCCGCAATGGCCTACTCACGATGGTGCAGGCGAACCAGTTCAGCGGTTTGCCAAGTGAGGACGCAAACGCGCACCTACAAAACTTTCTTGAGCTGTGCGAGACCATCATCATCAAAGATGTCGCACAGGACAACATCAAACTCCGGTTGTTTCCCTTCTCCCTTTCAGGGAAGGCAAAGCAATGGTTTTATCAAAGCAAGGAAGCAGTCAACACGTGGGACAAATGTTCTGCGGCGTTCCTCGCTAAATTCTTCCAGATGAGCAAAACAAATGCTCTACGGGGTAAAATATCAAACTTCCAGCAAACTGCACTCGAGTCCATTCCCAAGGCTTGGGATAGGCTTCAAGAATACATCCAGGCCTGCCCTCACCATGGGATGGAAGAATGGCTCGTGCTCCAAAATTTCTATGAAGGTCTCACGGCCATGTCTAAGGGGCACATAGATGCTGCCGCTGGAGGCGCATTCCTCTCCTTCACCATCGAGAATGCCACGGCATTAATCGAGAAGATGGTGGCCAACCAAAGCTGGGGAGAGGGACGCAAAACACAAAAAGGCATGCACACCGTGAAGGAGACGGATCTGCTTGCCGCAAAAATAGAATTAATAATGAAGAAACTTGAAGGACGTGCCACCGATCCTACCACCGGCACTGTCCAGGCCATGGACTCGCACATGACATGTAAAGTCTGTGGGGATGTTGGTCATTCGGGGAACAACTGTCCCGAAACCCATGAAGAAGCTTCCTATGTTAACAACGGGTTTCGCCAACACCAACAACCATGTAACGGGTGGAACAGCCAGAATCGCCCCCAAGGTAATTCTTCCAATTTTAATTCAAATTTCAGTTCCTCCCAACCTTCATTAAAAGATCTTATGATAGGACAGGCTAAAATAAATGAAAATCTTACAAACATGCTTTCTCAAAATGATAAAATGTTTGAAACTATAAATACTAAGCTTGATAGCCTGTCCTCATCTGTTAAAAATTAAGTAAGTTTTAATAAAAGAATTGAAACTCAAAATGCCCAACTTGCCTCTGCCGCAAAATCTGCTATTCAAATTTCTAGTTCTGTTGAGAATATAAATTCGGTGACCACGAGAGGGCGTAAGACCACTTGTGATCCTCCACATCCTAACCAAAGAACAGGCAAAACACCAAGACAGCAAGAGGAAGTACCGGTTGACTCGGCACAACCACATGAAGAATCAATGGAAGAAGAGCCGACACCGGAGGGCTATGGGGACACCACGATGTTGCCTTTTCGCACAAGGATGAGAAGAAAGAAGAAGGCCGGAGATGAACAGTTTCTCCGATTCATGGTGATGGTTGAGAAGACACACATCAAGGTTCCGCTGATGGATGTCTTGCACATACCGTCATACGCTAAGTTCATCAAAGATATCATCAACAACAAGCGACCATTACCGTCCTCAGAAATTGTCAAGCTGACGGAAGAGTGTAGCGCAGCTATACTCAATCATCTACCTGAGAAAGAAATAAGACCCTGGGTGCCCCACAATCACATGCTCTATAGGCACCTAGCAATTTGACCACGCCTTATGCGATCTTGGGGCGAGTGTGAGCGTAATGCCAAAATCAGTCTTTGATAGACTGAATTTCACCAACTTGGAGCCTACCAACATGACACTTTAGTTGGCCGACTCCTCAATTCGGTACCCATTAGGAATTGCACAAGACATCCCTGTAAAAATTAGAGGGTATTATGTTTCGGTGGATTTTGTGGTGCTCAACATGGAACTCACCAAAGAAACACCACTCATCCTCGGAAGGCCATTCTTGAGCACGGCAGGAGCACAAATTGATGTTGGAGCTAGAGAAATCCGCTTCAATATCAATGGACAAGAAGAGAAGTTCGAGTTCAGGCCTTGCCGTCGAGAAGAATGCAACATGATACGCATTCGATATGGGCCGAATCCCCAAGGCATTAAGGAGGTAGAGATTTAGCCTCAGCTTTCAAAAAATATATCAAAAATCTCAAAAGAATCAAAGAAAAAGCCAGAGCCAAAAGAAAAGGTGGCTCCCAAACAAAATATAAAGGAGCAGAAAAATAAAATGGCTCCTAAAAAAAGGAAGAAATCCCCAAGCCTTTACCAAAGAAGACGATGTGGAAACCCAAGGTAAAAATTGAAAATACTACCACACCGCCTAAAACTACTCGCAAAGTATGGAGGCCCAAGCAAGCGAAGCCGTCTACCTCTCCCAAGACGGATGCACCATCATCAAGCAGACAATGGAGGGAGAAAAGTCCTGCTAAACGGACTTAAAAAGCTGAGCCCTTGCCAAAGGTAAGTCGGTAAGTTATCTTTAATTTAAATATTTTGAAATCTCTTTTCAATAAATGATTAATTGATTCCTCTAATAAAATAAAATTAATAGTATTAATAATTATAAAAATATAAATACATATATATCAATATATAAAATAATATTTCAAATAAATATTTGCATGATTGATGATAATGTTGCATTTATGTTTTGACTAAAATAGCCATATGATTAAACATGAATCTTTGAGATCATAGGAATATTCCTTCAATAAATACATGGTAGTGTGATCTTAAAATAAATTTTCACAAATTTCAATCAAATCCATTTTCATATCATACACATGATCACACTAATCTACTTCGCATCAAGCCTGATCGTAACTGGGATAAGATTCTACATAGTCAGCTTAACACGTGGCCAAAAGACAGAAGCTGGCAGGCGGGCCCAGGGGACCAACCGCCCCCCTGTCCAGGCCAATCCGTTCCAATCTTTTTCATACCTCACTTTGATCACCTCAGCATCACGTACCTGGTTACGATCAAGTTGTTTCCTTGACAAAGACCTCGATAGCACCTATTTAAACCTCTAAAGGTCTCTCTCTTCCTCACACCAACCTTGCTCTTCTCCCTCTAGTAAAGCTTGCTAAGCTCTCCCATCTTTAAGTTGTCACCATGTCTAGCTATGCTCTCTCGCTAATCAATGCCCTAGTGGCCATAGCAAACCTAGACATAGCACCTTATCAAGAGAGTTCTTTAGCAAGGGAAAAAGCCCGTGTTGTGAAGGAAAAGCCTCTAGCGATCTTGCCAAAGCGCTCTCATGCACCTGAAGGAGGCACCACAAAGATCCTCCCAATGGCCTCAAGAAGAAAACTCCTAGAGATAGTAGGCCTAGAAAGCGCGTTGGAGATAAGTCTGCTAGCAAGCCTGCATTTTTAGCCAAGGAGGCAGAATCATCTAGCCCCCTTCCTAGAATTAGGAGGCATCTACCACGGCCTCCCATCAAATGTCGTGCACGGCAGTATGAAAGTAGTGAAGATGAAGACGACTCTAAGATCCTCGCTGACCTTAGAGCTAAACATGCTAGCTTGCGTACTGTTTTAAGGGCTTTAGAAGAAGATTTAGAAATCAAGAATACAGAGATTAAAACCCTTAGCGACAACATCAATAGCTTCCGCTTCAAGTTCAATTCAAAGCTAAGGAAAGTCGCTAAAGCCCTAGGTGTTGAGCATCATCTTGAGTATCTTTAGGCTGCACCTGCTGCACGAATAATTAGGCACACATTTCACCTTCATGATCTTTTAAATGTGCCTATTTGAGTTCATCAATAAAATAAGGTTTTATGTTGAGCACTTGTTTTCCCTATATATATATATATTTTGTGACTAATCAAGATAGGGAAGAAAACAAGTGTGGCGGAGGACTCTCCAAGACAATTGCACAACAATAAAAATCAAAAATTCGGATTGTGCAACCTTTCCCCCTCTCTGATTCTAAAAAGTTTTTAAAGATAAAATTTAAAATGATGTTTCCTACATACTCCATCAAACATGTCTTCCTACATTCGAAATGTTTGCATACTTTTTATTCCCTGCTAAAATTCCTACAGATTTATGAACACTGTTTAGGAACCCCATTTCTATCTAAGTAATTGACAAATGAGATATAGTAGGATGACATGATGCTTGCTCATTCTTGCAAAGTACTTGGGATTTGTCTTACAAAAACAAAAACTCAATAGCATGCTCCTTGAATGATTAACAAAATACCTACCAAGGCCATATGTGATTCTATTTGATGAAACCTTCTACATATGCCACTTATTTTGTGTTGAGTTTGGTCAAATTTCTGACCGCTGTTGAGAGATGTTTCATATTCCTAAGATCAGATTTCACTTGCACCCACCAAATAAAGCCAATTCTCACCCTGAGAGTTGCGCAAAACATGCACTTCATCCATCCACCAAATAAAAAAGGGGTGTCGGTTCTCATCCTAAGAACCGTGCATTCCTTCTACAAAATTTTACTCCATTCATCCACCATCATGATATCTCCCTAGTTTTTCATATGCCAATAAAAGATATGAGGCTATGATATAAAAAAAATCATGCCAAGGGGCATAAGAAAATAAACGGGAAAGAAAAGTTCAAATACCTGATAAAAAAATAAAAAAAATAAATATATTTATATATATAAAGATCTTATAGCCCATATCTTCCTAAGTTTTATCCATGGAGAATCATGATGCATGGAGTACCAAAAAGATTTAGAATTAGGTTTCCATCTTCATACTTTCCACGCACATGCACATTCTGATCTAGGAGTACGGCGCACTCCCTCCGGTATGGTCTGGGGTTTGACTTGACAACATATGCAGGGTAAGTGTGCCTCATCATTTCTCATTCCTACCTAAAACTCCAAATAAGTCTTCTTAGAGGTAGGATGATCAAAGTGAAGGCATCACCTTTTCATGCCTTGGTGAGGAACCACTTACAAAAATGAGCGACTTGAGAGAATCATTCAAGGAACACAAGCTATCTTTATGTTTTTAAAATTTTACAAAAACCCAAGTATTCCACACAAGAACAAGAGTAAGAGGATTTGATTCCAAGCTATTCCATTTTTCAATTACTCAAGGTGAACTCGTAGACACTTTGAAGTTCATAAATCCAGGTAAAGCTTGGAATATCCTGTATGCAGATTATTTTGACAAGGAAGATGAACCTATTTGGTCCTTAGCACTTTACTCGAGGACGAGTAAAGGACCAAGTGTGGGGGAGTTGTTGGCGGTCCTTAGCAACATAAATATAACATCATTTTAATACTAAAACAAATAGAGAATAGGGCTTTATCTAACCTTTCCACGAGTTTTGTTGTGCACCTAACTTACAGAAATAGCACGTGGAAATGCATCAAAATATCAAGGAAAGCGCACTTCTAGGAAACGCATTCAGGAAAGGCGCAAATCAAGAATAAAAGAGAAAAGCCCATCAAAGCATCAAACGGGATCCATCCGTAACCGCGGGGGAGGCCCAGGTGCAGGAAGCAACCGACCACCCGAAGGTGGTGTCCAGTTTCCACCTCCCAGGGACCGACCGCCCCCCAGATAGCACTTCCAGGGCCCAGTTTTCAGCCACATGATCAAGGCGGTTTCCTGATGGCGATTTCACCTCCTACCATACATAGAACGCCCAAACCGTCCTTGATCAACTATAAATAGATGTGCTTCACCCCCTCCAAAACGCACACCAACATTTGGAGCACTACACCTCACATTTCTTACTTGTTCTCTCTAGTTTAGTAGTAGTAGTAGAGCAAGGCAAAGCTATCAAGGAGAGCTTGTCTCCTTGGAGGAATCAAGAACATCTTGGTATGAATACACATCGGTTCTCCTCTATGAGCAAGCTCTTATTTTATTTATATAGCAATGCATCTGAATTAGAGTATAGTCTTGTCCATATTATGATCATAACATGTAAACTAGTTTATAGTCTATGTGTTATGTTCTTGATATGTTCATCAAAGTTCTTCATCGTTCATCAAATTAGTATGAATAGAGGAAGAACTAAGGATGGGATAATAGTCCGTTGTCCTGTCATGGTTGCACCTAGCCGAGCCTGTCAATCCGTAGGGTTGGGGTCCCGGGGGGCTAGGAGTTGTTTCCAATTACACGGGCATGGTGCTCGGGTATACGGGAATCAGCGGATATGTCGGTACCCCACGGGCAGAGGGGTAGGTGGGCAGGTGGTGACAGCCCTGTCCATCCCTAGCATTCCCTCACGTTCGGGTATTGAGTAGGAGCTCGTAAAGTCTCTATCAGCTGGCAGACCAACTGCGGGGATCTCCCTATCATCCCGGACTTAGTCGTGATCCTAGTCTTACTAATTCGATGTAATTACTATTTGTTGCATAGCTGTATATGACCAATGCCTGCTCTCGTATTTATTCTTTATTCTTTATTTTATATTTTTATCCTTGAGGTTGCTCCGATGTGTGTGTCCACTATCTTATAAACATGTTTTAACCCCTACCTATGCTATGCCTACCTATGCATCCAATAAGTGATCATGTTTATACCAAAAGATAGATGGAATTCATCATGCCCTCCTATGGGAAATTATAAATACGACACCCTTGAATACTCACGGGTTGAAATGCTACAATGGTAGTTCTGTGCGCTTGCAGAGTAATCTTATGCCTTACTGAGCTATCGATTGGCGTACCCAAGTACCGTTACTTAAGGATTGTAATTCTTGTTGCACCCCACGGCGCATGCCACAGTATTGCATATCGTAAGTAATGACGGTTAGGAAGGCCAATCCGGCACTTCTAACTGCTATTACCAGACTGCATTACCTAGGCCGGCGCCACTAAGGGCCAAGGATTACCTTTCTGAAGTAATGGTGGTTGGGAATGTCAACTTATGTTTCTGGTATTATTATTAAGGATGGACCTTTAGTCTATCTTTAGTAGTAATGCTAAGAAACGCCAACAAGCATTTCTGGCGCCATTGCTGGGGATGGAGTTTTAGTCTATCTTTTGTAACGACGTTAAGGAATGCCAACAAGCATTTCTGGCGCCGTTGCCAGGGATGGACTTTTAGTCTATCTTTTATAACGACGTTAAGGAATGCCAACATGCACCCCGCTGGAAGAATCAACCGCCAAAGGCCAAAAAAAGCCGAACTGGTAAGTAAAGCCGAGGCGGTAAGGAAGGATGAATCCGCTGGGTCACAAGCATCAACCAAGAAGGAATGGCAGAAGAAAGAGGCGCAATCATCACGGTCCCCATCTTCAGGACCGACCGATGCACCCGAAGAATAAACCCGAAAAGGAGAGGTCCTGCTCGATGGACCTAAAACACGGAGCCCTTGCTGATAAGGTAAATCAGTAGTTATCCCATATTTAATTTCTGCATTTTCAACTCTTGCATCTTTGCATTGCATTTCATATTTAAATTTTTGCATAATTTATCTTGACAAAATAATTTATCATATTAAATAAAAACATGAGAACAACTTGCAATAAAATTTTGAGCTAGTGGATCACCCAAAGTGGGGTCGGCCGACCCCACCATTGGGCCCACTTTCACTCCTTTTGCTCTGGCTAGATGCTCTGGCACCTGATCAACACTTTGATTCCCATGGGGATCCAAAGTAGGGGTCGGCCGACCCCCATCTTGACCCCTGCTGCATGCTGCTATCTCCCATTTACCCCACACAGGAATCCTATGCACGCCACTCCAGCCAAAGTCTGAAAAAAATGGTCCCATGGTTCATCACTTTAAGCAGCTCAAAACCTGCAAAATGGTCACCAAGGCATGCATTAGTGCTCTCATGCTCCATGGGAATCACTTTAAAGCATGTCTCCACTTTTGTCATACACATTTCACTTTCACCAAGCACAAGAAAGGTAACCTCTGCAAAGCTTCACCACTTTTGGTCCGTCACTAGTCCTTACTTTGCTGAACAAAGTGAAACACATTGATTAAAGCTAAAAAGGAGACTAGACACGGGTCAGCCGACCCATGTTTAAAGCCACCTCTGAAAAATTTTGTCGGCAATCAATTGGATTTCCTGTCAAAAGGTGAAAGCAGCACTAGACCTCACATAGGGGCGTCGGTCGACCCATGCTTGGTGGGCCTAGCACCAGCTCATCTTTCCCTATAAATACCCTTGCATTGTGTGCTCAATTTCTCACCCAAACCAGCTGAATCATCTCAAGCACACAATCTTTCTCTTTCTCTCTAGTTGAGCAAGTCCCTTCTCAAGTTTAGTAGTTAGCCACTCAAAACAAAAACCCAAAAATATAGTAGTAGTAGAAGCTTGTCTTTGCTCTCAAGAATACGTTTGTGGAGTATTCCTACCCACAAGAACGGTTTTATGGAGGTGACCATACCCCACAAGGACTACTAACATTGGAACAAATAACGCTATGCTGCAGGAAAATGAAGAAGTCTTGTTCCACGTTCAAGAAGGCCAAGGGTGCCGTAGGGAGCTCCTCCTGACGACCTCGCCATGACGAAGAAGAAGGAAGAGAAGCTCCACCAAGAGAAGGCCACGAAGTGCTAGACGTGTCTCCTGAGAGAACGTTCGATCCTGAGAGCGGCCTCACGTTGAACCAAGAAGAGTACCAAAGGTATCTCTCCATCTGACACCGTGGGTTTGAACACATCGACATCATCGATCCTGTCCTTTTGGACAGCATAGGCATGATCGTAGAATTTTATACGGTGTTTAATAAAATTGGTTGGGGAAGCTTTTGCAAAGTTTCTGAACTTGGGATTAAAAATCTCACCATAGAATTCCTATGCTCTTTACAAGTCACAGATGATAATGTCTACTTTTGCATGTTTAATAAAGAATACAATTTGACTTGGGGAGTTTTTAGTGTGGCTCTTGGTTTTGATAACACCTGTCAGCTAGGTTTAATTAATGCCACAAAAAGATTTGATAAAGCTGATTTTTGGAAAGCCATAATTTGATCTGATGATTGCTCTAATCCCAACCCTGATGAAATTCATAATCCTACTCTGCTCCTTCTTCACTATTGGATGACTATAACTCTTTTTCCTGGCTATAATGTGCAAGTTCTATACAATGATGAGCTAAGATTGCTTTATGCCATAACCAATAAAATAAAAGTTTCACCTGCTAAGCTTTTAGCCCGCTTTTGGCTTGGTGTGTTCCATAGTGAAGAACCTATATTCTTTACTTCCTTTATCACTCGCATTGCTGAAACAATGGATCTATTAAATGGAACACATTACTTTGAATACATTGCCTCTTCTCGAGACACTATAACTAAAGATTTCTTCATAAGTGCTCAAGTTTTAAAAAGAGGTCCAAAAGATGGCCTTAAAATGATTTATCGTGGCCATACAGTTGAGGTCCCTCTCCCATGTGAGAGACGTCGGTTGTATGCGCTTCGCACACTAACCATTAAACTGGGCCGAGAGGCAAGAAGCCAACATGTTGCAAGAACAAGCAGGATGACTAGAAGCAGGTCACAGGCCACTAAATTCGAGCAAGGCGGCACCTCACAAGCTGCACGGGGGAAATGAAGAAGAAGGCGATGAGGCGAGTTCCATGGACATTTCAGGGTCCATGGAAAGGCCTCCACCGCCCACTCCAAAAGTGCGCACTCTCCGTCCATCCACACAGGCGAGGGGACGTCAGAACGAAAGGACGGAAGTCGATCAACTCATCGACGACATGGGCGCAATGCAGGTTGAGCAAGATGCAACACTAAACATGGCACAACATAATGCCCAATTATTGCAAGCCATACAAGATGAAGAAGCACAACGTTGGGCAGGATGGTTCCAGTACTATCCGCCACCACAATGAGCAAAAGCTAAGCTTGGGGGGATCCTCTCCCCCACTAAGGTAAGTAGTCTATCCTAGTTTATTGCATTATTTAATGCCTTTATCTTTACTTTAAAAAAATCCTTTTCCCACATGTCTCATGAATGTTTAATCTTCTTCATGGAAATGATGAATAGTTGCTTTGTTCATGTTTCTTTAATGCGTAGTTTACAACTTAGTACTTCTTTGAGTATGGATTACTTGGCTCATTTAAATTCATCATGAATCTAAAAACTTTGTGGGTTGCAAGTGCTAGAACTAAGTCTAAGTTGTTGTGAGATATGATATAGTGAAACAAGAGCTGCTATAATATTGTTCTAAGTATGCATGATTTCTGGAGATTAATTTCTTAAAAACAATCAAAACCTTATTGTTCCTCAATGGTAATGAATTCCTACCATAGCCATATATGTTACACATGTCCTAGCCCTTTCACATAAGCTATTTACTTTGCAATGAGTTTTTTCATGTCTTGTTGACCCTTATTGAGAGACTTATCATGCCCCCAAGATGAAGATAACATACACACCACTCATATTTAAGCTACTTCTACACTGGAAGTACGCAACAACATGCCACCATTTCCACCAAATAAATGTTCCATGTGTTAGAGTCATAAATTATCTTTCTTAGTCAATATGGTAGAAGAGACAAAAGGCTATGCAAAATGAAAGAAAAAGAAAAGGAAAGCAAGATGGACACAAGTAAGTCCATAGACAAAAAAGAAAATATGAGCAAGTCTAAGCTCATGAATAAAAGAAGAAGAATGATAGCCATGACTCTAGAATTTATTAGAGAGAGATACAATTCAAAATGGAGAAGCATTATGTTCCAATATTTGCCACACACTTGCACATCTTGATCTAAGGGCATGATACTTCTCTCTTTGGATCCAAGCTTTGACCCTACAATACATGCAAAGTAAGTATGCTGTACTCTTCCATTCCTACCTTAAGCTCCACATAAGCCATTTTAGAAGTAGGATGAAAGGAGAAAGCAACATTTACTTTGTGCCTTGGTAAGGGATCATACACCATTTGAACGACAAGAGAGATCCATATGAGAAACATTAAGTTTTCTTTTGAAAAACATTGCTAAAACCTCCAGTATGAAACTTGCAAGGAATAAGAAGGTTAGAGCTCTTGTCAAACTGTTTGAGATACATAACAGTTTGACAAGAGCTCTAACCTTCTTATTCCTTGCAAGTTTCATACTGGACGTTTTAGCAATGTTTTGCAAAAGATAACTTAATGTCCCTCATATGGTTCTCTCATATCACTCAAATGGTGTATGATTCCTTACCAAGGCACAAAGTAAATGTTGCCTTCTCTTTATCATCCTACTTCTAAAAATGGCTTATGTGGAGCTTAAGGTAGGAATGAAAGAGTATAGCATCCTTACTTTGCATATGTTGTAGAGTCAAAGTTTGGATCCAAAGAGAGAAGTGTCATGCCCTTAGATCAAGATGTGCAAGTGTGTGGATGATAATGGAATATAATGCTCCTCTATTTGAATTGTATCTCTCTCCAATAAATTTTAGAGACATGGCTATCATTTTCCTTTCTTTATTCATGAGCCTAAACTTGCTCATATATATACATATATATATATTCTTCTTTTCTATGAACTTTCTTGTTCCTATTTCTCTTTTCATTTTGCATAGCCTTTTGTCTCTTCTACCAAATTAAATGAGAGAGATATTTTATATCTTTAACACATGGAGCATTTATTTGGTGGAAATGAAAGGCATGTGGTTGCGTACTTCCAATATAGAAGCAGCACATATATGTGGTGTGTACGTGATCTTGATCTTGGGAGCATGATAAGACTCTCAATAAGGGTCAACAAGACTTGACAACACTCAATACAAAGCAAATAGCTTAAGTGGAAGGTTTTAGACATATATAGCATATATGGCTGTGGTAGGAATTTATCACCATTGAGGAACAATAAGGTTTTGATTGATTTATGAAATAAGTCTCCAGTAATCATGCATGCTTAGAACAATATTATAGCAGCTCTTGTTTCACCATATCATATCTCACAATAACTTAGACTTAGTTCTAGCACTTAGCAACCATAAAGTTTTTAGGTTCATGATGATTTAAATGAGCCAAATAATCTATATTCAAAGAAATACTAAGTTGTAAACTAGGCATTAAAGAAACATTAACAAAGCAACTATTCATCATTTCCATGAGGAAGATAAACATTCATGAGACATATGGATTTAAAGGAAATATTTTAGGTATTTTTTTATCTTATGCAGTTTTATATGCAGTAAATTAAAATAATATAAAGAGCTATGATAGAATACTTACCTTGGTGGGGGAGAGGATCTCCCCCAAGCTTGTCCTTTTGCTCATTGGGGTGGCGGGTAGTATTGGAACCATTCCGCCCAGCGTTGTGCTTCTTCATCTTGGATAGCTTGCAATAGTTGGGCATTTTGTTGCGCCATATTCAGAGTTGCATCTTGCTCAACTTGCATTGCGCACATGTCATTGATGAGTTGGTCCATTTCCGATCCTTGGCTTCGACGGACCCTCGCCCATGTGGACGGACGGGGAGTGCGCACTCTTGGAGTGTGCTGTTGAGGCCGTTCCGTGGACCTTGAAATGTCCATAGAACTTGCCTCGTCTCCTTCTTCTTCAAATCTTCCTGCATCTCGTGATGTGCCGCCTTGCTCAAATTGAGTGGCTTGTGACATGCTCCTTGTCACCCTTCTTGATCCTGCAATATTTTGGCTTCTTGCCTCTCGGTCCCAATTTATGGTTAGTGTGCGCAGCGCATACAACCGACGCCTCTCATATAGGAGAGAGATTTCGGCTGTATGGCCAGGATAAATCATTTTTATATCATCATTTTCATCTCTTTTTAGGACTTGAGTACTTATGAAGAAATCTTCGGTTACAATATCTCTAGGAGAAGCAATGTATTCAAAGTAATGTTTTCCATCTAGCAAGTCCATTGTTTCAGCAATGCGCGTGATAAAAGAAGTAAAGAATATGGGCTCGCTTCTATGGAAAATACCAAGCCAAAAGTGGACTAGCATCTTAGCAGGTAAAACTTTTATTTTCTTTGTCATGGCATAGAGCAGTCTTAATTCATTATTATAAAGAACTTGCACATTAGAGGCAGAAAGAAAAGTTATGGCCATCCAATAACGGATCAAGCACAAAGTAGGATTATGGATTTCATCTGTTTTAGGATCAGAGCAATCATTAGATCCTGTTATAGCTTTCCAAAATTCAGCTTTATCAAATCTTCTTATTGCATTAACAAGGTCTAGATGACAGTCATTATCAAAAGCAAGTGCCATGCTAAAAACTCCCCATGTTAAATTATACTCTTGGTTGAACATGCGAAAGTAGACATTATTTTCATTGGCTTGTAAAGAGCATAGAAATTCAATGGTGAGCTTTTCTATTCCAAGTTCTTGCACTTCCTAAAAACTTCCCCACCCGATTGTATTGAAAATAGTATTAAATTCCGCGGTCATACCTGTGCTGTCCAAAAGGACAGGGTAGATGATGCCGGTATGTTCATACCCTCGGTGCCGGATGGAGGTGTACCTTTGGTACTCTTCTTGATTTAGCATGAGGCCGCTCTCGGGATAGAACGTCCTTTCGGAAGGCATTCCAAAGCTTCTTCTTGGTGGGGATTCTCTTCCTTCATCTTCATCATGGCGGGGTCGTCGGGAGGAACTCCCTACGACACTCTTGGCCTTCTTGAGTACGGAGGAGAACTTCTTCATCCTGCAACAATGAGCTAACACAAGAACACACTACAACAACAGGGATTAGCGTTAGCTATCCCACTGTTAGTAGTCCTTGCGGGGTATGGTTACCTCCACAAACAAGATATTGAGAGCAAAGATGAGAGTGAGACAAGCTTCTACTACTACAAAAATTTTGGGTTTTTGGTTTGAGTGGCTAAACTTAAACTAAACTTGAGAAAGAACTTGCTTAAATACAGAGAAGAAGGGAGATTGTGTGCTCGAGATGATTCAGCTGGTTTGTGTGTGGATTTGAGCACATAATGCAAAGGTATTTATAGGGGAAGAAGGGCTGGTGGCCAGGCCACCATGGCCAGTTCGGCCGAGCCCCCTAGGACAGGTCTTTGTTGTTTTCATCTTTGGACAGGGAATCTATTTGAATTCAAATTCAACTTTGCTGTCAGCTCTTTACTGATGGGTCGGCCGAACCCATTATGACATGATCAGAGTTGCTTTTGCCCTTAGACAGGGAATCTATTTGAATTCAAACACCACTTTCTTGAGGGCAGCCAAAACATGGTTCGGCCGAACCATGTCATGTCCCCTTTCAGCTTTAAACAGTGTGTCCAGGAAAGTAGAGACTAATGGTGGACCAAAAGTTTTGAAATTTTCAGAGATTCCCTTGTCTAGTGTTTGATGAAAGAGAAAAGATGTTTGGCAAAGGTGGAGACATGTTTAAAGTGATTCCCATGGACCATGGGAACACTAATGCATGCCAAAGTGTCCACTTTTCAAAATTGGATGGTAGTGGATGTTGGATTCTCATGGGAGCAAGTGAAGTGGTCATAACCAAATGTGGTCGGCCAAATTCAAAAGGAGATGGTGCTCAAAATTCATGAAGTGATTTACTGCACCAGGCCAACACCACCAGAGGTGGGTGGGCCCCATGGTGGGGTCAGCCGACCCCACCTATGTGGTCCCACCACCTCAGGTGTGAGCACTACTGTTCATTCTCATTTTATTCATCTAAGTATTTTATTTTGTCGAAATAAATTCTTGCAAAATTTAAATATGAAATGCAATGAAGAAAATGCAAAAATTAAAATGCAGGAATTAAATATGAGATAAATACTGATTTACCTTACCAGCAAGGGCTCCATGTTTTTAGGTCCGTACAGCAGGACCTCTCCATTTCGGGTTCATTCTTTAGGTGCTTCGATCGGTCCCGGAGATGGGGACCGTGATGATGGCACCTCTTTCTTCCGCCATTCTTTCTTGGTTGACGCTTGTGATTCAGCGGAGTCAGCCTTGTTTACCAACTCCGCCTTACTTACAAGTTCGGCCTTTTTGGACCTTTGCAGTTGATTCTTTCGGTGGGTGCATATTGTGGCTTGTTTCTCCATAGATTCTTCCTTGCCTGGACATTTAATTCTCTTACCTGGGAGTTGGATGTAGACTTGGCCGGATCCCACGTAGATGACGGCATTCACGGTGTTGAGGAACGGCCTTCCTAGGATGACGGGGACTTCTCATCGGCCCCCATGTCAAGAATGATGAACTCGGTGGGGATGTACTCACCTTGAACATTGACAAGGATATCCCTTGCCAATCCCTCGGGGAACCGGATTGATTGGTCGGCCATCTGCAGTTTGACAAAGGTGGGGTACAAAGGTCCCCCTAGCAAATTTTCATACATTACCTTGGACATGATGTTCACTCCAGATCCAAGGTCGCAGAAAGCGTTGTTGAAGGTGTGTGGCCCGATTTCGCAGGTGATGGTAGGATGGCCGGGGTCACTCTTCTTGGCCATGAATGGCGGGTCAAGAAGACAACCTAGGTTTTGCCTAACCGGAGGCTTACCAAACCTCGTGAAAATTAACTTAACATCCTCAATTGGTTCCTCAGGTTTCCCTGGGATCTTACCTTGTTCGAAGGATGGGACAGCTGCTGCTATTTGAGCTAATTGGGTTTCTAGCATTTTATTAAAGCTCAATTGATTTTTCATAGCAGTGTTAAAGCTATCCATTTTCTCACTAAGATTTTCAAGAATATTATCATTAGCCATTATTTTCTTGTTTATACTATCATTGATTTTAGATTGGCCTAAGACAAGATCTTTTAGAGAAGGTTGGTTACCATAAGAATTATTAAAATTATTGCTGTAACCATTACCTTGGTCTCCTTGGTAGAAAGGGCGCGAGTTCCATCCTCCTTGTTGCTGCGGTCGATACCCATTGTTGTTGTTGTTGATGATGAAGCTCACTTCCTCCTTTGTCTCAGGACAGTTGTTGCCCGAGTGATCTTCTCCACCACATACCTCGTACCATGGGTCAACTTCGATTGCTCGTGCAGTGGCAGTGGTTCGAATGGCCTCTTGTTCCTTTTTGGAATCTTCCTCAATCTTTTTCATCAAGAGGTCCATTTTTGCTCAGAGCATGTCCACCTCATAAACGGTGTGCATACCCTTTTTCTTGGGCTGGAGATGCTCCTCATTCCATCCTTGGTTGATAACCATGTTTTCGATGAGGTCTTTGGCATCCTTGACATTGTTTTGCAGGAATGCTCCTGCAGCGGCAGCATCAAGGTGACTACGGGCTAATCCAGTCAGCCCATGGTAGAAACCTTGGATTAGGAGCCATTCTTCAATCCCATGATGAGGACAAGCACAAATGTACTCCTAGAGGCGTTCTCATGCTTCGGGAATCGTCTCGTCAGCTTGCTGTTGGAAGCTTGAGATTTTTCCACGGAGAGCGCTGGTTTTGCCCATTGGGAAGAATTTCTTGAGAAATGCATTGGCACACTTCTCCCAGGTGGTAGCTTCATTCTTGTTGGCATAAAACCATTGCTTCGCCTTTCCAAGTAGTGAGAATGGGAACAGGCGAAGACGGATGGCGTCAGCCGAGACATTCTTGATAGTGAAGGTACCACACACCTCTAGGAAGTGCTGGAGATGGGCATTGGCGTCTTCATGTGGCTTCCCATATAATGGATTGGCTTGCACCATGTTGATAAGCGCTGGCATGAGCTCAAAGGTAGCATCCCCCCAAGTTGCTGCAGACAGGTGGCAATGTTGTCAGCCGACGGTGCAGAGAACTCAGAGATGGTCTTTTGGGCCATAGCTTCCTCGGTTGATAGTGCAGAGCCTCTTTCCTCGAATGAATTCAGGTTTGAGATGAACCTTTGAGGTGGAACTTGACGGTGTCTAGTTCTCCTCAACAATTACTCAGGATCTTCAATGAAATTTGACGGCAATTGGAAAATGTTCATGCACTATCTTGCTTCACGATAGCGAGAAACACAGACAGGGGTAAGCCCCTAACACTAATCGATAACTAAATTGATAGTAGACTCCGGATTCAATTTTTATTAATATTCCTAGACTGATGCTTTCCCCGGCAACGGCGCCAGAAATGCTTGTTGACACTTCTTAGCGCAACCACCAGAGACAGAGTGTGAGGCTATCTCTGATAACGGCGCCAGAAGTGCCTGTGGTATTTCTTATGTCTATTGGATAATTCCGCAAGCGCACAGAATATACCGCTGTAGCACTTCACCCAGGAGTATTTCAAGGTATCGTTATTTATTTTTAACCCAAGGGAAAGCGGTTGCTAGGAATAATTAATAAAAAGAGAGAGATCCTTAAGTCTATAACAACTTAGAATCAACTAGTGATAGGGGGGCAAATCGATATATAGAGGAAAGGGTAATGACCCCAAGACACGACAAGGTTTTGGGATAACTAAAGATAAGTAGTAGAGTATAGCTAGGTGGGAGGACAACGAGTGAGTATAAGACTCCTATGACACTTACTTTACTCTTGTGAACTATCTTATCAAATAGATGAACTATACTAAGACAGCTACCTTACTTCCGGTGTAGGGGATAGGCAAGACAGTAGGGGATATAACCTCTACCCGAAGCGGCTATTCTCTTATGCGAGCCTACCTTTTAAGAACTTGCCTAAAACACGTGGAGGGATACTATGACTAGACAGGGCCGTCACCACCTGCTAGCACCCACAAACAATCCGTGCGACAAGCGGCATTCAAAGGCAAGATCTAGCCTATTGACATCTACTAACGTCGTCCAATATAACTTTATAACTTTTAACACTGAGGACGAGATTAGAAAATGTATGGTATTTTAATGAACTTGTCATTAGCAACTAGCCATTCATCTAATACCAACATTCTTTAGCATGAACTGGGTTGTCAATCCTATCATGAATGCTAAGAATAAATAAAAGTTTCATATATTATTCCATGTGACTAGGCAGAAATAAATAAATAATAAACTAAGAACAGTTCTGCAAGCGGACAGATAATTATTACCATTGCAGCAGTTTACCTAGGGAGTTCTACCAGGTTGTCGATTTATATTTATACCACTGGGAAGGTCTTAGTAGGACTTATTATATCTATAACTTATACTACTAATGTAAAAGATAAACCATAACTATAATCCTACTCATAGCTGGGATCAGTCACATGATAAAGATATATATAGGATAAACATGATCAGTTATCATCATAAATAGGTAAATATCAGAGCTCATCTAGTTATAACAATAGCTAGCCAATGGATAGATAAAGAAATTAATATCTAAAGTAATTCTATAACTACGTCAATGAATACTATGATTAGTGCAATTACATCTAGCGATCATTGTTTAGCTCTACCTACATCATGATTAAATGTAAAGGAGAATCATCTAATGAGGATATTAAGACACAAGGTTGCACCTCCTTTACGACCGCGCTCTGCTCATCCTACTACGGGGGGTGGACTACAGAGGACTCAACGCAGCTGTCACCTACGCGATCTACCACATGACCCGGCACGTCAGGGTGCACTCGTAGATAAGCAAGATATCTAAACACCACGTCTACATACTGCCAATCATTCATCCACGATATCTCTGGACAAACTCTATACGAGCAATTACATAAATTCAATAGGATCAAACTAACTATGCTAGACATATAATCAAAGTGAACAATGACTATTGCAATTAAGAACTTATATAAGATTAAGAACAATGTTTCCCAAATCATAATGTTGAATGCAATAAGAGAAAAGAACTAGAACTATACCAAACTCCGCGCTCCAGACAGACGCCAGGGGCTCTAGATCCCGCTGAAGAACTAGAACTCCCCTATTTCTAATCTAACTAGGCTAAAGCTATGAACTAGAGAGGCTCTGATGAACTAGAAAGGCTTTGGATGGCTTGATATCCAAATGACTTGATGCTCCAGGGAGGGGGGTCTGCCCCTTTATTTATAGCCCAGTGGGATGCACGTGCGCCGTAGGATCAAACCGACTTGAAACAAGGGCCGAGATAACTCCATAGAGGCGGTGGAAGAAGACTCCAGAAGATGGGCCGAAACCCTAGTAGGGGGGCGCCAGCCAGCCCCATCCTGGCGCCGGCCAGCCCCACCCAGGGGGTCTCGGGCCCCGGTGCTTCAGGTGTGTTCCAGATGCTTCTAGTGTTCTCGTGATGATGTTTCCTTGGCGGTTATGTTACGTGGTAATCATGCTCTTTAACCCTTCTTTTATGCTTTTCTGGAATAGCCCCTGGAAAATACAGAACCTGCAAAACTCATGGAAACTGTCAGTTAAAACCCTAGACTAGTGTGTATTCATGTGTCCTTTCATGTCTAAAGTTCTAATAAAAGTTGACGTTATCCACCGTCAACAACACCCCCAAGCTTACCTGTTTGCCAGTCCCTTGGCAAATAAACTAAGCCTAATTTACCAAAGTGTTTGGATCAGGAGTTGCTACAATGCTTTCATACTTTCCAAGTACACATGCTTCAAACATAGATTCTCCTCCGGATTGGACAAAACTGCTCTAACTCTTGAACTTGCCCATTTTACCTTTAACTATGGGGCTTTACAGCTTTCGCATAAATATTGAGCAATCGAAAGATAGACTAATCAAGTCAAGCACTATGTCTCAAATTCTTCATAGTACTATTATTCCAGGGTTTTGAAAATTTTCAAAATAAAACTCAGAGCTTAATTGTATGACACCCTCAAGTCTCTTAATATGTGGTATTTATGGATCTCACTAAGGCATTAATGATGTTATGCCTTCCTACAACTAAGGATTATAGTGGAGCTTATAGGAGTGGCAATAACAAGGATGAGCATACTTGCAATTCATATATTGTAAAGTCAAACAATGGATCCACAGAGAGTCAAGTCATACAATCAAACCAAGATGTGCATGAGTATGGAATATAGTGGATAGGTGTATATATGATGGCAAATCCTAATTATACTCTTGCTCTTTAGAAATAGATCTCTCTCTTGGAACTTAGAACTTTCGTGGGAAAACATGGGCTATCTTTATTCTCTCTTTTTTTTCTTCTTCTCTTTTTTTCAGGGAGGCGGGCATCTAAATACCCATTGTTTTAATTGCTGGGACACTTGTCCATCTTTTACTCCCTTTTCTTTTTTTCAATACTTTTGCAAAGCCACATGCATCCTTTGAATATAAATAATTAGAGAGATAATGATAAGAACTTAGAGCAATTAAACAGGGGTTGTCATATGGGGTATATATTTTTTGGTGTTTACTCCCAGTGTAGGAGAAAACATTTTTAAGGTGGATCTAGATGAAAGTGGAAGATGATTGCGCTTACTCCCAGAGTAGGAATAATGCATATGTGGCTGGAGTGTGTAAGTGATCTTCATTTTAAAAGCATAACAAGACTCTCATAAGGTATACAACAAAGGTTGACTAAACTCAATGCAAGGCAGGCAGCATAAATGTGCAAAGGTTTTCCTATCTCTAAATGTATAATATATGGCTTTGGTAGGAATTTACACTTTGTCATACAAGAGCTCATCATGTAAGATTTTAAATGTAAAATAAATCTCCAGAACTTAGTATTTCTAGGAATAAGATAAATAGCAGCTCAACCTTTATGAATCATATCAATCAATCACCTAGACTTAGCTCAGTCATATGCCTCCACAAGTTTCAGGTTCAGAGTAAATTCTTAAGTCAAAACAGCAATATCTAAAAGTCGGTAGAATTCATGGTTTGAAAACTAGGCACTTGAAAAGTATTATGGCAAAGCAACTATTCATCATCTCCAAGACAAAATTTTAATGTTCATCAGTTTTAATTAACTCTAGCCTAGACTGACACTAAACATACTCTAATATGTAGCTAAAAATTTATTTAGTTTTCAAATTTTATCTTACTAGCTAACTATAACATAACCGCCTAAATCACGTGGCCCCCAGGCACCTGTCATCACCACTAATGACATCTGATAGCCGGGCCCGTGTTCCAGATGACCTAGGCAGCTCTGCCGGGCTACATATGCACCCGTTATCTCCGACAGGATCCCATTGCGAAGCCATTACAGGATTACAATATTTCATAACAAATTACATCAGAGTAGAAGTGCAGAAGATTAAATAGTACTTAATATTACAAACTGGTGTTCAAATAGAAATTAGGTGCATTTATTACAGACCACAATTTAAAGAGGTAGCAGTAGCGGTAGAATAATAGTACAATAAGAAAGATAGATAATACACGAACCCTGCCCATGGGTTCAACCTTACTCTTCTTCGCTTTCCTGGATAATAGTGACACAGCACGGAGCAAGACAGACTTCAGGCTCCTGCTGACTACCTGCAACGAGGTTAACAAACCCTGAGTACATGGGTACTCCGCAAGACTTACCCGACTAAAGGTGTAAAATTAGACTCAGGAATGCAGGCTGAGGGAAGTCAAGGTAAGGCTTTAGCAAGAGTTCAAGAGTTTTGCGGAAAAGCATTACTAATCATATTTCAATATTTTATTTTCGTAATATTATTAATCATTAACTATATTTCCAAGTCCTTCCAAATATCCATCATCATTCTTTCCAATAAATTGATTCTGATTCATTCCAAAAACAACTTAGTTCCGAACCACTTTTCGATGTAGGGGTGAGGATCAAGTCTCCATAACCGAGGAGCAACGACGATTCGAATCGACTAATACCCAGCTAGGGATCCCTATCCACACTGCGTATGTAGCACTTAAGCTTGCATACGCCAACCCCGCCTACCACGGCTTTTCATACCCCGGAACCGGTCCTGCACCACCCGAGAGCACAGTGCTCCTCTAGTCTCTAGGCACGCCGGCCACGAGGGTACACGCTACTCTCGCCATCTCTCCGCTCCCAGTGCGTGGCTGTTGGTTCCAGCAGTAGAGCCACCGGAGTCAGAGGCTTCCCGTAGTATATGGCTAGGTGCAAAGTCTTGATCACAGCAGGCCTGACAACGAACGATCCCTAATATTTTTCCGTTAGAAACCATGCATTGGGACTCTAACTCAAGTACACTGGTAACTACCCGGTTTTCACATCCCTTTCCGATGGCGAGGATCGTTGGGACTCCAACCCAAACAGATGGTCGACCAAACGGAAAAACCCATCCACATGGATGACAATGAACTAGCTAGAAACACTGCCAACCAACAAGGACATAACCATTCCCATAAAGTGATTCATTTGATTTATATCATCACAGTTCAAAATAGCATTTTTGCAAATCTAATCATTGAGCATGACTAAGCATTTTTCAATACTTTAATTAAATCAGGTTCTCAGGTATTGATAAGTGGTCAAGGATGGTAATGCATCAATTGGTTGTCAATCAACTCCTATTAATCTAATGCAATAGATTAACTCAAGTGATAAACATTTTAAAATAGCAAGGAGGGGCAAATGCACCGAGGCTTGCCTTGGATTGCAAAAAGAGTTGGGACGGGGTCGGTGCCGCAAATATCAAACCCTGGCACAAACTCAGCAACGGGCTCCTCAACTGTCACCTCGGGCTTCACCTCAGTATTCTCGGTCACTACACGTGTGCAATAATGAATGCATGATTACGATGCAACATGAAATGACAGGTAAGATTCAATAATAAATAATACAAACTTGATCATAACCCTATCACAGACTAACCATGATCATTCTAATTCATTGAGCCCTAGGTCATACAGGTGTTTGACCTAAGTTCACAATCAACCATAAAATCCACAAACCCTAGGTTATTAATGTTTTCTAATTATTTTTATTAATCATTTAATCAACACTTATTTAATAAATAATTAAACTATTTCCATTTGGTGCCAAACTTTACCAACAGTTAGCTCTGGACCTAAAACAGTACCAACAAATTTTCATGATTTTTGGATTAACAGGGATTTAATTAAAATTCATCAAAGTTGCTTTTATAAATTAAATTGCTGATTTTTAGTTACTACAGAATATGTTCAAAACACATACTTAACATTTTTATTAAATAATACATGTTACAGAGAGCCCTCACAAAAATTTTAGTGATTTTAGGAGCAGCAAAATATTCCTACAAAAAGATGAAATGGGAGCACAATTCCTAAACAATATAAATAGAAAAGCTCAATTAATAGCTTGGAAAAAAAGAAAAACAACATCGGCCCAAGTCAGCCCAGTGGACGTAGGCCGGCCCAATACAGCCGCAGCCCGCCCGCGCTCTCTCCTCTCTTTCCCACAGACACTGACAGCCCGGGCCCAGCTGTCAGCTTCGTCCCCTTCCTCACGCCGGACCTCCATGCGCGCGAGCACACGGCGGCTTGCTGCGGAACCCGACCGTGGCTACACGACCGCTAGCACCTAGCGGACCACCTAGGACCCTAAACCTAAAGCCCTACGCGCCTCCGATGGGGTAAGCCCGTCCATGGCGAACACAGCGGCTCGGCGACCCGGCTCCGGCCGGCATTCTACGGTAAAGACACGGGAAAAGTTTGTGGGGACTCTGGAGCTCACCACGGTCCTAGACCGATAGTCGGTTGGGGCTAGAACAGATCGGAACGACGAGCGTGACGGCGGCGGCAGTTGCGGTTCGGTGCTCCGGCGGCGAGACCCTGCGTTCCGACGACTGTAGAGCACCACTGGAAAAACCAGCGCGCGCATGAGCAATCATCAAAGCTATAGGGTATAAAACACGAGCTCAAGCGGAGCGAGACTCACCACCGAAGGCTAATCGCGTTGAGGTTGCCCGCGGCGGCGCTCCCGAGCGGCCGCGGCAACGACGACGCGTGTTCCGGCACGAACGGATCACCACAGGGCACTCTGAGTGCGTCAGGCGGTGCGCAAGAGAACTGGCTACCTAGCTGTGGGATGGAGAGTGTGCAAGTAATCGGAGCACGACGAATTTCGCCGGACACCGACGAGCTCGAAGCTTCACCGCGGGGAGAAGAAACGAGGAGGAGCGGCGCAGTGGTGTCTTTAAAGGCCGGAGCGGGGTTGGGATAAGCTCGAGCGGGTCCGGGCCCCCTGGAAGCTCGACACTGCGATGCCCGGGCCCCGGGCTGGCCGGACGAACCCGGCGCCGGCCGCGGCACACGCGCGTACGGGGGCGGGGGGAAGATGAACAGGGGACCCCCCCCTAGCTACAGTGCTATAAGTCTAGAGGTCAAACCCTATTCGATTTGATTTCGAGCAGATCCAGTTTGATTCAGCTGATGGCGTAAAAATAAAAGTTGTGCACAATTTCATGATGAACAACTTTGCTTTTGGCACCACATTCAAATTCGGTCAGATTTTCAAACTACAGAAAAGGGGGTAAAAGTAGGGTTTGAATTTCAAACTAAAATTTTAAAATTACTTTTGATTTTTCTCAACAACTAGAAAAATGGTCATAATAAAAGTTATTCCTCTCAGTGAGCTCTACAACTTTTATTAAGAAATTTTTATCAGATTCTCAATATTTTTGAAATTGAAGTTTCAAATTTAAATTTCAACATACTAATTTGAGTTTAATTTGAATTTCTGTAGTATAACTTCAAAATCTCCAAAAATAAAAGTTGTTCCATTTTAAAATCTCTACAACTTTCATTAAGACACTTTTATCAGATTCATTATAGATTTTGAATTAGGGTTTGAGGTCAATTCTATGGCTTAATTTGATTTCTTATTTAATTTTTATTTTTGCCTTTTAATCAAATGCTTAATTACACAATCCACCACATGAAATCAAAGCACTCTAGTGACCCTAAGCACAATCATATGCAGATGCTTAAATTTAAACATGATGACATGGCAAGTTAATTACTTTGTAATACCAGAGGTATTACACTAACTCACGCGAAAAGCGATATAATAATAAGGTGGGAAACCTATACTTAGCTGGATTTTAAATGGAGGGTGCCCTCCCCCAAGCTGGATGTTTGACAGGGTCTTTGATGTTGCAAATTGAGTCATCCTTCTGGGAGCAGGTGTATTAGCAGCGTAAGGGCGTCGGGTTGACTAGCTCTTTGATCTTGTATTTTCCTGTGAAACTCAATTGCCAACAAAAATACCAAATCTCATGGATAGGGGTTAGGTTTAGTACCACTCCATGGTAAGTGATTGATTTTATATTTCCAGCAGAAGTTTAAGCTTCTTTACCCAATTAGGAAACTTCTCTAAGAGTGTGGACCTTCATGTGCCCACATATTTTTGGTTTTTTTTCTAAAAAGTGTGGACCTTCATGTGCCCACATATTTTTGGTATTTTTAGATTTTCTTATGGTACTAGGGTGAACCTTCATGTGTTCATATATTTTTGGTATTTTATAACTTTATAAAACAGACTCGATAATCGCATAGGTATAGTTACCTGATAACTAGGGGATGCTCCTCCCCCAAGCTTGATAGTTGCAATACCTAGC
The DNA here is from genome assembly GCA_038502445.1 of Eremochloa ophiuroides. Classification (NCBI taxonomy): domain Eukaryota; kingdom Viridiplantae; phylum Streptophyta; class Magnoliopsida; order Poales; family Poaceae; genus Eremochloa; species Eremochloa ophiuroides. The sequence goes on from JAHLJS010000008.1 coordinate 23,250,300, forward strand.
GTTGAATGATCTTCAGAGCGAGCAAACCAGTGGTAGTCTGGATGGGTGCCACTGATAGACTCTCTCTCCTTAGTCATAGTATTATTCCTGCATAATTATACTCCAACAAGAAAACCAAAACTTGAGGCTTGAATTTAACAAGGGGTTAGTGGTCAGCCAATGAGTAATTGATTATTCTAATGAGCTAATATTAATTAGCAAATTCTAGCAGGATTCTTCTTTTTAGATTTTCTATTTTGTGATGCAGTAAAATAAATATAGATTCTATTTTATTTTTATTTTGATGCCACCACAACAAATATTCCTACGGGGTTTCCATAAGTCTACTAACATGGGACTTTAATATTTTTGATGCAATAAAATCTATACAATTTTTTTGTCTTTCTTTTCAATGCACTAATAAAGCGGTAAAAAATTTTATTTTGTTTAATATGCATAAAGATAAATATGCATGCTATGTTTGTATTTATTTTTAGGCCACGATGATGAGTACTCCTACAGGTTTTATACCACAAGGGTTTCACAAGGGGCTTCAAGTTTTTAAGATGCATGGATACAGCTTAATACATGCCTATTCACTCTTGTCATTTTCTATGCAAAGCTAATGCATAAGGGTAAACCTACTTAAGAAAAAATAATTCATGCAATGCAGAAAAGCAAAAATGAATAACTACTGATGTTACCTCACGGCGAGGTTTCGATGTTTTGAGTCTTCTGAATTGGACTCCTCCTTGCAGTGATTCATTAGTCAAGTACTTTGGTTTGCTCTTGAGGTGGTGCCTCCACTAGTGGCTCCCAATGGTGGTGCCATCTTTCTTTTGTCGGCATCTCGAAGCCAATCTTATGTGCATCATTATTACTGGTTGAGAACTTCTACTTATCGAATTTAAGGGATTTTCTCCCCCACACTTTGATTGAAGTGTGTTCTGCCCAAAAAGACAAGGTAGAGATCAAGTGCATGGGCTCTGCTGGTGGAAAAACACCAATAGAACCAGAAATTTATTCATTCTCTAACCTTGGTCACAATAAGATTGATGTTATTCATATTGTTCATTTATAACATCGGTGAGAATACAGAAGTATAAATATGGTATTTAAACTTGTGAGATAAAGAGTGAAGTTACTTAACCGTTGGAAAGACTGTTCATCTTTAAAATTTTCATGATGACTATTATTTTCCAAGAATAATAGATGAAGTATTTCTAGCTTACTTGGTTAAGATTGAGATTAAGAGAATAGCGCTATGAACAGACTTAGAGAACAAATCATGTTGAGTTAGTCGGGTTGATCAATTTAAGTATTAACTCTAACATGGTTGTATTTTTCATTTATCGCATACCAAGATCAAGATGAAATCAATAACCACTTACCTTAAGATGTTACCTTCATCATTGGAGCATGATAAAGGGTAGAAGAAATTCAATGGTCCTTTCCTTCATTGCATCTTGAGTTGTTCATTAGCATCTTTTCTTTTACTATGTTCTCACTCTTCAGACCTCCTGCTTCTCTCATTATATATATATATTCTCTGCAAGGGGTTAGTAGACAACACATACCCGAAGAAATATTCAATTTAAAGTATGAATAGTGTTTGTCAAGGTTAATTTATAGCTTTAGTTTTAAATGATTCATTGTTACTTCATTCAATTTTTTTTAACAAGGTTAAGCTAAAAATATTATTTGAAAAGTACCTTCAACATCAACTTGATTATACGAATAGTTTCCTAATAGGATTTAAACATTTTTATATGGGAGAGGTGAGTCTACATATATAACCAAATTCTCAGACAAGTATGCTTTGATCTCATAGTTATGTTTAAGTAATATTCTGAAGCATACTTATAATAGAACAAGGAAGTTTACATGATTAATTATATTTATTCAAATAGAACCAAGAATGTGTATGGTGAACCAAAAAGAGCATTTTTTAAATTTGTTTTAATTGTTAGCAGGTATAGTTTGAGCATGGCATAGGGTAGGAGTGACCAAGACAAATTAGCAGTATGATATAAGATGTTGATTGTAGTTAAATATTGCATGAGGCTTGGACAAACGTACCTTACGTCTTCATCCTTCTAAGTAAGTAGTGACAAACTTCCTTGGAAGAGGAGGCTTATCCGGTTCATCTGTTGGTGAAAGCTTGTGGTCTACTGAACAAGGCCCTCCTTCTAATATCTTTGCCTTTTCACCATCCGATGAAAGTACAGATAATTACATGCTTTTCACTCATCAACCTTTTCTTGCACCAACCTTTTCACTCAGGCTCCTCCCTGCTTGTCTTTGTCTTCTATTGGCATGGCAATGAGTTGTTCTTCTTTAAGTGATATGCCAGCCAGCCGTTTTGATGATCAGGGCAGGGAGCTTCTTTCATGTTCAAGTAAAACTTCATCTCCAATAGATTAAGGATGTTCTTTTCTGCAAAATGTTAATGGACACATACCCGAGGGAATATAACGAAATTGAAATACAGGTTTTGTTGTCCATACTATTTTGCGATTTTCTCTATGCTAACAAAATGATACATGGTTTTAAGATTGTTTAGCATAGATTGTGTCTATTGTGTTTTACATTGTTGTTGCTATATTCTAGCATGGTTCAAAACAGAGATAACTTGGAACGAAAGATAAATGAATAAATATTAATACTCACAGTTCTTCCTCTTATAAAGAATGAGCTGGGTCTTCCTGTGCAAAGTCATTACTGCCTTGATTCATCTTCGGTGTGAACTCATCTCTTGACTTCCCCAGATTTGATTCAAAATTTTCCTGCAGGGGTTAGTCTGATAAAATATCCAATGTCTACTACAGCAATTTCTAATTAAATAACCAAACCAAACTCCATATCTAGCTTTAGTTAAGGAAGGGATTTTAACCGTAGGCACCACGCTTAATTTAAAAACCTTTGAAAAATACTCATATGACCGTATGTAGTACCTCCAAACCAAAACTTACTATGGCAGACAAAGGTAACATGAAAGCACTAGTAGGGAATTATTCAGGTAGAGATGAAAAGGCATGATCATGATGAGTTTTTTTTAATAAGAATGCAAGTGAGATTGATATATGAATGGAACTAAATATGTTATGAGTAGAACGAATTTAGAATAAATAGGGTGAATATATGGATTTAAAATAAACATGCAGTGGAATGTAAAAGATAACTACTCATGAAATTTAAAGTCCATGAGCAAGACTTTCTCACCTTTATTTTATCATACTTACCATGTCTCACATGATGAAATTTGTGAGTGATGTAGCATCTTTATTCCCGTCACTTGAGATATGAATTGAATTTTTGTGACGTCGACCTCTTTTTTCCAATCTTGGATTTGTTATGTTTCTTCTTTTTGTGGGAGCTTGTCGGAAGGTCATATACCGGTCGTTCATTACCCTGCATAAAATATTAAAGTAGACAAAACACAGGTAATCCTGCTTGAGCAGGGGTTAATGGTTATCTTGATTACATTAATAAGTATAAGTCTATCATTATTCTTAATATGCCTAGCTACCTTCCCTGGCAACGGCGCCAAAAATGCTTGTTGGCATCTACTAAGGTCGCCCAACATAACTTTATAACTTTCAACACTGAGGACGAGATTAGAAAATGTATGGTATTTTAATTAACTTGTCATTAGCAACTAGCCACTCATCTAATACCAACATTCTTTAGCATGAACTGGGTTGTCAATCCTATCATGAATGCTAAGAATAAATAAAGGTTTCATATATTATTCCATGTGACTAGGTAGAAATAAATAAATAGTAAACTAAGAACAGTTCTGTAAGCGGACAGATAATTATTACCATTGCAGCATTTTACCTAGGGAGTTCTACTGGGTTGTCGATTTATATTTATACCACTGGGAAGGTCTTAGTAGGACTTATTATGTGTATAACTTATACTGCTAATGTAAAAGATAAACCATAACTATAATCCTACTCATAGCTGGGATCAGTCACATGATAAAGATATATATAGGATAAACATGATCAGTCATCATCATAAATAGGTAAATATCAGAGCTCATCTAGTCCTAACAATAGCTAGCCAATGGATAGATAAAGAAATAAATATCTAAAGTAATTCTATAACTACGTCAATGAATACTATGATTAGTGCAATTACATCTAGCAATCATTGTTTAGCTCTACCTACATCATTATTAAATGTAAAGGAGCATCATCTAATGAGGATATTAGGACACAAGGGTCACCTCCTTCACTGACCGCGCTCTGCTCGTCCTACGTACGGGGGTGCACTACAGAGGGCTCAACACAGCTGTCACCTACGCGATCTACCACACGACCCGGCACGACATGGTGCAGTCGTAGTTAAGCAAGATATCTAAACACCACGTCTGCATATTGCCAATCATTCATCCACGATATCTCTGGACGAACTCTATACGAGCAATTACATAAATTCAATAGGATCAAACTAACTATGCTAGACATATAATCAAAGTGAACAATGACTATTGCAATTAAGAAGAACATATATAAGATTAAGAACAATGTTTCCTAAATCATAATGTTGAATGCAATAAGAGAAAAGAACTAGAACTGTACCGAACTCCGCGCTCCAGACAGATGGCAGGGGCTCCGGATCCCGCTGAAGAACTAGAACTCCTCTACTTCTAATCTAACTAGGCTAAAGCTATGAACTAGAGAGGCTATGATGAACTAGAGAGGCTTTCGATGGCTTGATCTCCAAATGACTTGATGCTCCAGGGAGGGGGTCTGCCCCTTTATTTATAGCCTGGTGGGATGCACGTGCGCTGTAGGATCAAACCGACTTGAAACAAGGGCCGAGATAATTCCATAAAGGCGGTGGAAGAAAACTCCAGAAGATGGGCCAAAACCCTAGTAGGGGGCGCCGACCGGCCCCACCTAGGGGGTCTCGGGCCCCGGTGCTTCGGGTGTGTTCTAGATGCTTCTAGTGTTCTCGTGATGATGTTTCCTTGGCGGTTAAGTTACGTGGTAATCATGCTCTTTAACTCTTCTTTTATGTTTTTCTGGAATAGCCCCTGGAAAATACGGAACATGCAAAACTCGTGGAAACTGTCAGTTAAAACCCTAGACTAGTGTGTATTCATGTGTCCTTTCATGTCTAAAGTTCTAATAAAAGTTGACGTTATCCACCGTCAACATAGCCTAAGCACCACGCTTACACTAAGCCTTACTACTCTAGTTGCGTACCAACAACTAAAGCATCCTACGACAGGCGATGAACTACACCCGTGAGCTGGTTACACGATCACTATCCAATATAACTCAACTATAAGTTAAGATAAAACACAACAATACTATAAAGAATAGTAATAAGTAGAGACTTAGTAAAGTAAAGTAAAGATAATATATTGATAAAGGTAAAGTTTTAAAGAAGGAAAGGTATATGAGCTATACTAGACTCTCCAGCAGATGACTCCGGAGACTCCGAGCGTAGCTCGACTCGACTCTAACTCCCACACTAGACTAATACTACTACTAAAGATGGAACTCTTGTGACTCTTGGGTGTCTTGTGTGTCTTGGAGAGGAGTGGGCAGCCTCTATTTATAGGGAAGAGTGAGGGGGTGCCACGTCAGCGATCCGTGTGCTCCATGCCTCTCTCCCCTACCACCTCAAGATGGACGGCAGAGGTAATTCCATCACATGGAAAACATGCTGGAAGGCGGTGGAGGCCAACCGACCTGGCTGGGCACCAGGGGGGTTCGGCGGACCCCCTACGACAGGTGGGCCCAGCCAGGGTCTTCTAGAAGGAGTCCCCACCTGTCAGGGAAGGTGTAGGTGCCCTGGGCCCATAGATAGTGGTTCGACCGACCCACACCTGGTGGGTTAGGCCCACCACCGTGGTCCCCATCTGTCACAGACTGTCCCCTTGTGTTGGTTCCACTTCGTTTGCATGTTGTCACGTTGAATTCTTGTACTTTGCTTCTCAACCATTGAATGGAAAGTGTTGGCACAAAATGCGGTTCTTGCGTCTCAACACACCAGCGAAGCCGGATATGATCTCAAGAGCGTCGGAGCTTCCAACATCCAGCTAGCTTCAAACCCGGTCAGAGAGTCCCGATAACCCTCAGGTGTGCCAGTCAATTTGACCTACAATTAACAAGGAAAAGATAATGATTAGTAATCACAGTGCGAAACTAACTGGTGTGTCCAGGTAGTTCCAACTATGTGGCTCTGAGAGCCGATTCAATCGGAAATCGACTAAAGAGTCAATTCCGGCACATATGCATGTTTAGTTATAGAAACAGATACTGAACTGATACATAATCGATTGATATGCGTGATCAAATAGAACAATCTACATTAAACAAATCTATGCAGATAGTTGTCACAGATTAAAGCATAATCGGATGCTGTAAACGGGTCAAATCATTCAGTTCAGGCTATCTGAACGTCAAACAGGCAGAAATCGGCTATTTAGCCGATTTGGCAGAATGTGATCGGTTAATTGGTTTTCTCGAGAAAGCACAACCGTATCAGCTAATTAGCTGATTTGGGGCCCGTGAAGCAGAAAACTTGGCGGTGACTAGTTCCAAGTATAAATCTAGTACTAATACGAAGCTGGTCTAGAAGGCCTACGGCTTTGCACCAGTTTAAATATATTCCCGAAAAATAATCACAAGCAAATCTAGAAGGAATACAGAGCTGGTCTAGAAGGCCAGCGGCTCTATGTTCATTCAGATCAGCTCTTGTCAAGCATCCACAGCACGTACGAGCAAGATTACGATAATACTGGCCGAATCAAGCGATATCATAACAAAGCATAAACACGAACGAGATATAAATGACATTTTTCATGTGGATCTAAGGCCAATATTTTTGATGCCATAAAATCTATACAATTTTTTTGTCTTTCTTTTCAATGCACTAATAAAGTGGTAAAAATTTTTATTTTGTTTAATATGCAGAAAGATAAATATACATGCTATGTTTGTATTTATTTTTAGGCCACCATGATGAGTTCTCCTACAGGTTTTATACCATAAGGGTTTCACAATGGGCTTCATGTTTTTAAGATGCATGGATACAGCTTAATGCATGCCTATTCACTCTTGTCATTTTCTATGCAAAGCTAATGCATAAGGGTAAACCTACTTAAGAAAAAATAATTCATGCAATGCAGAAAAGCAAAAATGAATAACTACTGATGTTACCTCACGGCGAGGTTTCGATGTTTTGAGTCTTCTGAATTGGACTCCTCCTTGCAGTGATTCATTAGTCAAGTACTTTGGTTTGCTCTTGAGGTGGTGCCTCCACTAGTGGCTCCCAATGGTGGTGCCATCTTTCTTTTGTCGGCATCTCGAAGCCAATCTTATGTGCATCATTATTACTGGTTGAGAACTTCTACTTATCGAATTTAAGGGATTTTCTCCCCCACACTTTGATTGAAGTGTGTTCTGCCCAAAAAGACAAGGTAGAGATCAAGTGCATGGGCTCTGCTGGTGGAAAAACACCAATAGAACCAGAAATTTATTCATTCTCTAACCTTGGGCACAATAAGATTGATGTTATTCATATTGTTCATTTATAACATCGGTGAGAATACAGAAGTATAAATATGGTGTTTAAACTTGTGAGATAAAGAGTGAAGTTACTTAACCGTTGGAAAGACTGTTCATCTTTAAAATTTTCATGATGACTATTATTTTCCAAGAATAATAGATGAAGTATTTCTAGCTTACTTGGTTAAGATTGAGATTAAGAGAATAGCGCTATGAACAGACTTAGAGAACAAATCATGTTGAGTTAGTCAGGTTGATCAATTTAAGTAGTAACTCTAACATAGTTGTATTTTTCATTTATCGCATACCAAGATCAAGATGAAATAAATAACCACTTACCTTAAGATGTTACCTTCATCATTGGAGCATGATAAAGGGTAGAAGAAATTCAATGGTCCTTTCCTTTATTGCATCTTGACTTATTCATTAGCATCTTTTCTTTTACTATGTTCTCATTCTTCAGACCTCCTGCTTCTCTCATTATATATATTCTCTGCAAGGGGTTAGTAGACAACACATACCCGAAGAAATATTCAATTTAAAGTATGAATAGTGTTTGTCAAGGTTAATTTATAGCTTTGGTTTTAAATGATTCATCATTACTTCATTCAATTTTTTTTAACAAGGTTAAGCTAAAGATATTATTTGAAAAGTACCTTCAACATCAACTTGATTCTACGAATAGTTTCCTAATAGGATTTAAACATTTTTTATATGGGAGAGGTGAGTCTACATATATAACCAAATTCTCAGACAAGTATGCTTTGATCTCACAGTTATGTTTAAGTAATATTCTGAAGCATACTTATAATAGAACAAGGAAGTTTACAAGATTAAATATATTTATTCAAATAGAACCAAGAATGTGTATGGTGAACCAAAAAGAGCATTTTTTTAAATTTGTTTTAATTGTTAGCAAGTATAGTTTGAGCATGGCATAGGATAGGAGTGACCAAGACAAATTAGCAACATGATATAAGATGTTGATTGTAGTTAAATATTGCATGAGGCTTAGACAAACGTACCTTATGTCTTCATCCTTCTAAGTAAGTAGTGACAAACTTCCTTGGAAGAGGAGGCTTATCCGGTTCATCTGTTGGTGAAAGCTTGTGGTCTACTGAGCAAGGCCCTCCTTCTATCATCTTTGCCGTTTCACCATCTGATGAAAGTATAGATAATTACATGCTTTTCACTCATCAACCTTTTCTTGCACCAACCTTTTCACTCAGGTTCCTCCCTGCTTGTCTTTGTCTTCTATTGGCATGGCAATGAGTTGTTCTTCTTTAAGTGGTATGCCAGCCAGCCGTTTTGATGATCAGGGCAGGGAGCTTCTTTCATGTTCAAGTAAAACTTCATCTCCAATAGATTAAGGATGTTCTTTTCTGCAAAATGTTAATGGACACATACCCGAGGGAATATAACGAAATTGAAATACAGGTTTTGTTGTCCATACTATTTTGCGATTTTTCTCTATGCTAACAAAATGATATATGGTTTTAAGATTGTTTAGCATAGATTGTGTCTATTATGTTTTACATTGTTGTTGCTATATTCTAGCATGGTTCAAAACAGAGATAACTTGGAATGAAAGATAAATGAATAAATATTAATACTCACAGTTCTTCCTCTTATAAAGAATGAGCTGGGTCTTCTTGTGCAAAGTCATTACTGCCTTGATTCATCTTTGGTGTGAACTCATCTCTTGACTTCCCCAGATTTGATTCAAAATTTTCCTGCAGGGGTTAGTCCGACAAAATATCCAATGTCTACTACAGCAATTTCTAATTAAATAACCAAACCAAACTCCATATCTAGCTTTAGTTAAGGAAGGGATTTTAACCTAGGCACCACGCTTAATTTAAAAACCTTTGAAAAATACTCATATGGCCGTATGTAGTACCTCCAAACCAAAACTTACTATGGCAGACAAAGGTAACATGAAAGCACTAGTAGGGAATTATTCAGGTAGAGATGAAAAAGCATGATCATGGTGAGTTTTTTTTAATAAGAATGCAAGTGAGATTGATATATGAAAGGAACTAAATATGTTATGAGTAGAACGAATTTAGAATAAATAGGGTGAATATATGGATTTAAAATAAACATGCAGTGGAATGCAAAAGATAACTACTCATGAAATTTAAAGTCCATGAGCAAGACTTTCTCACCTTTATTTGATCATACTTACCATGTCTCACATGATGAAATTTGTGAGTGATATAGCATCTTTATTCCCGTCACTTGAGATATGAATTGAATTTTTGTGACGTCGACCTCTTTTTTCCAATCTTGGATTTATTATGTTTCTTCTTTTTGTGGGAGCTTGCCGGAAGGTCATAAACCGGTCGTTCATTACCCTGCATAAGATATTAAAGTAGACAAAACACGGGTAATCCTGCTTGAGCAGGGGTTAATGGTTATCTTGATTACATTAATAAGTATAAGTCTATCATTATTCTTAATATGCCTAGCTACCTTCCCCGGCAACGGCGCAAAAAATGCTTGTTGACATCTACTAAGGTCGCCCAATATAACTTTATAACTTTCAACACTGAGGACGAGATTAGAAAATGTATGGTATTTTAATTAACTTGTCATTAACAACTAGCCACTCATCTAATACCAACATTCTTTAGCATGAACTGGGTTGTCAATCCTATCTTGAATGCTAAGAATAAATAAAGGTTTCACATATTATTCCATGTGACTAGGTAGAAATAAATAAATAGTAAACTAAGAACAGTTCTGTAAGCGGACAGATAATTATTACCATTGCAGCATTTTACCTAGGGAGTTCTACTAGGCTGTCGATTTATATTTATACCACTGGGAAGGTCTTAGTAGGACTTATTATATGTATAACTTATACTGCTAATGTAAAAGATAAACCATAACTATAATCCTACTCATAGCTAGGATCAGTCACATGATAAAGATATATATAGGATAAACATGATCAGTCATCATCATAAATAGGTAAATATCAGAGCTCATCTAGTCATAACAATAGCTAGCCAATGGATAGATAAAGAAATTAATATCTAAAGTAATTCTATAACTACGTCAATGAATACTATGATTAGTGCAATTATATCTAGCAATCATTGTTTAGCTCTACCTACATCATGATTAAATGTAAAGGAGCATCATCTAATGAGGATATTAGGACACAAGGGTCACCTCCTTCGCGACCGCGCTCTGCTCGTCCTACGTACGGGGGTGGACTACAGAGGACTCAACGCAGCTGTCACCTACGCGATCTACCACACGACCCGGCACGTCAGGGTGTAGTCATAGTTAAGCAAGATATCTAAACACCACGTCTACATATTGCCAATCATTCATCCACGATATCTCTGGACGAACTCTATACGAGCAATTACATAAATTCAATAGGATCAAACTAACTATGCTAGACATATAATCAAAGTGAACAATGATTATTGCAATTAAGAAGAACATATATAAGATTAAGAACAATGTTTCCTAAATCATAATGTTGAATGCAATAAGAGAAAAGAACTAGAACTATACCGAACTCCGCGCTCCAGACAGATGCCAGGGGCTCCGGATCCCGCTGAAGAACTAGAACTCCTCTACTTCTAATCTAACTAGGCTAAAGCCATGAACTAGAGAGGCTCTGATGAACTAGAGAGGCTTTGGATGGCTTGATCTCCAAATGACTTGATGCTCCAGGGAGAGGGTCTGCCCCTTTATTTATAGCCCGGTGGCATGCACGTGCGCCGTAGGATCAAACCGACTTGAAACAAGGGCCGAGATAACTCCATAGAGGCGGTGGAAGAAGACTCCAGAAGATGGGCCGAAACCCTAGTAGGGGGCGCCGACCGGCCCCACCTAGGGGGTCTCGGGCTCCGGTGCTTCGGGTGTGTTCTAGATGCTTCTAGTGTTCTCGTGATGATGTTTTCTTGGCGGTTAAGTTACGTGGTAATCATGCTCTTTAACCCTTCTTTTATGCTTTTCTGGAATAGCCCCTAGAAAATACAGAACATGCAAAACTCGTGGAAACTGTCAGTTAAAACCCTAGACTAGTGTGTATTCATGTGTCCTTTCATGTCTAAAGTTCTAATAAAAGTTGACGTTATCCACCGTCAACATAGCCTAAGCACCACGCTTACACTAAGCCTTACTACTCTAGTTGCGTACCAACAACTAAAGCACCCTACGACAGGCGATGAACTACACCCGTGAGCTGGTTACACGATCACTATCCAATATAACTCAACTATAAGTTAAGATAAAACACAACAATACTATAAAGAATAGTAATAAGTAGAGACTTAGTAAAGTAAAGTAAAGATAATATATTGATAAAGGTAAAGTCTTACAGAAGGAAAGGTATAAGAGCTATACTAGACTCTCCAGCAGATGACTCCGGAGACTCCGAGCGTAGCTCGACTCGACTCTAACTCCCACATTAGACTAATACTACTACTAAAGATGGAACTCTTGTGACTCTTGGGTGTCTTGTGTGTCTTGGAGAGGAGTGGGCAGCCTCTATTTATAGGGAAGAGTGAGGGGGTGCCACGTCAGCGATCCGTGTGCTCCATGCCTCTCTCCCCTACCACCTCAAGATGGACGGAAGAGGTAATTCCATCGCATGGAAAACATGCTGGAAGGCGGTGGAGGCTAACCGACCTGGCTGGGCACAAGGGGGGTTCGGCGGACCCCCCTACGACAGGTGGGCCTAGCCAGGGTCTTCTAGAAGGAGTCCCCACCTGTCAGGGAAGGTGTAGGTGGCCTGGGCCCATAGATAGTGGTTCGGCCGACCCACACTTGGTGGGTTAGGCCCACCACCGTGGTCCCCATCTATCACAGACTGTCCCCTTGTGTTGGTTCCACTTCGTTTGCATGTTGTCTCGTTGAATTCTTGTGCTTTGCTTCTCAACCATTGAATGGAAACTGTTGGCACAAAATGCGGTTCTTGCATCTCAACACACTAGCGAAACCGGATATGATCTCAAGAGCGTCGGAGCTTCCAAGATCCAACTATCTTCAAACCCGGTCAGAGAGTGCCGATAACCCTCAGGTGTGCCAGTCAATTTGACCTACAATTAACAAGAAAAAGATAATGATTAGTAATCACAGGGCGAAACTAACCGGTGTGTCCATGTAGTTCCAACTATGTGGCTCTGAGAGCCGATTCAATTGAAAATTGACTAAAGAGTCGATTTCGGCACATATGCATGTTTAGTTATAGAAACAGATACTGAACTGATACATAATCGATTGATATGCGTGATCAAATAGAACAATCTACATTGAACAAATCTATGCAGATAGTTGTCACAGATTAAAGCATAATCGGATGCTGTAAACGGGTCAAATCATTCAGTTCAGGCTGTCTGAACGTCAAACAGGCAGAAATCGACTATTTAGCCGATTTGGCAAAATGTGATCGGTTAATTGGTTTTCTCGAGAAAACACAACCGTATCGGCTAATTAGCTGATTCGGGGCCCGTGAAGCAGAAAACTTGGCGGTGATTAGTTCCAAGTATAAATCTAGTACTAATACGAAACTGGTCTAGAAGGCCTACGGCTTTGCACCAGTTTAGATATATTCCCGAAAAATAATCACAAGCAAATCTAGAAGGAATACAGAGCTGGTCTAGAAGGTCAGCGGCTCTATGTTCATTCAGATCGGCTCTTGTCAAGCATCCACAGCACGTACGAGCAAGATTACGATAATACTGGCCGAATCAAGCGATATCATAACAAAGCATAAACATGAACTGAGACATAAATGACATTTTTCATGTAGATCTAAGGCCAATACTACGCAATCTTGATCGGGCAAAAAGATGTTATATTAATAAATAAACAATAAATGACAAATAACATCTTGATAACTTAAAGAATGTAAATAAGATGCCAAATTTAGTTACAAGCAAGCCTGCGTCCACCGGATGACATCCAGCCCGTTCGAAGGAACGTGTCGAGAAACTATATTACTCCTACTCCTAAGGTTTTGGCCGGAGCCGAAAGGGTTGTTGTGTTGATTGATGTGATAGATCGTTTACATTTGCCGTGACCCTTTATTTATAGGTTTACCGGACTTTGTGTACAAGGCACGTAAACAAAACACCACGTATCTAGCTAACAAACTAAACTGAATATAATATTCTTTTATTCCTAATTTAGATACTTGTCGTGGCTTCCTTCCCTTGTGTACGGACTCTACTTTAAGAAGCTTCACGTATCTATTTAATCTCCTCTACAACATGGCCAACCGAATCAAAAAGATCCCATTTCTTGCTCGTGACTCCAATACGTAACTGTCCAGCATGTGAACCTTCCGTTCTTTTAGGCTTCTTGTTTTTCCTTCCATCGTGTCACACTAGGACTTACCAAATACTGATCGGTTGTACGTGTATGAGTACTTACAATAGCCGATCATTCAAGCCATGTATCTCCTCTCTATATTCGCTTGCCTCAATTGGCTTTTGCGGCACATGGACATACATCTTTCTTCGTTTGTGAACCCTTGCCATGGTCGCTTGCGATGACTGACGCGGGATGCCTCCTGCTAACGTGATCAAATATCCGACCCAGCCTCCCGATCGGCTTTTCCTTTCGATATCGGCTATCTGATTTCTGTCTAAATTTTGGTGTAAACACAGGCCCCCTAGTTCGGAGTATGAACCTCATGCTTCGAACTATTTCAACCTGATGGTCTTCTTTTAAAAGCTGAATATGTCTAGGCCTTCTTCCTTCAATCATCAAAATATAATCATATTCTCGCCATGTTTTCACACTTCTGTATGTAAGTTCTGTAAAACAATAATTCTCCAATACATGTGGAAATAGGTCAGTTGCAAATGCATATGTGTGTAAACATTATAGTTTTCTCCATTTAGATAATAATTGGTGGTGTGAAAAGTCATAACTGACCACCAATAAAATCCCCAAGCTTATCTCTTGCGCATCCGAGCAACTGACTAAACTTTGGTTGTTGATCAGAAGATGCTGCAATGCCGATTACATCTCAAGAGTATCATGTTTATAATAAGATTTCTTTTAAATTTGAATAAAATGGTACTTTACTCATCTATTCATCTCTTCAACCATGAGGCTTTTATTTCTCACTAAGTCCTCAAGCAACTGCAAAATAGAACAGCTACAGAACTGCTTATCTTTTATCCCTCGATCACTTTTCTTTCGGAGTTTTATTATTATATAAAATTGTGTCACATAATATTGCAAAGTCAAAAACCGGACCACAAGGAGATACAAGTCATATACTTAGATCAAAAAGCGCAAGTGAATATTTTGACATTTTTATTTTCCCTGTACACGTCATTCTCTCTAATTATTTTAAAACTATGAGGCTATTGGGCCTTTGGCCATCTTTTATTGTACTTTTTTTATTTGGCGATCACACGATCGTCATTTTTTTATCTTTCTCAGTTCTGGCAGACACGTGTCCGTCGTTTTTATTTCTAAGTTTATTGAATAGCCTCATATCTTATCTTAATCAAAGAGAGAATGTCCATATCTCATCAAGGAATTTATTAGTTTATAACGTGTATGTGAATCTTGATTTTAGGAACATAACTATAATCTTCCTAATGGTCACAACAGTTTGACAAAGCTCAATATGACATCATGTAAATTTTATTAATCACTTTATAAAAAACCCTCTGGACTTCAAGTATCTCTTAGAATAACGTCATAGCAAATTCTATCTCCATTCTCATTCTACAATCACTTTTAGACAAAGCTCAAAGTTTATGCAAGCCACAGGTCCTAAAGATTTCAAGACAAATATTAAACCACTAAACCCAAATTTTGAAGAAATCAAATTATAAACTAGACAGAGGTGAAACATAAAATAGGGCTTCTATTTATCATTTCAACAATGGATAAACTAAAACACTTATATCACATATTTGTAGAGTAGAATTATCCTCGAGATTTTAAACTTTGAAACTGTGAGGGTAGAGTTCCACATACCACCGTTAAAGATGTAGGAGCCAATGAAAGTCATTCGTCTTGTCCTTCTTAGTGATGGATCGCTGGACGTCGTGCAACGTGTGTGTGGCGAATCCAGGCCCCCCGAGGCATGGCCGATGCAGGATCTTGGGATGCAGAGTGTATCCTCCTCAAAGGTCTTCTTCGCCATTATTTCTTCGCATCTGCATGTCCGCTCCTTCGTTCCAGGCCGATAAAGATGCTGATGACTTCTTTCATTATCTTGAAATTGGCCGCTGTAACCTGAGGCTTGTACTGGATGTAGCTTGATATTAGTAACCCCTTCTATATGAGCTTCTTTCTGATATTTATCGTTTTCAATTGCTGCTTGTATTCTCCTCTGACGTAGCTTCCCATGATGACGTTGTTCTTCATTTTGAAAATATATTGCTATGTCGTTCTTCTGTCATAGCCGATCAGGAATTGGCCCCCTGAACCTATAATTATAATAACCATGAATATAGGCTTCTATGATAAAGCACGATCTTGTAAAGAAACTGATCGGCTTTTGAGCAATTGCGATCGGCTTGGTAGTAGAAAGATCCGATTCGATGGGGAAGGCAATTTCCTTTGCATGACTACCTCAGTTTGCTCTGCAGCCTACCCAGCAAGCTCTTGACAGCTCGTAAGCTTGCGGCATCCCTGTTGTTGCCAAGAAGTCAGAAGTAACGATAGCCTGGTTGAGGCCGCGTAGTGTCCTCTGCGCCCTGATCGGTGTAATCGGTGAACATGCTACCTATGATAATAACCAGCCTGCAGTCTGCCATAGAGTTTCTTTTGAGTTGATTGACTTGGGCTTCTGCTTTAGCCGATTTGTGATGCCTTGAAATAGTGATTGCAATTTGCTGTCGGTTAAATATGATAGTGTCCAAAACAGTTACCATCGGCTTTTAGGCAGGATGCCTGGTCGCTCCCCTTGAAAGGGAATGCAGCCCAAAAGCTTTAATCAAGATCTGCCTGTGTGTACATCGGCCAATTTAAATGGTATTTTTGTTTAGCCTCTTTCTGACAATAGTATCTGGACTTACTACCATCCCTCTTTCGGCTATATTAAATCAGCCGATGGTGAGCAGCCGATAGCGAACAGCCGATTTAGCCTTCGGCTATATTAAATTAGCCGATGGTGAGCAGCCGATTTTTCAGTCTTCAGCAATCAGAGTAGGAATCCTTTCCACGCACATGACTTCCTTCTGTATGCGAACCCAAATATAATAATATATCCTTATTTGACTGGTTGAGATATCAGCTCAATCCAAATAGGTCTTTAATCCTTGTCATTGATCTGGCCACATCTTGTTGATTCCTGCCCTGTCCCAGCAGCAAGTTGAGGCCGTCAACAGTTGTCCTGTTCACAACATTATCGCCTGATGCCTCTGACGAAGCAGAGACTGAGCCAACGCTGGCCCGCCCAACCGAGAGTCGAGTTGAAGGGACAACCGATGGAGTGAGGAATCAGCCGATGCTGCTTTTTGGATAGCCGATCTGTACTTGTTACCCCTTTGCCAGATCGACTGTTACTTATATGCCCGATCGGCTGTTTGCTCTTGGCCGATAGGATTTGCTAACCTTGATTCTTACCAACTCCATCCCCTATTTGCTTTTTGGCGATGGCATTTGCGTCGATTAGTAATGGTCATCCTTGATTTTCTTTGTATTGTACTGGCCACAAGTCAATTATCCTGTCAATCAGTTTATCATGCTACCGCTAGACGCTCACCTCTGCGCCGCTTTCAACTGGATACTTCACTTTGACCCGATCCTTATTTCCATGACCTTTCATTACATCGGCGGTTCCAGATCCCATAACTGCTGTTGTTACCCCATATATTGATGGCCACCTGACCAATACTATTTAAATACACCAAAATATCCCATCAGCTATTAGTCTGATACCTTGCCTCACGTTTAGCCGATGCAATTATACTCAAAAGATGCTGGTCGTATGAATATCTTTTCTCCTTCTTGATCCAAATTAATGCACGACGTAACTTCTTTAGAAGTCTTGTAGCTTCCTGTGCAACAATAGTGCAATCACGGTCGATTTTATTTTTAAAACCTTCATCGGCTAGGATTTGATGTAGAGGTTCAACCCTGTTTACTTCAGTTTGACCACCTTCATGATACAACCGATACAGAGGAAGAGGCCCTCCATTGTCGCTGGCTAGCTCAAGCATGCTGCCATGTGGCATTAAGAATCAATCAAGTCCATGCAATTGGATCCGGTAGGCTTGACTTTTCTCCTCATGGCAAGCGGAGATATGTTATACATGCCGATGTTTGCTGAACTGACTGAAGTTGCGCCATCAGTCCTGAGCAGAGCAGCGAACTGTTCGGCTTTCTGACGAGTGTAGTCCGATAGGTACACATGCTGCCCCAAGTACACGTTGGTACGAACTTGAGGATCGCTTCTTCTACCATGATCCCGACTGAAGTTGATGGCGACCACGCTGCATGTTCTTGGCGGTGAGGATGACGGCGGTGAATTCTGTGATATCCATGCTAGCAGATGAGTCCCCTGCTCTGCCCCTGCTGCAGCACCAATAGCCGATATTAATAACTGCTGTAAGAACTTTGGTCAATCCCGGCTTCCAGAGAATGGCCTCGCCATGAATGACATGATGTAAATCCCTGTTTTGATTGATTGTCAAGCGCCAACCAAGGCAAATTCACCTTTTATTTCAGGATAAAAAGGAGTTTCCAGCCGAATGACCATTTATTGTAAAACCCTGTTTCAATTATTCGGCTGATGGTTCACCTCTGATTAAAACATTTAGCCAGTGTAATCCTGAATTCTCATTGTCAATGATGTCCGTCAAGATTCTGTTGTCGGCTTGAAGAGCAAGGTCTTAAATTAGCAGCCGATTCTCTTGTTCTCCGGCTATCGGCTTTGGACGATAAACGCCGTCATATACGCGTACACATTCTTTAGCCGTGCATATCCCATCTTCGTTGATTGACGCCATACCCACATCCGTGAGTATCAAGCGAACATGCAAATAATCTGACCGATCGGCTTTCGCTGACGTTATCGGCTCTTCTTTAATTCCAATGATGGAGACAAAGATGAAAACTCGGCGGCGTGCAGGTGCATACATGGTGGATCCAGGCCCCCCATGCATTGCCGATGTGGGTGATCGAGACGCCGAGCGTGTTCATCTCTCTAGGAACTTTTCAACGTTGGCTGCCAGGTCTGTTGGTGTGCTGAGTACTGAGTCAATAGGACACGCTTGTACTGTGCATCAGCTGTATGGTTTATTCTTTTTGCCTGATCGGCTAACTGCAAAGACTACCAAGACCCCATCAGTCTCTTCTTTATATGTGACTGGCCCATATAACGAAGTATCGCTGAGCACTTGAATTTCCACCTCAGTCAACTGGGAGTGAGCCGATCTAAATAGGATTTATATACGGATACATACCATGGTCTTCGGCTATCATGCTGGGCGCGTACACACAATTGCTGGCCAATCTGTGTAGTATCTGCCTGATTGGCTGCTGCTTTTAATTTGATCAATCTTCTTTTCTTTCTTGTATGTATATTAGGCAAATAATATTACAATACCTTTTTAAATACTCATCGGGCCAGACTTTTTCCTTTCCTTCTTTCGACTGGGGCTCTCGGCTAAACAGCCGATTGACCTACATGGATGCTTCAGCTACCGATTAATCCGAACCAAAAACTGGATCTTTGATGTCCTTCAATATATTTCTTCTGATGCATGAATTTTTCCAATATCCCTACAGGTAACTGACGTCTGCACTTGCACTTTTGATTTTGGGGTTTAGCGTCATCATATGCCACGATCTGCTCTATGCAGATGCCACGCATGGGAGAGAGCATGCATGCTTCATGCGGTGGCAAATCTCAACGATATAAATAATGTGAACATTGTGCTCTCCAATCCAACTTAAAAAAACAATCAATATTTTTTTTTCTTGGGACTCCTTGGCACTGACGTGTTGCTTCTGGGTTCTTACTCGTACCTGATAATATCGGCCATCAAACTGATTTACTGGAAAAATCGTTTGTCAAAATAATATTGGACTTCATCTTTATCACTCCGTTTTGGCCGAATCTTGTTGATGAAATATAAGTTGAACGGCATCCCATTGTGATCTGGAAAGTGGCAAATATTTGGAGAGGATCTGACTTCCGATCAAATGATTGTGTCCCACCAGGTGTGCCAAAAAGTGTGTTGGCACAAAATGCGGTTCTTACGTCTCAACACACCAGCGAAGCAGGATATGATCTCAAGAGCGTCGGAGATTACAAGATCCAGCTAGCTTCAAACCCGGTCAGAGAGTGCCGATAATCCTCAGGCGTGCCAGTCAATTTGACCTGCAATTGATAAGAAAAAGATAATGATTAGTAATCACAGGACGGAAATAACCGGTGTGTCCAGGTAGTTCCAAATATGTGGCTCTAAGAGCCGATTCAATTTTGACATATATGCATGTTTTGTTATTGAAACAGATACTGAACTGATACATAATCGATTGATATGCGTGATCAAATACAACAATCTACATTAAACAAATCTATGCAGATAGTTGTAACAGATTAAAGCATAATCAGATGCTGTAAACATGTCAAATCATTCAGTTCAGGCTGTCTGAACGTCAAACAGGCAGAAATCAGCTATTTAGCCGATTTGGCAGAATGCGATCGGTTAATTAGTTTTCTCGAAAAAGCACAACCGTATCAGCTAATTAGCCGATTCAGGGTCCGTGAAGCAGAAAGCTTGGTGGTGATTAGTTTCAAGTATAAATCTAGTACTAATACGAAGCTGGTCTACAGCCCTGCGGCATTGCACCAGTTTAGATATATTCCTGAAAAATAATCAGAAGCAAATTTAGAAGGAATACAGAGCTGGTCTAGAAGGCCAGCGGCTCTGTGTTCATTCAGATCGGCTCTTGTCAAGCATCCACAGCACGTACGAGCAATATTACGATAATACTGGCCGAATCAAGCGATATCATAACAAAGCATAAACATGAACGAGACATAAATGACATTTTTCATGTGGATCTAAGACTAATACTACGCAATCTTGATCGGACAGAAAGATGTTATATTAATAAATAAACAATAAATGATAAATAACATCTTGATAACATAATGAATCTAACTAAGATGCCAAATTTAGTTAGAGCCGATAATTAATCCATGCACATTGACCATCTTAATTTATACCCTCGTCCACTGGATGACGCTGGACATAAATTAATCAAGTAAACAAACATGAATTGATAACTAATCCTTTTTCAACATAAGGCCACGTCCACCGGATGACGTTAAAGGAATGTTAAACAAGAATCAACCTTGATCTACCATGCTTCCACGTCCACCAGATAATGTTAAAGAAACAAAGCTTGGCAAGGCGTGACAGTACTTACAAGCAAGCCTGCGTCCACCGGATAACACCCAGCCCGTTCGAAGGAACTCGTTGAGAAACTACATTACTCCTACTCCTAAGGTTCTGGCCGGAACCGAAAG
Source organism: Eremochloa ophiuroides (assembly GCA_038502445.1). NCBI lineage: Eukaryota > Viridiplantae > Streptophyta > Magnoliopsida > Poales > Poaceae > Eremochloa > Eremochloa ophiuroides. Next base: position 23,271,297 of record JAHLJS010000008.1, read on the forward strand.
GGTTGTTGTGTTGATTAATGTGACATATCGTTTACATTTGCCGTGACCCTTTATTTATAGGTTTACCGGACTTTGTGTACAAGGCACGTAAACAAAACACCACGTATCTAGGTAACAAACTAAACTGAATATAATATTCTTTTATTCCTAATTTAGATACTTGTGGTGGCTTCCTTCCGTTGTGTACGGACTCTATTTTAAGAAGCTTCACGTATCTATTTAATCTCCTCTGCAACATGGCCAACCGAATCAAAAAGATCCCGTTTCTTGCTCGTGACTCCAATACGTAACTGTCCAGCATGTGAACCTTCCGATCTTTTAGGCTTCTTGTTTTTTCCTTCCATCGTGTCACACTAAGACTTACCAAATACTGATCGGCTGTACGTGTATGAGTACTTACAATAGCCGATCATTCAAGCCATGTATCTCCTCTCTATATTCGCTTGCCTCAATTGGCTTTTGCGGCACTTGGACATACATCTTTCTTCGTTTGTGAGCCCTTGCCATGGTCACTTGCCATGACTGATGCAGGATGCCTCCTGCTAACCTGATCAAATATCCGACCCAGCCTCCCGATCGGCTTTTCCTTTCGATATCGGCTATCTGTTCTCTGTCCAAATTTTGGTGTAAACAGAAACACATGTTGATCTGAGGGCTGAAATGAGCTGAGTGAAAGGCACACGGATCCTGCCACGTCACCAGAGCCAGGTGGGCCCCATGGGCAGTTCGGCCGACCCATGGGTGGGCCCACCCTTGGCCCTCCTCTCTTCTAAATGATGTTTTGCACCATGTCTTGATGTGTGACGACTTAGTTTCCAAATATATGGTTTGGCCGAACCACATTATTGGGTTCCAAGTGTTCATTTCTGCTCTGATTTATCTTCCCTGCGTTCACAAGCTTCAGAGTACATGTGAAGTTATTAATAAAATATGCTCATGATATGTTTATTCTACTTTGAATCCAAGGCCTGTTGACGGTGTTTGAATGTGGAATTTTATGGTATATCCACTGTCAACACTTGGTCTTTGCGAAGATCAAGGGGGAGCTACACGCTTGCGTGGGTGCTCCAACGAGGACTAGTGGAGAGTGCCGACTCTCTGATATCTCGGCAAAAACTCGGCTTGCAATCTCTTACTCATTTACATTCCCGCATTTACTTCGTGTTCTTTACATTTCTAGGATAGTATACTTGTGATAGGACTTGGCTCTAGGTTGCATAACTTGTTTTACGCTTAGAACATACACATGCACTTGTGGGGTGAGATTGGACAAATGGCGATAGGTTGAATTGATTTGCGAAAAATTTACTAGCTGCCCAATTCACCCCTCTCTTGGGCATCCTCGATCCTTTCAATTGGTATCGGAGCCTTGTGCTCACTAATTTGGCTTAACCGCCAAGAGAAGGATGTCCGGTGGTCATGATGGTCCCCTTCCCGTCTTTCACGGTAACGATTTTTCTTATTGGAAAATTCGTATGGAGGCATACCTTGAGGCGGTAGACCTTGGTGTTCACAAAGCCGCCGTTCAAGGGTACCCCACACCCAAAGCCGGCGCAACCCTCACACCCGTTGAGGAAGAGCATGAAAAGCGGAATGCTAAGGCTCGCAACATCATCTTTAGATGTCTTAGCAAAGAGGTGTTCAACCGTGTGAGGAACCATAAAAACACCCATGCACAATGGTCGGATATTTGTGCGCTTGTTGACGGTAATTATTGTATGATTTTACTCGTCAACTAAATATCAAATAAGGATATAAATGCAAACACCACCATAGAATATGGCTTTAACTGATAGAATTACACAGTTTTGGTGAATCAGTGTTTTGCAGGTGGTTATCCAGAAAAGAACCAAGGGAGGCCCACATGTCGGATTAAAATAATGAATTCCACCACGAAAGGAGACCAAGAATATTCCAGAGAACACCAGAGACACGCCAGACGAAGCGGGGCCCACTTGGCAGTGGGAGAGGGTCGGCCGACCCACTGCCAGGGTTGGCCGACCTATCAGAAGCTCCAATCCGCGTGCGCTTCGATGTGGACCCACATCCCAAAATTTCACACAATCTCAACCGCCCGTCGAAGTCGGTTTGATCCAAGGGCTACGGTTCGTCCCACCGGCCTATATAAGGACCCCAGACACCCCAGGGTTTCATATCAATTTAGTCATCAATCAGTTCAACCCAGTCGTAGAGAGCCCGAAACCCTAGAACAATTAGAGCTTCACCATCTAGAGCATAGCTACATAGGTTAGAAGCAGAAGGAGGCGAGTTCTACTCGAGTTCCGGATCTGTCTGGAGCTAGAAGGCTTCCCAGAGCCATTGTAAGCTCTCTCTTGTATCTTAAACCTCTTTTGACTGCTTGAGATAAAGTTGATTGACATTGTTCTACTGTTGATTATGTTCTCAATTATGGTATTCATTGCTTATCTAGATTGTATACTTTGCATAGTTAGGATGCATTCATATTCATACATAGGTTTGTATAGAGCTCATTCATTGATATCATGGGTGGGTGATGAACAGCATGTAAGCATGGTGCTTAGATATTGTTTGTCTGCAAATGCCTCTTATATTCTGGGTTCTGTGGTAGATCGCGGATGTGACACTCCTGTTGAGTCCTTTATAGTCCACACTCCGAATGTAGGGAGAGTAGGAAGTTATTTTTACTTTAGAAGGCTGGCTATGATCTTGATCTTACTTAGTAATATTCCCCTAAGTATGAGTATGAGGTATCTTCGCCGTATTGCTAGTATAATTGCACCAATCTATTATGTCTTTAATAGGTATGAGCTGCTATTCATCTTGTTCCTAGTGATACTTGAATTCTGGAGATTTATTTTGAAAATCCTTAAAACCACATGATGAGTTCCTGTATGACAAGAGCTTTACATTCCAACCACAGCCATACATACTAGAATAGGAAAACACATATTATATGCTACTTGCTTTGTTTTGAGTTTAGTCAAGCTTTGTTGATGCCCGAGGAACTTGTCATGCTTTGACAATCAAGATCAAGTGCACTCCCCCCATAATGCACTACTCAATTCCTGAGTATGCGCATCCACATTCCATACATTCCATCTATTCCACCCAAAAATATACCCAATTGGTTACCCCAGATCAATGCACCAAAGTTCTTGTTGCTATCTCTCAAAAGAAAAAGAAAAAGAAAAAGAAAAAGAAAAAGAAAAAGGAAAGTATTGTTGCAGGGAAGAAGCATGTGGCTATGCAAAAGAGTGAGATGAGAGAAAACAATGGGTACAAAGATGCCCGCCTGAGAGGTGAAAATGGACAAGTGTCCGAATTTATCAAAACAATGGGTACTCTGATGCCCGCCTGAAAAAAAAGAAGAAAGAAAGATAGCCCATGTTGTCATGCAGCACAATTCCCTAGTGTCAAAAAAAGAAAGAGAGAGATGTTTTCAAGGAGCAAAAGAGTAGAATTAGGATTAGCCACCACAAATATCCACCTACCACCTCACATCCACATACATGCACATCTTGATTCAATTGTATGACTTGTTCCTTTCGATCCATTGTTTGACTTTACAATATATTCATTACAAGTATGTATGAGCTGCCTCCTTACCCATGAGCTCCACATAAGCCATTAGTTATAGGGTGAGAAAGAAGGCATACATCATTATTGCCTTGGTAAGGATCTACAAATACCACATATTAAGAGACTTGAGAGAGTCATACACAGGAAACTCTGAGTTTATTTTGAAAACTTGCAAAAGCTCCAGGATAAGAGTTGAACGATAGAGCTTGAAACATAGTGCTTAACTCAGACATTCTATGCTTCAATTGCCCAAGATTCAAGAGAAAGTTACAAGCTCCATGGTTAAAGGTAATAAAGGTAAGTCTGAGGTTTGCTTGGTCTACTCTAATCCATGAGTACTGTAAGGAAAATGGACCCTAGGCCCATTTATATTAGATTTTGGTGGTTGATGATTGTTGACGGTAATTATTGTATGATTTTACCCATCAACTAAATATGAAATAAGGGCATAAAAGCAAACACCACCATAGAATAGGGCTTTAACTAACAAAATTCCAAAGTTTTGGTGAATCAGTGTGTTGTAGGGGTTTATCCAGAAAAGAACCAAGGGAGCCCACATGTCGGATTAAAATAACGAAATCCGCCACGAAAGGAGATCAAGAATATTCTAGAGAACACCAGAGACTCGCTGGCAAAAGCGGGGCCCACTTGGCAGTTGGGGGAGGTCGGCCGACCCACTGACCAGGTCGGCCGACCTGTCAGTGAGCCATCTCGGCCTCCGTTTCGACGTGGACCCACATCCCGAAATTTCACGCAATCTTAGCCGCCCATCGAAGTCGGTTTGATCCAAGGGCTACGGTTTATCCCACTAGCCTATATAAGGACCCCCAGACCCCCTAGGATTTCATATCAATTCATCAATCAATCAGTTCAACCCAGTTGAAGAGAGCCAGAAACCCTTGAATCATTAGAGCTTCACCATCTAGAGCATAGCTACATAGGTTAGAAGTAGAAGGAGGTGAGTTGTACTCGAGTTCCAGATCTTTCTGGAGCTTGAAGGCTTTCTAGAGCCATTGTAAGCTCTCTCTTGTAGCTTAACCTCTTTTGAGTGATTGAGATAAAGTTGATTGACATTGTTCTACTATTGATTATATTCTCAATTATGCTATTCATTGCCTATCTAGATTGTATACTTTGCATAGTTAGGATGCATTCATATTAATACTTAGGTTTGCATAGCGCTCATTCATTGATATCATGGGTGGGTGATGAACAGCATGTAAGCATGGTGCTTAGATGTGGTTTGTCTGCAAATGCACCCTATAATCTGGGTTCTGTGGTAGATCGCGGATGTGACACTCCCGTTGAATCCTTTGTAGTCCACATTCCGAATGTAGGGAGAGTAGGAAGTTATTATTACATTAGAAGGCTGGCTATGATCTTGATCTTCCTTAGTAATATTCCCTTAAGTATGAATATGAAGTATCTTCACCATGATTGCTAGTATAATTGCACCAATCTATTATGTCTTTAATAGTATAGTTAGAATGATTTAGGATATCCTTATGCTTCAACCTAATCCATGCTAGTGCCTAGATAGGAAGTGCTCTAAATGATCATTATTTATTGACTGATAGGCTTGATCATTATTCTTATCGTATATATCATTATCATTGTGACATAACCCCTGTTCTGAGAATATGGGTCATGCATGGTTATCTCCATATTTGCATATGCATATGACATCTATCCATCCACTTACATCCCATTTATTGCCAACCCTTTCCAGGGGTAAAATACAAATGACAACCCGGAATACTCCTGGGTAAAATGCTACAATGGTATAATTAATCTGTGCACTTGCAGATATTAATATTTTATATCCGCTTTAGTCACTTGCATCTAAAATAACTGCTTAGTATTATTCTAGGTAGTTTCCATACATGTCTCTTATATTCCTGCTAGGGATGACAACTTAGTTATTGTAAGAGATATAGGTTTAAAAGAGGTGGCTAAGTAATTTGCCAAGTGACACTTAATTATTACCATCGGCATTTTTGGCGCCATTGCTGGGGATAGAGTCTAACTCTGTTTTTAGTAATGACGTTAGAAATGCCAACAAGCATTTTTGGTGCCGTTGCCGGGGAAGGTGTTTGGCATACATATGATGTAGATAGATCATATGCATAACACCAAATATGTTGAGAAACCACATAAACCTTACTCAAACAGGCTCACCCTGTCCTTGTTTACTCTTTGTGTAGCTTATGCAGGGTGATGTATGAACGAATTTGACCTTCCACAGAATTTTGTTGAAAACCCAGAAGCTTTGACCAGGAAGACCCAAGCCAAGCTCAAGAAGACCCTAGATCCGCAGCCGGAAGACATCCGTACGAGAAGAAGTTTGACACCAGAGTTTGAGGCCATGGCAAACAAGAGCCTTCGGGTGTTCTCCGCTCCAACCACAGCTAACATCCATACGGGACCACCCACTGATGCTGGAGACAATGGATTCGAGCTCAAGCCTGTGCTTATCAACATGGCGCAAGCTAGCCAGTTTCGTGGAAAGGCGCATGAAGATGCGAGTGCCCATCTTCAACACTTTTTGGAGATATGCAGCACTTTCACCATCAAGGGAGTAGCTAGTGATGCAATCCTGCTCCACCTGTTTCCATTCTCATTGTTGGGAAGAGCTAAACAGTGGTTCTACGCAAACAAAGACAAGAACACTACATGGGACCTCTGCTCCACTGCCTTCCTAGCAAAGTTCTTCCCTGTGGGCAATACTAATGCTCTCAGAGGGAAGATCACCAGCTTTCAGCAATAGCATGATGAATCAGTCCCGGAAGCTTGGGAATGCTTCCAAAACTACATTTCAGAATGTTCTCACCATGGGATGGAGAATTGGTTGCTCATGCAAACCTTCTACCATGGGTTGACTACCAGCACCCGTGAGACGATGGATGTTGCTGCTGGAGGAGCTTTTCTGTCACTCACCATTGAGCAAGCTACTACCCTTGTGGAGAAGATGGCATCCAACCAGAGTTGGAATGAAGAATAAGCCCCGACCCGCAAGAGAGGAGGAATGCACTAGCTCAAGGAGACCGACATGATTTCTGCCAAGATGGACCTACTGATGAAGAAGCTTGATGACCGAGCCAGTGATAAGAGAGAGGTCAACCACATCCACGATGCCTACATGACATGCGAAGAATGTGGAGGCACTGGCCACTCAGGTCACAGCTGTCTAGAGATTCAGGAGGATGTGAACTACGTGGGCAACAACAACAACTACCGTCCCCAGAATAAGAACTGGAATCAGAACCAAGGTTGGAATCAGCAACAGTGGCCCAATTACCAAGGTAATTACTCAGGTAATTATCAATGTAACAACTTCAACACACCGTTGAGAGATCTAGTCTTTGGCCAGACCAAACTGCTAGATCAGATTTCCAAGAAGCTAGTCTCCAATGACAAGTTGCTAGAAACCATCAAAAACAGGATGGATGGTTTTGCCTCTGCTATCAAGAACCAGCTCAGCTTCAACAAAATGCTAGAATCCCAAATAGCTTAGCTGGCATCGTCTATCCATCCGGCCAATGAAGGAAAGATCCCATGCCAACCAGAAGAACTAGAAACTACAAATCTGGTGGATATCTTCAATGCAAGATGGTACCATGCAGAGCATTGATCCAAGGGATGGAATGATGACTCTCTACCGGAGAAGAAAGGAGACCCAGGAAGGCCCATCATACCAATATCCATTGGTGAACACGCCTTCGAAGAAGCAATCTGTGACTTTGGCGCAAGCGTCAATATTATGCCCAAGGTGATCTATGAGAAGATCTATGGAGATTCACTCCTATACACCAACATGTGCTTGCAGCTAGTAGACCAATCAGTCTGCTATCCAAAGGGGATCCTAGAATATATCTGTGTACAAGTTGGACACTCGTATGTACCTACTGACTTTGTGGTAGTTGAGACAGGAGGAGATGAGAAGTCCTCAATCATTTTGGGACGACCATTCCTTAGCACCGCCAAGGCTATCATTTATGCTGATAGCACTAAGATCTGTTTCACTATCCATGGAAGAAAGGAAAGATTCAGTTTCAAGAACAAGATACTAGAAAGTCCAGCCCATCCACAGAAGCCGTACATTTATGAAGACAAGCCTGCGCAGAAAGAAGAACAAGGCTAGGCAGACCCACAATGATGCTGTGAGGATGATCAACTCAGTCCGCGCTGAGTACGATCACCTCCTGGTTTCACCACACATGCCCAAGCTTGACGATCCAGGAGTACCGACGATCGACTGCACAATTAATGAGAATGTCTTCTACAAGACCTTCTGCGACACAGGCTGAAGTGTCAACATAATGGCTAAGGTAACTTATGACTTCCTATTTGGCAAGACACCCTTGTACTCTACCTACACGTAGCTGCAGATGGCGGACCAGACATTCAGATTTCCAGAGGGGATCGCTAAATACGTTATGGTAAAGATTCGAGATCATTATGTCCCCACTGACTTCTTGGTCCTGGACATGGGGGAAGAAGAGTATGATCAACCTCTCATACTTGGAAGACCGTTCCTCAACACTACAAGAGCAATCATCTATATGAAAATAGGAGAGGTCCACTTCCAGTTCCACTAAGAGAAGGTCCGCTGCTATTTTAACAGTTACACAACTTATGAGCAGCCAAAGAAGAACAGGTCAAAGAGGAGACGCCGTTCCTCTCAAAAGACCCAACCACTCAAGGATGGTTGGGCAGATTATGAAGGAGAAGTCAAGAGAAGTGACTATGTCAAACTAGAAGAAAAGAAGGAAGAAGAAGCTGAGAAAGATAAGCTCCCAGCTTCGACCTCACCAGCAACATCAACTTCACCAACCAGAAAGGAATAGAGAAAGAAGGAGTCATCTTCCAGCTCATCATCAGAAGTGCAACCAGGGTCATCTCAACCCGACGATGCACCCTGCAAGGAATGAACAGACAAGGAGTCCTGTCAGAGGACTATAAACCACTGAGCCTTCGCCAAAAGGTAAAACTAGTATTTATCCAGATTTACTTTCCTGCATTAAAAAGAAAATAAAAATATTTATTGCTTAGCATAATGAAATCTAAAATCCCCATGTGACTAATTTTGTGGCATAGCCCATAAATACTATTCACCGTGGTGGCACAAAAATAATTTTGCATCTAGAATAGATTTCTGCATTATATTCCTGCAATCATAAATTTGAAAATACCAAAAATATGTGGGCACATGAACGTCCACACTTTATGAAAAATACCAAAAATATGTAGGCACATGAAGGTCCACCCAACTAGGGAACTTTATGCTGGAACTACAAATTTAATCACTTACCATGGTGTGGTATTAACCTAACCCCTCTCCATGAGATTTGGTATTCTTGTTGGCAATTGAGTTTTACAGGATAATATAAGATCAAAGAGCCAGTCAACCCGACACCTTACGCTGCCGGTACACCTGCTCCCATAAGGATCACTCAACTTGCAACATCGAAGACCCTTTCAAACATCCAGCTTGGGAGGGCACCCTCCACTTCAAATCCAGCTAAGTATAAATTTCCCACCTTATTATTGTACCACATTACTTTTCGCGTGAGTTAGCTAGTAAGATAAAATTTGAAAACCAAAATAAATTGTGTTTAGGTTAGTTAGTGTGCTTGAATAAAATAAAAAGAGAGTGCTTATAGTAATATTGCTCAGATTAGATGGAACTATGCTCAGGAATTTGATAAGTAGCACTCCACCATGATTCGTCATAACACTTAGTTTTCAACCTTGAATCATCCCAAGTTTTAAATACAACTATTTTAACTTGAAGATTTACTTTGAACCTAAAACTTGTGGGTAACAATTGCTTGATCCGAGTCTAAGTAATTGAGGGATATGATATGCAAAGTTTAAGCTGCTATTTATCTTGTTCCTAGTGATACTTGAATTCTGGAGATTTATTTTGAAAAATCCTTAAAAACACATGATGAGTTCCTGTATGACAAGAGTTTTACATTCCTACCACAGCCATACAAGCTAGACTAGGAAGACATACACATCATATTATGCTACTTGCTTTGTTTTGAGTTTAGTCAAGCTTTGTTGATACCTTAGGGACTTGTCAAGCTTTTACAATCAAGATCATGTGCACTCCACCCTTAATGCACTACTCAATCCCTGAGCAGGCGCATCCACATTCCATCTATTCCACCCAAAAGGTTTACTCCTACACTAGGAGGAAACACCCAAAAATATACCCCATTGGTTACCCTAGATCAATGCTCTAAAATTCTTGTTGCTATCTCTCAAAAGAAAAGGGAAGCATTGTTGCAGAGAAGAGGCATGTGGCTATACAAAAGCGTGAGATGAGAGAAAACAATGGGTACAAAGATGCCCGCCTGAGAGGTAAAAATGGACAAGTGTCCGCATTATCAAAACAATGGGTACTCTGATGCCCGCCTGAAAAAAAGAAGAGAAGAAGAGAAAATAAAGATACCCCATGTTGTCCTGCAGCACAATTTCCTAGTATTGAAAAAGAAAGAGAGAGATGTTTGCAAGGAGCAAAAGAGTAGAATTAGGATTAGCTACCATACATATCCACCTAACACCTCACATCCACATACATGCATGTCTTGATTCAATTGTATGACTTGTTTCCTTTGGATCCATTGTTTGACTTTACAACATATTCATTGCAACTATGTATGAGCTGTCTCCTTACCCATGAGCTCCACATAAGCCATTAGTTATAGGGTGAGAGAGAGAAGGCATGCATCACTATTGCCTTGGTAAGGATCCACAAATACCACATATTGAGAGACTTGAGGGAGTCATACACAGGAACCTCTGAGTTTTATTTTGAGAACTTGCAAAAGCTCCAGGATAAGAGTTGAACGACAGAGCTTGAGCCATAGTACTTAACTTAGACATTCTATCCTTCCATTGCCTAAGACCTAAGAGAAAGCTACAAGCTCCATGGTTAAAGGTAATAAAGGTAAGTCTAAAGGTTAGCTTGATCTACTCTAATCCTTGAGTACTTCTTGGTTTAAAGCTGAATACTTGTGAGGGGTAGCTATAACTTTTGATACATGCTAAAGTTTGGCTTTGGTAACGGACTAGCAAAGGTTAAGCTTGGGAGAGCTTGTTGACGGTAATTATTGTATGATTTTACCCGTCAACTAAATATGAAATAAGGGTATAAAAGCAAACACCACCATAGAATAGGGCTTTAACTAACAGAATAACATAGTTTTGGTGAATCAATGTTTTGCAGGGGGTTATTCAGAAAAGAAACAAGGGAGGCCCACATGTCGGAATAAAATAACGAAATCCGCCGCGAAAGGAGATCAAGAATATTCTAGAGAACACAAGAGACTCGCTGGCAGAAGCGGGGCCCACTTGGCAGTTAGGAAGGTCGACCGACCCATTGACCAGCTCGGCCAACCTGTCAGTGAGCCATCCACGCCTCTGCTTCAACATGGACCTACATCCCGAAATTTCACGCAATCTTAGCCGCCAGTCGAAGTCGGTTTGATCCAAGGGCTACGGTTCATCCCACTGGCCTATATAAGGACCCTCAGACCCCCCAGGGTTTCATATCAATTCAGTCATCAATCAGTTCAACCCAGTTGAAGAGAGCCAGAAACCCTTGAATCATTAGAGCTTCACCATCTAGAGCATAGCTACATAGGTTAGAAGTAGAAGGATGCGAGTTCTACTCGAGTTCCGGATCTGTCTGGAGCTTGAAGGATTCCTAGAGCCATTGTAAGCTCTCTCTTGTAGCTTAACCCCTTTTGAGTGATTGAGATAAAGTTGATTGACATTGTTCTACTATTGATTATGTTCTGAATTATGCTATTCATTGCTTATCTAGATTGTATACTTTGCATAGTTAGGATGCATTCATATTCATACATAGGTTTGTATAGAGCTCATTCATTGATATCATGGGTGGGTGATGAACAGCATGTAAGCATGGTGCTTAGATGTGGTTTGTCTGCAAATGCACCCTATATTCTGGGTTTTGTGGTAGATCGTGGATGTGACACTCCCGTTGAGTCCTTTGTAGTCAACACTCCGAATGAAGGGAGAGTAGGAAGTTATTATTACTTTAGAAGCTTGGATATGATCTTGATCTTCCTTAATAACATTCCCTTAAGTATGAATATGAAGTACCTTCACCATGATTGCTAGTATAATTGCACCAATCTATTATGTATTTAATAGTATAGTTAGAATGATTTAGGATATCCTTATACTTCAACCTAATCCATGCTAGTGCCTAAATAGGAAGTGCTCTAAGTGATCATTATTTATTGACTGATTGGATTGATCATAATTCTTATCATATATATCATTATTATTGTGACATAACCCATGTTCTGAGAATATAGGTCATGCATGGTTATCTCCATATTTGCATATGCATATGACATCTATCTATCTGCTTACATCCCATTTATTGCCAACCCTTCCCAGTGGTAAAATATAAATGACAACCCGGAATACTCCTGGGTAAAATACTACAATGGTATAATTAATCTGTGCGCTTGCAGATACTGAACTTAATATTTTATATCCTCTTTAGTCACTTGCATTCATAATAACTGCTTATTATTATTCTGGTTAGTTTCCATTCATGTCTCTTATATTCATGCTAGGGATGACAACTTAGTTATTGTAAGAGATATAGGTTTAAAAGAGGTGGCTAAGGAATTTACCAAGTGACACTTAATTATTACCATCAGCATTTTTGGTGCCATTGCTGGGGATAGAGTCTAACTCTATTTTTGGTAATGATGTTAGAAATGCCAACAATGATCATCATGACCAATATTGGACTAATTGTTTTTTGAGTGTTTGTTTTGTAGTTCAATAGGATGCACAAGTGTTTTAGACTTAGGCAATGGTGAAATTCGAGTGATCAACACCTCAAGCAAAACATTAGAAGACTTGTTGAAGACCACAAGATCAAGCACAAGTCCAAGACCCAAGATAGAACAAAGCCGGGTGCCAAGAGTGCGAAGAAACAAAGCTTGGCAGGATTCAACAATTTCCGGAAGCGTCACAGTACAAAAACATGCACCAGACGCGTCCGGTGCATAGTCTAGCAGCCTACCTCGACTGGAGGCACTGGACACGGTGAAGGAATCACCGGACGCTGAGTGATCACTATGCGAGCGTCCGGTGCACTGAAGACTAAGAATGTCAGACGCAGGGAATGTCCGGTGACTTTGAATTGCGCTTTCGGGAGCTCTCTGGACGCGCATCGGACACGGAGCTGGGAGCGTCCGGTGCTATGCCGGACGCATCCGGTGTTCTGACGAAGATGGCGCCAATGGCTAGTTCAAACGGTCAACCGACGACGCAGCGACACATGGCAGCACTGGACGCGGGGCAAGCGTCCGATGCATCCGACGGGAGCGTCCGGTGTGACTGAAAATGGCTGGTTTTATTCCCAACGGTTATCTTCCACTTGGGGGCTATAAATACCACCCCAACCGGCCATGGAGATTGTGGAGAAGTGAGGGACCATTCCAATGTTGTTTCTACACCATTCTAAAGCTCTCCACCTGCATAGTGCTTAGTGACACACTTAGTGATTAGCATAGGTGCTTTGCAAAGTGCTTAGGTTGATTAGAACACCGCTTATGCGCTTGCTCTAGGTTATGCCTAGTGTTTATTGAGGTTTGCACACCTCTTGATCCAAGGTGCTTGAACGCACCGTTCTTGTACTCGACGGGGCTTGTAGTCTTGCGAGACCACACAAACCGCACTTTTGGTGTGGCCGCCACCGTGTACCGAAGGGAACAAGGCCCGTGGCAGTTTGGCCGGAAGCTTGATAGTGAAGACGGCAGGAAGCATCCGAGGAGAGGCTTGCCTTGTGAGACACACCAGAGACCCACTTGCGTGTGGGGAAGGCCCAGGGCTATCCACAGAGTGACCCAACCAGGAGCTTGGCCCTTGCGAGGGGCTCCAACGAGGACTAGGGGGAAGCTTGAGCGCGTCTCAATACCTCGGTAAAAATACCGGAGTCGTCGACGGGAGTTTGCATCTCTACCTCATCTTTACCATCCACATTTACATAGCTTCCTTGGTTGTGTGCTTTACCTTTCCTAGCTTAGTTGATAGGCTAGTTGATAGGGTTGGAACCTAGGTTGCTTAACTCTTTTGCGGTAGAGATAGCAACATACTTAGCAAAACCTTAGTTGCACCTTGGCTAGTTTATTTATTGCTTTGGTTTTGCTAAGGTTAGGAAAAAGATGCCATAGTTTAGAAGTTGTGTTTTTAAGTCGCCTAATTCACCCCCTCTCAAGAATCCCGCTAAACCCACCGCAAGTGATGAAAAGGAAATTCATCTTAATGCAAGAGCTAAAAATTGCTTGTTTGAATCTTTGGACCAAGACATTTTTAACCAAGTGTTCACTCTAAAAATGGCAAATGAAATTTGGTTAAAATTGCATGAACTCCATGATGGCACAACTAATGTCCGTGAGCAAAAACATCTTCTAGCTCAACAAAATTATGATTCTTTTAAAATGAAAGAACATGAGCTTGTTCGTGATATGTATTCTCGTTTGAATCTAAAGATCCATGAGCTCAATTCAATAGGAACCACAAAGCTAGAAGATAAGGATATTGTGAGGAAGATCATCTCCGTGCTACCTCATGAAAGATATGCCACCATCATCACCGTTCTTCACAATATGGAAGACTTGAGCAACATGACCCCGGCCATAGTTCTTGGCAAATTGACAGCATTTGAAATGTTGTGCAACATAGGCAAAGAAGAAGCCTCTTCATCAAGCAAGAATAAAGCTCTCACATGTGATGAGCACAAGAAGATGAAGGCCAACAGGCAAGTTGAATCAAGCTCAAGCTCCTCAAGTAAAGAAGAAGAGGATGATGAAAGTGAAGATGATGAGGATGATGATGATGATGATGATGATGAATAAAGCAATGATGATCAAACCTCCACCTCCTCCTCCGATGTTGATGAAGAAACAATCAACTTGATAAAGAAGGTGGTAAAAAATATCCGCAAGCTCAACACCAAGGGTGTGCCCATCCAAATTGAGGATTGCATCTTCACAAATCAAAGAAGAGAGCAAAGAAAGAAAGGATGCTATGGATGTGGCAAGAAAGGGCACTATGTGGAAGATTGTCCAAACAAGCCCACACCCAAGGACAAGAAGAAGGCGAGAAAAGTTAAAGCCCAAGCCCTGACATCAATCAAGAAATGGGATGAAGTGATGATGAATCCCAACACAAGAGGAGTAGCCACAAACACTCATCATCAAGCACTTCAGATATGTGCCTTATGGCACGAGGTAACGAAAGCTCCTCCTCTAGTGAGAGTGATAATGATGATGAGTTGCCTTCATATGATCAACTTGTGCAAGAAAATGTTAAATATGCTAAGCTTTGCACTAGTCAACAAAACAAGTTAAAAGTGCTAAAAGAAAAGGTAGAAAGCTCTCAACAAGCTTATAATTCCTTGCTTGAACAATATAAAATCTTTTCTAACCAAAATGTTGAGCTATCTACTAAAATTGAGATACTTGAGGCTAGTGCAAATAAAAATAAAATCACAAGTAGTGATAAGCAACTTGTGAAGAAAAATGAAAAATTAAAAGCAAAGTTACCTACCTCACAAGAAGCTTGTAAAAGTTTGCTAATTAAAATGGAAACCCTTTGCAAACATTGTGATGAGCTAGCCACTAAAGTTGCTACACTTGAAGCCGTCAAACCAACCTCCACCGAGGCATCTAAAATAAATGACTCAATCCTCAAAATATCTAAAAAGTATGCCTCTACTTCTTGTGATGATTTGATTTTGTTAAACTCACCCTCTTGCAATCAAGCTTGTTTTGAGAAAGTGCTTGTAGAGACTTGCACACAAGAAGTTGCAATGGAGAATGAGATGCTAAAGCAAGAAGTAGCTCACCTCACCATGGACTTGACTCAAGCTAATGGAAAGACAAAGCAAACCCAACCTCATCAAGATAACACCATCAAGGGAGTGAAGAAGCTTGATGAGGGACAAACCGTGGTTTGTTATGTTTGCCACAAGGAAGGCCACAAGTCCTATGAGTGCAAGATGAAAAATGGAGGAACAAAGAAGAAAGAGAAAAGCAAACAAGCAAACAAGCATGCTCTCCAACACCTACACCAACAAAGTTGACAAGAAGGCCACTACACCATACTTGTTGAAGAAGAAGAAAATGACAAGGTGGTGGCAATCAAAGTCAACAAGCAAGCCAACAATGGGGCCAAATGCATTTGGGTGCCAAAAGAAATTATCTCAACCATGAAGAGAACCAAGAAGGTTTGGATCCCAAGAGGGAAGTGAGAAGTCAAAGTGGCTACGAGGAATTTGGAGACTTGGCAAAGTTTGGGTGCATATCATGGGGTGCATCATATTGGATCATGCCATTGCCAAGTGGGTTAGTGAAGACTATAGACCCAAATTCCCCTCCCATGTTAGGTAACTAGATTTAAATTCTTGCAATTTCAATTAGCATCTAGTTCCTTTCATGCCTAGGTGTGCATTTGCATATTTAAATTCCTTGTCATGCATACACTAGGCACATCCTATGGTAGGCTTGCTCGGTTTCTCTTTTAACCCTTGGAGCAAGTTTACATGAGCTTAATTGTTTAGGAGCACGGCACATAGCTTCTTTTAAACTTGAGTATTTTATATGTGCCAAAGACCAAGTTGTAAATGAGACTTCCCTACTTGACCTTAAAAGTCTATGTGCATGTCTCCCAGAAGTATTCTATGCTTGTAGGCATACTTTAAGGGGGAGCTTTTTCTACAACTTGAAGTCTTTGAGACTAACAATATTTTCAAGCTTATTATGTGTAGTCTCATTGTAAGGAAAATGGAGTCCCCGGAGATAAGCACCATGTTCTTCAAGGCTAAGTCTTTAAATGTATGTTTTCCATTCGGTATCTTCTGTGCTTTCTCCATGCATTATATAGATTAATCTCCCTTATGCTTTAATTAGCAATTTATGCATATGCCTTGCCATCCACCATATGTATGCATACATTTAGGGTGAGCTTAATCTACGTAATGTGAGAGTCAAGTCTTGTGATCAATTCCACTCCACTCATAAAAGATCACAAGACTTGACCCTCCCTTGTGCTTCTAATGTCTTCCTTTTCGATGTTTGATGCCAAAGGGGGAGAATTTTGATGTTCCAAAGCAAGAAAATTCCATCATCTAGTTGGTCCAAGAAAGGGAGAAAAGTGGATTATGGACTTAGGGGGAGCTTAAATCCATAATGCCACACAAGGGGACAATTTTGCAAGGTCTAGATAAGTATTTCACTTTACATCATTTGATCTTGCCTTTGCATTGCATCCTAGCAAGTCGATTGCATTTTATTTTCCGCATGATTTATTTGCTTGCTTTGGTCGTGTTGTCATCAATCACCAAAAGGGGGAGATTGTAAGGAAAATGGACCCTAGGCCCATTTATATTAGATTTTGGTGATGATCAACATGACCAACATTGGACTAATGGTTTCACAAGTGTTTGTTTTGTAGTTCAATAGGATGCACAAGTGTTTTGGACTTAGGCAATGGTGAAATCTGAGTGATCAACACCTCAAGAAAGACAAGATTTGTTGAAGACCACAAGATCAAGCACAAGTCCAAGAGACAAGATAGAGTGAAGCCGGGTGCCAAGAGCACGAAGAAACAAAGCTTGGCAGGATTCAACGATTTCCGGAAGCGTCACAGTGCAAAAACAAGCACCGGACGCTGCACCGGACGCGTCCGGTGCATAGTCCAGCAGCCTGCCTCGACTGGAGGCACCGGACACGGCGAAGGAATCACCGGACGTGGAGTGATCACTGTGCGAGCGTCCAGTGCACTAAAGACTAAGAACGCCGGATGCGGGGAGTGTCCGGTGACCACGCACCGGACGCGTCCGGTGTGAAATTGTGCTCTCGGGAGCTCTCTGGATGCGCACCGGACACGGAGCTGGGAGCGTCCGGTGCTATGCCGGACGCGTCCGGTGTTCAGACGAAGATGGCGCAAATGGCTAGTTCAAACGGTCAACCGACGACGCAGCGATACATGGCAGCACCGGACGTGGGGCAAGCGTCTGGTGCATCCGACGGGAGCGTCCGGTGTGACTGAAAATGGCTGGTTTTATTCCCAATGGCTATCTTCCACTTGGGGGCTAGAAATACCACCCCAACAGGCCATGGAGAGTGTGGAGAAGTGAGGGATAATTCCAAGGTTGTTTCTACACCATTCTATAGCTCTCCACTTGCATAGTGCTTAGTGACACACTTGGTGATTAGCATAGGTGCTTTGTGAAGTTCTTAGGTTGGTTAGACCACCGCTTATGCGCTTGCTCTAGGTTATGCCTAGTGTTTAGTGAGGTTTGCACACCTCTTGAACCAAGGTGCTTGCGCGCACCGTTCTTGTACTCGGTGGGGCTTGTAGTCTTGTGAGACCACACCAACCGCGCTTGTGGTGTGGCCGCCACCGTGTACCGAAGGGAACAAGGCCCGTGGTAGTTCGGCCGGAAGCTTGATAGTGAAGACTGCAGGAAGCATCCGAGGAGAGGCTTGCCTTGCGAGGCACACTGCGTGTGGGGAAGGCCCGGGGCTATCCACAGAGTGACCCGACCAGGAGCTTGGCCCTTGCGAGGGGATCCAACGAGGACTAGGGAGAAGCTTGAGCGCTTCTCGATACCTCGGTAAAAATACCGGCGTCGTCGACGGGAGTTTGCATCTCTACCTCATCTTTACTTTCCGCATTTACATAGCTTCCTTGGTTGTGTGCTTTACCTTTCCTAGCTTAGTTGATAGGCAAGTTGATAGGGTTGGAACCTAGGTTGCTTAACTCTTTTGCGGTAGAGATAGCAACACACTTAGCAAAACCTTAGTTGCACCTTGGCTAGTTTATTTATTGCTTTGGTTTTGCTAAGGTTAGGAAAAAGAGGCTATAGTTTAGAAGTTGTGTTTTTAAGTCGCCTAATTCACCCCCCTCTTAGGCGTCATTGTCCTTTCAAGTACTTCTTGGTTTAAAGCTAAATACTTGTGAGGGGTGGCTATAACTTATAATATCAGCTAAAGTTTGACTCTGCTAAGGGACTAGCAAAGGTTAAGCTTGGGAGAGCTTGTTGACGGTAATTATTGCATGAGTTTACCCGTCAACTAAATATGAAATAAGGATATAAATGCAAACACCACCATAGAATTGGGCTTTAACTGACAAAATTCCACAGTTTTGGTGAATCAGTGTTTTGCAGGGGGTTATCTAGAAAAGAACCATGGGAGGCCCACATGTGAGATTAAAATAACGAATTCCACCGCGAAAGGAGATCAAGAATATTCCAGAGAACACCAGAGACACACCTAATGAAGCGGGGCCCACTTGACAATGGGAGAGGGTCGGCCAACCCACTTCCAGGGTCGGCCGACCTATCAGAAGCTCCAATCTACGTGCGCTTTGACGTGGACCCACATACTGAAATTTCACGCAATCTCAACCGCCCGTCGAAGTCGGTTTGATCCAAGGGCTACGGTTCATCCCACCGGCCTATATAAGGACCCCCAGACCCCCCAGGATTTCATATCAATTCAGTCATCAATCAGTTCAACCCACTTGTAGAGAGCCAGAAACCCTAGAATCATTAGAGCTTCACCATCTAGAGCATAGCTACATAGGTTAGAAGTAGAAGGAGGCGTGTTCTACTCGAGTTCTGGATCTGTCTAGAGCTAGAAGGCTTCCTGGAGCCATTGTAAGCTCTCTTGTATCTTAAACCTCTTTTGAGTGCTTGAGATAAAGTTGATTGACATTGTTCTACTATTGATTATGTTCTCAATTATGCTATTCATTGCTTATCTAGATTGTATACTTTTCATAGTTAGGATGCATTCATATTCATACATAGGTTTGTATAGCGCTCATTCATTGATATCATGGGTGAGTGATGAATAGCATGTAAGCATGGTGCTTAGATGTGGTTTGTCTGCAAATGCACCTTATATTCCAGGTTCTTTGGTAGATCGCGGATGTGACACTCCCGTTGAGTCCTTTGTATTCCACACTCCGAATGTAGGGAGAGTAGGAAGTTATTATTACTTTAGAAGGCTGGCTATGATCTTGATCTTCCTTAGTAATATTCCCTTAAGTATGAATATGAAGTGTCTTCGCCATGATTTCTAGTATGATTGTACCAATCTAATATGTCTTTGATAGTATAGTTAGAATGACTTAGGATATCTTTATGCTTCAACCTAATCCATGCTAGTGCCTAGATAGGAAGTGCTCTAAGTGGTCATTATTATATACTGATTGATTGGATTGATCATTATGCTTATCATATATATCATTATTATTGTGACATAACCCCTGTTCTGAGAATATGGGTCATGCATGGTTATCTCCATATTTCCATATGCATATGACATCTATCTATCTACTTACATCCCATTTATTGCCAACCCTTCCTAGTGGTAAAATATAAATGATAACCTGGAATACTCCTGGGTAAAATGCTACAATGGTATAATTAATCTGTGTGCTTGTAGATACTTTGAACTTAATATTTTATATCCTCTTTAGTCACTTGCATTCATAATAACTGCTTATTATTATTCTGGGTAGTTTCCATTCATGTCTCTTATATTCATGATAGGTATGACAACTAAGTTATTGTAAGAGATATAGGTTTAAAAGAGGTGGCTAAGTAATTTATCAAGTGACACTTAATTAATACCAACAGTGCTCCATGAAGGAACTAAGAATGAGCATGAGGAACGATATTATCTTATCATGGATAAGCTCTATTCTTTCAAAATGCTTCCTAATGAAAATACTAATGACATGTATTCTAGATTGAATATCATTGTAGTGGAAGTCAATAGCCTTGGGCTCAGTCAAATCACTCTGGCCGAGGTTGCAAGGAGGATCCTCAATGCTCTTCCCATTGACAAGTATGGTCGCATTGTGACCATGCTTCATCAAGGGGATCTCTCCAATGCAACCCCCACTCAAATATTGGGAAAGATCAATGCTCATGAGATGTATATGAAGATCACTCCCCAAGATGGCTCATCATCCAAGAAGGATAGAAGAAGGACTTAGCTCTCAAGGCCGACAAGAAAGGCAAATCTCAAGTCAAGTATTCTTCTCTTGATTCCACAAGTGATGATGATGATGATGATGATGATGATGATGTGGAGATTGCTCTCATGGTGAGGAAGACCACCAAGATGCTCAAGAAGCTTAACAACAAGGGAATCAAGTTTGATTCCAACAAGAAGTTCGTCACAAGTAGCAAAAGAAAATACATCTCCGAGATGGATTGCTATAATTATGGGGAGCTTGGGCATCTTGCTCATCAATGCCCAAAGCCCAAGAAAGACAAGTTCAAGAACAAGAACAAGGGCAAAAGGCAAGACTCAAGTGATGAGAGTGATGATGAGAAGAAGAAGGCCAAGCCATTCAAGAAGAAAGAAATCAAGAAGAAGCAATTTCACAAGAACAAGAAGAATGGCAAGGCCTACATTGTTGGTGATTGGCTCACCGACATTGAATCTTCTAGTGTCTCTTCCGGCGAAGAAAGTGATCATAAAAAAGAGAAGGTGGCCGCTCTTGTTACTGGGACTTCTCTTCCTCCACTGCCTTCACCGCCCTCATCTCCATCACACCTTTGCCTCATGGCTAAGGACAAGAAGGTACAAAGTGATGATGAGAGTAGTGATAGTGACAATAAATATGATTCACCCATCTATGATGAACTTGCCAGCTTGCTAAATGATTACACCAAACTAATAAGAAAGCTAATAAGTAAAAATGAAAAGCTAAAGCTTGAGAATGTGAATCTTTTAGCTTAAAATGAACAATTCACTAAAGCTAGTGATGAGCTTAAAGTTAAAAATCAAAATGTGTCATCTAAGCTCAAGGAGCTCAAATCTAACATAAAGGAGCTCAAAGAAAAACATGATAAACTTGAGAAGATGCACATTGAGCTCACCACTAGCTACAACAAGCTAAAAAGATGACTACACTCAAGTAAAAGTGAATCATGACACCCTTGGTATGGCTTATGACTTGCTTTCCAATGAAACACATGATGCTCCTAACCTTGTTGTTAAGTATGAGATATCTACATCATGTGATGACTTGATTGATGAGATCATTGAGCAAGGTGCTAGTTGTAAAGGCAAGGAAGTGGTGGTGGCCGATTGCCATGATGACTATTTGAAGCTCAAGATTGAGAATGACAACTTGAAGAAAGAGCTTGAGAAGCAATCAACCACCAACACCATTGAGTCGGTGCAAGAAGATGATGAAGTTGACATGATTAGAGAAGAGAACATGATCCTCAAAAGTGAGAAGTGTCAACTTGCAAGCTTATTGGAAGAGAACAATAAGTTGAAGCAAGAGAAGGGTCATCTCACCATTGGCTTGCAAAGATTCATAAGAGGCCAATATCTTCAAAGTGATCTCCTCATGAACACCGTGATGAAGTTTGATAGAAGTGGGATTGGCTATATGGGTGAGAAGGTGCAAAACATTAGAGCCCAAAATAGACTAAAAAAGGCAAAGAACAAGCCCAAGCCCAAGCCAAACAAATGCTTTGAATGTGGACAAAAAGGTCATTTTGCTCATGAGTGCAAGACACCACCACCACAACCTTTGCCCAAGCATGCTAGGCCATTTGCCTTTGATGCTCACTTTATGCTAAGGAAAGATTCAAAGGGCAAAGTGAAAGTCATGTTCCTAGGTCCCCAAATAAGAATAGGCCTAGGCAAATGTGGGTGGCTAAAGCTTTGGTTGAGAAAGTCTAGAGCCCTTCTCAAGTATGGGTTCCAAAACATCAAGCTTGATTTGTTGTGTGTAGGTGAACTACAAGACCGGTGGCTCTCATTGGGTAATTGATAGTGGATGCACTCAACATATGACCGGTGATCCTCGTATGTTCACCTCACTAGAAGAGAATGTGGAAGACCAAGGAAAGATAACATTTGGTGACAATTCTAAGAGCAAAGTGCAAGGGCTTGGCAAAGTGGCTATCTCAAATCATCATTCTATCTCCAATGTGCTTCTAGTTGCTTCTTTGAGCTTGGACTTGCTATCCGTTGGGCAATTGTGTGATCTTGGCTTCCAATGCCTATTTACGAGTGAAGAATTGGTTGTTTCCAAGAAAGATGACAATGAAGTTATATTCAAGGGTTTTCGGTACAATCACCTCTATATAGTGGACTTCAACTCGGAAGATGCTAATTTGAAGACTTGTCTATTCACCAAGCAATCTCTTGGGTGGCTTTGGCATAGAAGACATGCACATGTTGGGATGAGTACACACAAGAAGCTATTGAAGAAGGACATGGTGAGAGGATTGAAAGATATTGTATTTGAGAAGGACAAATTATGTAGTGCTTGTCAAGCCGGCAAGCAAGTGGCAAATACACATCCATCCAAGGCATTTGTATCAACCTCAAGACCATTAGAGCTACTTGACATGGATTTATTTGGGCCAACAACTTATGCAAGTATTGGTGGCAAGCTCTATTTCTTAGTGATTGTTGATGATTTCTCAAGATACACTTGGGTGTTCTTTCTTCATGACAAGACCAAAGTTGCCGCATCTTTCAAGAAGTTTGCCAAGAGAGCACAAAATGAATTTGAATTGAGGATCAACAAGATAAGAAGTGACAATGGGAAAGAATTTGACAACACAAACGATGAAGTATATTGTGATGAACTTGGGATCAAGCATGAAGTGTCATCCACCTATACACCTCAACAAAATGGAGTTGTTGAAAGGAAGAACCAGACATTGATCACCGTTGCAAGGACTATGCTTGATGAGTACAACACACTGGAGAGGTTTTGGGAGGAGGCAATCAACACAGCATGCCATACATCCAACCGCCTATTCTCTCACCAGTTGCTAAACAAGACCCCCTATGAGCTACTCATTGGCAAGAAGCCGGATGTCTCCTACTTCCGGGTGTTTGGTTGCAAATGCTACATCTACAAGAAGCGGCAACACCTAGGGAAGTTGCAAAGACGTTGTGATATTGGCTTTCTTGTTGGTTACTCAATGAAGTCCAAAGCATATAGAGTATTCAATAATGCCACCGGCCTTGTTGAAGAAACATATAATGTGGAGTTCGATGAATCTAACGGCTCTCAAGGAGAGCATGAGAATCTTGATGATGTAGGTGATGAACCATTGAGGAAGGCTATGAAGAATATACCAACCGGAGACATTAAGCCTAAAGATGATGAAGATGATGGCGATGATGTACAAGTGATCAATTGACCATCTTCATCAAATGTGCCTCAAGACGATAAAGATAAAGATGGGGTGGATCCACATGAAGACACCCACATCACTCAAGAAGAAGTTGAGGCACAAGCACAATATTTTGATGCTACACGACCTCCTCCTCAAGTGGTTGATAGAAGATCTACTCCACTCCTACAAGCTCATCCTCAAGATCTCATAATAGGGAGTCCTTCAAGGAGGGTAATGACTCGCTCATAAAGGCATTCTCAATTCATTGAACATCACTCTTTTGTCTCTTGCATTGAGCCTACTAGCATAGAAGAAGCTCTTCAAGATCCGGATTGGGTGAATGCCATGCATGAAGAACTCAACTTCACCCGCAATCAAGTTTGGACACTTGAAGAGAAGCCAAAAGGAGCAAGAGTCATTGGCACCAAGTGGGTGTTCCGCTACAAGCAAGATGACAAGGGAAAGATTGTGAGAAACGAGGCAAGGCTCGTGGCAAAAGGGTTCTCTCAAGTCGAAGGCTTGGATTTTGGAGAGACTTTTGCCCTGATTGCAAGTTTGGAAGCCATCTGTATCCTACTTGCATATGCATCTAATCACAACCTAAAACTCTTTCAAATGAATGTGAAAAGTGCATTTTTGAATGGCTTCATAAATGAACTTGTCTATGTTTCGCAACCACCGGGTTTGACCCTAGATATCCAAACTATGTTTATAGGTTGTCCAAGGCGCTATATGGCTTGAAGCAAGCCCCACGGGCTTGGTACGAGCGCCTCCGCGACTTCTTCCTCAACAAGGGCTTCAAAATTGGCTTGGTTGATACCACACTATTCACCAAGAAAAATAAAGGGCATATCTTCATTTGTCAAGTTTATATTGATGATATTATCTTTGGTTCGACTAATGAAGATTTTTGCAAGGAATTTGGTGATATAATGTCCAAGGAGTTTGAGATGTCCAAGGAATTTGGTGATATGATGTCCAAGGAGTTTGAGATGTCCTCTCTAGAACTAATTAAGGGCCCAGAGTAGATATTATTGAATTTATTGTATTACCAAGTATATTAGGGTCTAAGCCTTCCTTTTGCATTCTCGCATGGGAAAGTCCGAATTTTAGAAACTAAATATCGCGAGAAAGACGCACGAAAAAACCGGAGCCGAATGGGCAAGAGGGCAGATCGGCCGACCCCACCACTAGATCGGTCGATCCCCCCTTACTCCATTTGTCGCCGCCTTTTCGTGACGTCATCCCTCGGGTCTCTTCTCGCATATTTTCCAACTTTCGTTTTTGTTAAGTCATCTGCCGCCGCCGTAAGCTCATAGGGAAAATTTTGAAGCCCTAGCAGCCACCGGACGCCTATATAATCAGCCCCTGCTAGCCTCCCATCTCATCTCATCCGACCCATTCTTTTCCTCGTGCCTACGAGCTCTCCTCCAAGACTCCCATGGCCGACAAAAAGATCATACCATACGGGATGGATCCTAGCAAGGTTCCCCCCGACGACTCTCAAGCCATCATCCCTGCTAGAACTCCTTGGCCTCTCGCCATTGCTCCACCAAGCCGGCCTCGCAAGCATGAGCAATCCTTTTGTGCTAGTACGAGATCAACCCTTCCATCACCACCGGAGACCCTCTACCTGACTGACGCGTCACGGAAGGAACTGATCGTCAAGCTGCTGAAGGATGTCAAGCTCCAGCCACCAAAGCTGAATGAGACACTGACGGGGGTGAAGGTCGACAAGGATGGCCATGTCTCATATGCCAAGTACACCACTCGCTCCACCTTCGATGGAGTCCGGGCTGACCCGGCTAAGGTCAAGTACGTGCCACCCAAGGAAGCACCACGTGGAAAGCAACCTCCACGGAAGCGCTCCAAGGTCACCACAGCAGAGCTTCAGAAGCAGATGGACCAGATGAGACATGAGATGGAGATCATGAAGAATCAGGATAGGCTCCTTGCTAGAACTATAGCTGATACTAATCTTAGGATTGATCTGAAGGACGAAAAGCAGAGAGAGTTAGAAATTAAATTTGAGCTTTTCTCCCAGAAAAATTCTAGGAAGTATTAGAGTTATGTATCCATAGGGCACCCCATAGTTTATTTAGTTCGCTTAGATCGATTAGTTCGCTTTAATTTGCTTAGTTCATTTTTAGTTTGAAAGTCTTGTGTAATAAAAGTGCCCTATTAATAAAAGTTAGTTTTGAATCAATATTATCTCGCTTGGATATATTTGTGCTTGCCTCCACTTTATTGTGCATAAAGGAAAACAGGAAACAAGTGTGGGGGAGGAGCACACGATGGAACGACGAACACCAAAGAGAAAAAGTACACGAAAACAAAAGCAACCAACGCACAGACAACACACAACGAGACAGGGCACAAACGGCCACCAGGAGGGTTCGGCCGATCCCTACCCTAGGTCATCCGATCCATCCCAGTGCCGCCTCGCCGCAAGCTTCGTCCACGGCCAGGTACGTACCCTGAACTTCATATTTTCTCGTACGCCGCTCGATTGTTTTGCACTGAATTGAATATCTTATGGTTAAACAACTTTAAAACATGAAAGGATTAAATTAAGTAGCTTTGACTTAAGGATAGACATGCATAAAACTTTTCCTGGAAGTCTTGCTACTGTTGGGCATTTAAAATAGGGACCTCATGTAGCTTAAGTTGTTGTGGAATATGAGATAGTAAGAATAATGAAAGCTTAATTCTTGATATCTAGTTGTTGGAGAATTTTATTTACAAAACTTAAAAACCAATAGCTATGCTTCTCCTTTGTAGTAAAAGCATTTACCTATCAGAGCCAAATATAGGATAGAATCAACCTTCTACATTTACTACTTGCTTTTGCCTTGAGTTTTGTCAAACCGAGTGACCCTTGTTGAGAAATTTATCATGCTCCTAAGATCAAGATCACGTACACTCCACTTATATCTGCTATTCCTACAATAGGGATGCGCAACAACATGCCTTTCCACCCAAAAAAATGTTTCACTCCCATATTGGAGGAAGCACAAAAGGAAGTTAGGAATAAACGTTCCAAAGTTCTTGTTATCATCTCTCTAAAGTATGCAGAGAAGAGGCATGTGGCTATGCAAAAGTGTGAGAAGAGAGAAAACAATGGGTACAAAGATGCCCGCCTGAGTGTTAAAAATGGACAAGTGTCCGGAATGCCAAAACAATGGGTGCTCAGATGCCCGCCTGAAAAAAAAAGGGAGAGAAGAGAGAAGAAAGATAGCCCATGTTGTCTTGCAAAAGCAAAAGGGAGAGAAAATCCTCAAAGGGAGCATAGTAGAATTAGGTTAGCCACCATTTATTCCACACACAGGCACATCTTGATCTCAGAGTATAACATCTTTCTCCTTGGATCCTTGTTTTGACTTTACAATACATGCAATACATGTATGTTTTCACTTTACCCCTACCTCAGCCCCACATAAGCTTTAGAAGTAGGCAACAGAGAAGGCAACATCATCTGTGCCTTGGCAAGGATTAACACCACCAATATGAGTGATATGAGAGTACTACAAAGTAGGAGAAGGTAAGCTATGCTTTATTTTTAAAAATATTCAAAAACCTCCAACTACTTGATTGATAGAAGAAGGTGGTCAGTTTTTGGCTGTTCTATTCTTCAACCGCTCAAAGTTTCATGGTAGACACAATGAATCCCGTAGTGCAGGTATAACCAGGAATGGTGAGATGTTGATGTCTAGTCCTGAAGTTAAGATTGTTTAATTCCATCCTTTACTCGAGATGAGCAAAGATCTAGTGTGGGGAAGCTTGTTGACGGCAGTTATTGTATGATTTTACCCGTCAACCAATCATGAAAAAGATATAAATCAAAGCCAACACCTAGAATAGGGTTTAAACTGACAGAACTCCAGACTATACAGGAAAAGAACCAAAGAGGACCCACACCGTAGAGAAAAATACCGAATTACGCCGCGGCAGGAGATCAAGAATATTCTAGAGAACACCAGAGACACGCCTGCTGAAGCGGGGCCTGCATGTCAGCCAGAGGGGATCGGCCGACCCACTGACATGGTCGGCCAACCTGTCAGTGAGGGCTTTCCCCCTCCGCTTCGACGTGGATCCACATCCTGAAATTTCACGCAATCCTAGCCGCCCGTCGAAGTCGGTTTGATCCAAGGGCTACGGTTCATCCCATCGGCCTATATAAGGACCCCTAGACCCCCAGGTTTTCGGACGATCCAGAGAGAAATCAATCCAGGGTTTCAGAATTCCACCGACATATCTCAAATAGTGTAGAAACCCAAGATAGGATCTAGAGCCAAGCATCAAGTAGAAGATTATCCTTGTAGTCTCTCCAGATTAGGGCTATTCTTGTTCTAGAAGTAGTGTGGTAGTAGAGTTGGAGATAGTTGGAGGAGTTTCCGGCCTATCGGTGACTGCTCTACGACTTGTACCCGCAGATTCAAGTCCTTCTTTAGGACTTGTTTCTGAAGATTTCTTCGAAGTTCAACTTCTAATCCAAGTGAGTAACGTTGCTATTATTGTTCTTGAGGTTTACGATTCATTTGAGTGCTTTAATCTTGCTAGCTCCTTGATTGAAGTAGTTATTTATAGTTTAAGCGTGGTGCTTAGATTATATTTACTCGTAAATACCCTATACTGTCCGGATCGGTGATAGATCACAAGGGTGACCTAGCCTTGTTGAGTCTTACACAGTCCACCTCCCGTCAGTAAGACCATAGGATTCCATTACTAAGGAATTTACCCTTTGTTGGTGTATTCCTATAGTAATTCCCCTTTCAGAACAATCATATCATATCTTGTGAGGATTAGACCTAGAAGCTTTAGCAATCTCCTATATCACCTATTTTCTCCATCCTTGATAGCAGCTTAGGGGTTAAGTCTAGATTCTAGTCATCCCGTTTTTCCTGTGGTAAAATATAAATAATGATACCTGAAATACTGCGGGGTGAAGTGCTACATCGGTATCTGTCCGCTTGCAGATAATCCTAGTGTTTATTTGTTTGAGTTAACTTATACCAACAAACCCTTTGGAGAGTAAGAAATCTCTCAATCTCTCATACCATACTCTAGGTGCTTGCTTCAAACCATACAATGCCTTCCTTAGCTTGTACACGTGGTTGGGCTTCTTGTCATCTTAAAATCCGGGAGGTTGTTTCACATATACCAACTCATTGATATACCCATTGAGAAATGCACTCTTGACATCCATTTGATATAACTTGATGTTGTGGGCACAAGCGTAAGCTAGCAAGATTCTAATTGCTTCCAAACTAGCAACCGGTGCATAGGTTTCTCCAAAATCAAGCCCTTCTACTTGAGTGTAACCTTATGTAACCAATCTAGCCTTATTCCTTATCACAATGCCATCTTGATCTTGCTTGTTTCTAACAAACCATTTTGTTCCAATCACATTGTGTTTCTTTGGTCTTTCCACTAGCTCCCAAACTTGATTTCTTGTGAAATTGTTGAGCTGTTCATGCATGGCATTAACCCAATCAACATCTTACAATGCTTCCTCAATCTTGGTTGGCTCTATGGATGACACAAATGAGAAATGCTCACAAATTTGAGCTAGCCTTGCTCTTATTTGAACTCCACTTTGAATACCACCAATGATTTGATCCAAAGGATGATCCCTTGCAATAGAGACCGGTTGGAGAATAGGAACTTGATCATTGGATTGAGATGAACTAGCTTGTTGATCTTGCACTTGAGATTGATCTTGTGAGTCACCTGCACTTGCTTCATCGTCAATTTGCACATTTGTATGAATAGCACAATCATCTTCATCATCATTTACTTGCCTTGGCCTAATATCACCAATATCCATATCTTTCATTGCATTTGCCAAGTCATTTCCTCTCACATCATAAAGATTTTCAACTTCATCTTGAGAGCCTTGGGTTTCATCAAATTCAACATCATGCACCTCCTCAAGAGTACCATTAGCCAAATTCCAAACTCTATATGCCTTGCTTGTTGTTGAATAGCCAAGTAAGAAACCTTCATCACATTTATTTTCAAACTTTCTCAATCTTGTGTCTTTCTTGAGAATATAGCATTTGCAACCAAAAACCCAAAAATATGCAATGTTGGGCTTTCTACCATTCAATAGCTCATATGGAGTCTTTGCAAGCATACCATGACAATATAACCGGTTGATGTAGTAGCATGCGGTGTTGATAGCCTCGGCCCAAAAAGAATGACTAACATTGTACTCACTTAGCATTGATCTTGCCATATCAATCAAAGTTCTATTCTTCCTTTCAACAATGCCATTTGATTGTGGTGTATACTTGGGTGAGAATTGATGTCCAATACCATACTCATCACATAACTCATTAGTGTTGGTGTTCTTAAATTCACTACCATTGTCACTCCTCACTTTCTTGATGGTTGTTTGAAACTCATTTTGGCTTCTTTTGACAAAAGATTTGAATAGATCATATACTTCACTCTTGTCAACTAGAAAGAATACCCATGTGTATCTAGTGTAATCATCCACAATCACAAATCCATACTTCTTTCCACCAATGGTAGCATACGTGGTTGGTCCAAACAAGTCCATATGCAAGACCTCAAATGCTTTACTAGTACTCATCATGCTCTTCTTAGGACGTATATTTCCAACTTGTTTCTTGACTTGACATGAGCTACAAAGCTTATATTTCTCAAAAGTGATCTTTCAAGCCTCTAAAGAGCTCATGCTTCACTAGTTTGTTCAATTATTTCATTCCAACATGACCAAGCCTTCTATGCCATAACTAACCCAAACTTGACTTAGAGATCAAACAAGTTGACAATTGAGTTTCACTAGCATTGAAATCCATAAGATATAGGTTGTCATATTTAAAACCTTTGAATATCAAATTTGAGCCATCAACACTAACAATTTTCACATCATTGTTGACAGATACTAACGCTATCAAAAGAATGTAGCCAAATCTATCCTCTAGCAATGGTAAAAATACTTCTCAACGCAATCACGGGGGTTGTCAATCCCTATGCTCAAAGTATGTGATTGTTGACACTTCTAACGTAGCTACTAGGAATAAAGGTATTTCTAGCAACGGCGCCAAAAATGCTATGGGTAGCTCTAAAGGATAGGTGATGGGATTCTGCAAGCGCATAGAACTATCGTGTAGCACTTTACATGGGAGTACCAGGTGTCAAATTTATATTTTCCCAAAGGAAGGCGGGGTTTGTGATTCCAAGGATATGATAGTCAAGGATCTAGATATGGATAAATGGGGTAATAACCTTAGTAAGGGTAAATCAATGAAGTATAACTAAGGTGGAAACACGCACTAGGTAGCTCTGGAGTTTTGGGTAAGAACTCTATCTCAGTAAAAGATCAAATGATTGTTATATCAAAGAGACTTCTATACTTGGGACACGCAAAGCCTAAACTCACCGGGGTTCGACTGATTAGGCACCGTACGTCCCGAACTCCTACGCTTATATCGGATACTAGGCCGAACGTGGTGGAATACAAAGGATCCTAGGGCTGTCACCACCTAGCACCTACCACTACTATCCATGGGCCTAGCGGCACTCAAGGGTAAGCTATAGCCTAAGCACCTCGCTTAATCTATAAAACTTACTACTCTAACTCTGGCCAAGGAACTAGAGCACTCTAACCAAGCAATGGGCAAGTATAGAGCTACTTAAAGTAAAACAATAGTAAATGAAGAAGGGGATCATTATTACCGATAAGAGTGAAGGATACCGTAGACGAGGTCGCCGACAAGCCCGGCTCCACCACAGACTTCTTCCTTCTCCCGACTTCTCTCCAACACTCTACTCTTCTCTAGCTAACACAATTCCTAAGAGCAGAGCTTCGCTAGAGAGAGAGGAGCTAATAAGCTGAATCTCAAGTGTTTCTTTCTGTTTCTCTAGTGGTGTGTCCCACTTACAAGTGAGGATCCTACCCCTATTTATAGCGTAGGAGTGCACCAGGGGTACTTGTAGGCTTGCTGGAAGGCGGTGGCATGAAGGAGGGGGCGGGTGACCTGTTGGATGCACCGCCTTGCATCCAACGGTCGTCCTTGCTCCCCTATGGCGGTTGCATGGTTGGTTTGTGCCTTGGAAAGGTGGTTTGCAACCCATGGGAGGATGACAAGTGGGCCTTTCAATCCATGGCACTTCACTTGATCACCGTTGGATGAAAACCGACTTCAATTGATGGCATAGATGGCTCCTGGACACCTTCCCTTGGATTGTGGACGTGACACCCAACTTTGACAGGGAGGGCGCCCTATTGATAGGTCCACCAGATACCCGTGCCTTGTATCTGAGCCGTTGATGATGTTTCAACGTGCCACAGACCATTTGGGAGGGTGGCACACGGATCAGTGAGGTGGCAAGTGCCATTTGGCACTTTGGACAGGGCGGGCGCCCTGTTGGCAGGGCGGGCACCCCCCTCTGGCTCCCACGTGGCAGCTGAGGTGCTGAGGTGTCTTGCCATGCTTTGGTTTTGCTTGATTTCACCATTTTTCCTGCATACATAACATTTCTCCAAGGACATGTGGAACTAGGTAAGTTTCAAGGTGGGTTCTTTGTTTTTCATGTGGTTTTACCTTGATTATGGGTGAAATGTTGACGGTAAAATAGGGTGTTAGTGACCGTCAACAAACTCCCCCAAGCTAACCTTTTGCTTGTCCTCAAGCAGAGACATGATTTTAACATGGCAATGTTGTATCAAGAATTTCTTTAATGTAACAATTCACAAAGATCTTGCATACAAACCAACACTAATCTAGTATTGAGCATGATTTAGAAATTCATCTTACGTCTTAACTACATGGGGCTTATAGCTTTTTCACCATGGGTCATGCAAAAACAAGATCCCTTACTTCGGTAGAGTGAGACCATTTACTAGAGAGTTTTTATTCTTTTGAAAAAGAAAATCTTACTTTGGTTCCTTTAATGGCACTCTCAACCACTCCTTAGTGTGATGGACCTCACAATAGCTCAAAAGAGCTTTTCATGTCTATCCTAAAGCTTATGTGGGGTTTATAGGATTGGAGCATAAGTATACTTGAACTGAATGTATTGCAAGATTAAACTCTTAGATCACAGGGAGCAACAAGTCATAAAACATGATCAAGAAGTGCAAGTGTAAATTATTTGGTGGGCCCCTTGAGACTTATTCCTTTGCCTCAGACAGGGGAGAGCTAGGTTACTGAATACATAGCTTTTTTTTTGAAGAAGAAGATATATGGGCACCTGCCCTTGGGACATTTGTCCTCTTTTGTTTTCCTTGAGCACTTGCTCTCTTTCTCTTTTTGTTTTTTTCAGTAACCTATACTCCTGATCTATCAAAGGACAAAAGTTGAATGTGGTTGGTTGTCTCAATTGGTGTATGGAGCATAGATGTATACTTCCAGTGTAGAAGTAATACATAGGTGGCATGTGTACGTGATCTTGATCAAAGAATATGACTAGTTTCTCTACCTAGATCAAATAAGATCTAAGCAAGCTCAAAGCAGACAAGGGCTCTTCTTTTGGTTATTTTTGTTGGTTGTGGATGTATGGCTTGATGAGAGGTATTTAATTCCATAAAGGAACCATGAGCAAGAATTTGAATTTTATAAATCAAAATCTCTAGTTGGTTCTCACTCATTCCTTAGATCAGGCAAAAGTTCTACTTATACTAATTTTAATCTTGCAAGAGCATAACTTAGGTTGTTAGCATGTGCAACCCACAATAGTGTTTGACTTAAGATAGACTTCAGATATCACACTCAAAACTTTCATAGCAAGGATTGCATAACATGATTTTGCAAAACATCATTGAGCAATTATTCATAATTTCCAACAAAGACATAGCATATTCTTTTTCTTATCATTATTTTCATTTATTTATTGTTATGCAAGAACATTGTAGCTCATAGTAATTAAGAAAAAGAAATGCTGGGGATAGAAACCATACCTTGGTGAGGATGATGGCTCCCCCAAGCTAGCTTCTTCTCCAGGATTGGATTCTCCTCTTGGTCAGGTTGTTTCCTCTTTTGCATCTTGTTATGATCACTAGGCTTTGTTTTTTATTCTACTTTTATTTATTGCTACTATGATAAACCAAATTTATTTTATTATTATTATTATTATTATTATTATTATTATTATTATTATTATTATTATTATTATTATTATTATTATTATTATTTAATCCCTCTTTTATTATGGTTTTAAATGCAAGACATATATTTAAACATGCTTCTAGCAATTAATTGATTAATGCATGAAGAAGGAAAATATGCCAATGCAATAATTTAAAGAGAGAGATAGAATACTTACATCCATAACTGTCCTTCCTCGGAAGGAGGTTCTTCCTTGACTAATGTCTTCTTCTCATCTTGTCCTTCTTTAACGGTAGTGGGTTCTAGTGTAGAGGCTGTAGATGATGGTTCTCTCTTTACCGCATCTCTGTCTTTCTTGTTTCTCCAAATTCTTGGTTTTCTCCTCCTCATGGATCGACTCTTATTTTCCTGCATGTTAGTTGCATGGTGCGGTGGACAAGAGAAAATAAATCTTTCTTTCTTCCCATTTATATAGAAATCCATGCTACCACTAGCAACAAATATGCATGCATTCACAGTATTCAAGAAAGGTCGGCCAAGAATGAGGGGTAAGTTATCCCTATTTCCCATGTCTAAAATCATGAAATCAGCAGGCACAAAGTTGTTTCTTACTTTTACCAGAACATCGCAAAGTACTCCTATGTAGCAAGTTCTTTGATCAGCTCATTGCATATATGCAGAAGTTGGTACTAGTTCAGTGTAAAACAACTTTTCATAATGTTCTTTAGACATGATGTTAATGCTAGATCCTAGATCACATATAGCATTATGGAACTTTTGAGATTGAATGGAGCAAGATATAACAGGGGTTTTAGGATCTCCCTTTTTAGTTGGAAAGTTTTATCCATCTAATTCATAGCCATTATATCTAATAGTAACAAGATTAGCAGATTCAATGGTTGTTTCGGGCTTTCCTAGTATTCTATCTTTTTCAAAAGATGGAATTGCAGCAGCAAGTTGTGCTAATTGGGTTTCAAGCATCTTATTGAAACTAAGTTGATTCTTAATTGCAGAAGAGAAATCATCCAATTTAGCATTTATGCTATCTAGCATCCTATCATTAGCATGGAGCTTCTTATTTATGCTATCAGTCATTCTACCTTGACCATAGACAAGATCTTTAAGAGAAGGGTAGTTATTACCTTGGTTGTTTGGACGTTGCGAAGAATTTAAAGTGTTACATTGAGAATTGGAGCGCTGAGTCCATCCTTGGTTTGAAGAATGAAAACTATTATCATTGCTGATGAAGTTGAGGTCTTCATGTGTCTCAGGACAATGGAGTCCAGAATGGCCAACTTCTCCACAGACTTCACACGTCATGTGAGTCTCCATGGCTTGCACGATCTCAGGTGTAAGCATCCTCTCGCAATTTTCTAGCCTTTTGGCCAGTAGGTCCACTTTAGCTGCAATCATGTCAGCTTCCTGTAAAAAATGCATACCTCGCTTGCATGGTTGCAGACGTTCCTCGTTCCATCCTTGATTAGACACCATCTTCTCTATCAAAGCCTTCGCATCTGAAACTTTAAGAGAAGAATGCTCCACGGGCGGTGGCATCTAGATAGCTTCTATCAAGAGGGGTTAATCCATGGTAGAAGTTTTGGAGAGGTCGCCGATAGGCCCAGCTCCTCCTCCAGCTTCTCCTCACTATATCCCTCTCTTCTACTCCTCACTAGGAGAGCTCTAAAGCTATGACTCTCGTGTGGAGAGTGTGTATCTAGTGATTGTTCCCTTTACAATTGAGGTTTTGGGTCCCATTTATAGTGTAGGGGAGCTCCAGGGGTACTTGTAGGCGCTCCGGAGGTTGGTGGCCCGAAGTGGTAGGGCGGGCGCCCGGGAATAGGGCGGGCACTCGGTCGATTTCACTGACTTGTGATCCAACGGCCGTGGTTCCTCCCCAAAGGCAGTTGCAAGGTCGGTTGATGCCCGTTTTGCGGTTGTAGAGTCGGTTTGTGAACCTTAGAGGATGACATGTGGGTCCATGGATCCTTGACACCTCCATCTTGCACCATTGGTTGAAAACCGACTTTGATTGATGGCTAGGATGGCTTCTAGGGACCTTCACATGGATTGTGGACGTGGCAGGCGACAGAGGCAGGGCGGGCGCCCTACTTATAGGGCCACCGGACTGTAGATCTTGCACCGACCTTGGATCGACGGACGACAAACGTGATTCGGCATCTCCCACGGATTGCTGACCTGGAACGTGGCAGAGACAGGGCGGGCGCCCTACAACTTGGGCCAAATTGGCTCATCTTTGGTGAGTGCATAGGCCTCTCAGTTAGCTTTCCAACGC
This sequence comes from Eremochloa ophiuroides, assembly GCA_038502445.1. Taxonomy (NCBI): domain Eukaryota; kingdom Viridiplantae; phylum Streptophyta; class Magnoliopsida; order Poales; family Poaceae; genus Eremochloa; species Eremochloa ophiuroides. The sequence continues at coordinate 23,307,475 of JAHLJS010000008.1, forward strand.
CTAGTCATTTGCCTGATTCCGAGTCCGGATGCATCCTTGGTGCTCATTTTACCGGAGACTGCTCGTGCGGCGCGCTCTCCAATGTCTGGAAAGCGTAACCTTATCGTCCGACCACTGATTTGGGTGAACCAAAATTCCATTTCAAACTCCTTGACTTAGTGTAGTCACAAGAAGCATGGATGAAGCCTTTTCTCCTTATACATCACCGTTTTGTACTTACTTTGCACCTACACTCATATAGCCATCACAACTTGTGGAAATGGTTAGAATAAAAACCTATGACTATGGTTTGTATCATTTTGATGAACAAATTAGGCACTATTGACAGTATAAAATAGGGTGTTAAGGACTGTCAACAAACTCCCCCACACTAAAATTTTGCTCGCCCCAGCAACGTAGAAAGATGAAGATTCAAATGAAATTTTTGTGTGGAGCAAGACTTATGAAGATAGGATGCAAGCATAAAAGATATTTCAAGTCATACTCATACTTGTGGATTTTGAAGTGGCTACCATGTCACTTTGAGTGGTTGAAAAGTGGAACAGCATGACACCAAGTCATCACTATCCCCATGAAGCACTCTTGGAGTTTTTTTCATTTTATGATTTTTGAAATTAAAAGCATAGCCTATACTTCTCCTCAAATGGGACTCTCAAATCACTCATTGATATACATATTATATATATATATATCCTTACCAAGGCATTTTTTTCTTTGTTGCCTTTCTTCCTACTCCTAATAGGCCTATCTGGAGTTTTAGGTATGATAAAAAGTAAAGCACACTTGAAATGCATATATTGCTAAGTCAAACAATGGATCTATGGAGAAAAATGCCATACACTCAGATCAAGGTGTGCATGTGTGTGAATGTGGAATGATGGTCATTACTCCATAGCAATGATTCCTTCTCCATCCTTTATTTGAGAGCATGGCTAGTTTTTTTTTTGCTAAGGACCGAAATTGTGCCCTCACAATTTTTTTTCATGGGACATTTTTTCCTCTCTTTTTTTCAATACTTTTTCTCTTTCCTTTTTTTCAATACTATACAATGCCTCTCATAAAGAATGATGGAGAAAGATCATGTTAACAAATGTGGAGTATTTATTTGGTGGACATGAAAAAGGCATGTTTTTGCTTACTTCTAGTGTAGAAGCATAGCATATATTTGGTGGAGTGTATGTGACCTTGATCTTAAGTGTATGATAAAATTCTCAACACAGGTCAACAAAGTTTGACAAAACTCAATACACAAACAAGTAGCATAAGTGGAAAGTTTTTCATCATGTAGCATGATATTTGGCTTTGGTAGGAATTAACACCATTGAGGAGAAATAAGGCTTAATTGTTTTAATGTTTTATGAAATAAAAACTTCCAAGAGCTTTCATGGTAAGATAGGATTCTTTTAGTCTACTATATCTCACTTCACAACAACTTAGTTGACATGTTTTTCCTAATGTAGATATGTCCACAAGTAGCAAGTATATGAACTAGGATTAAAGTTTATGCCAGCCAATCTTTTAAAGTCATGTTCATTAGTTGGTAAGGTTCTATCTCTCTCTGTTTTTTTAAGTTCGATCTTTAACATGTAAAGCTTTGAACACATCAAACATTATAAATATAAAGCAAGAGTGAGTAGAGGGAGTGCAAACCAGCGTGCCATAGTGGCGATGTCTTGAAAAGTGACGGAGACAATGATGCAACCTCCCCCACACTAGGACTTTTATGTCGCTTGACATCAAAAGCCTAGTGTGGATGTTAGGACCTCCTTCAGAATATACTCCATTGTTGAATGTTGTCTTGCTCAGATTATTGCCACTGCGTTATTTTAATCCTTCATTCTTCTTCTTTTTTTTCATCCTGCAGGATTAGTGACAAGCATACCCGAAGGATACGAGTCCACAAGATTCTCCTGTTCCCACATCACAAAATCATTGTTTATCTACTACCTCTATTTTTACAAGAGCATAGGCTTGTTAAGCAGAGTAATTATTCATCATTTCCAACAAACTTAAAGTACCATCTTAAGGCATGTATATAAGGCAAGATGAACATCACTTCTTTTTGCATAAAAACTTTGTTTACATGTTCTCTCAAAATTACCAAATCTTGTCCATACAGTATAATTTCAACTTAATGCAAAATAGACAGCAATGAATGCATATAATAAAGAGTGATGTGATAATTTCATACCTAAGTGGGGGAGGCATTCCCCCACACTTGCCCTTTCCATGGAGTTGGATGTCTTCTTGTGGATAAGTCTCCTTTGATTCTTTATTTGTTTAAGATGCAAGCTTTTTTTTGAAATAAACCTATTCTAAAAGCATAGTGCTTCTATAAGCACTTTTTATTGAAATGTAAACATGCAACCTATCAACTAAAGATGCAAATTGAAAATGGAAACATGATGATCAAATTTAAGCAAACTATGATGAACAATAAATAAACAGGTTATCTCCCGGCAGTGCTTTGTTTTAAGTCATATGCTTGACCTTGCAGTTGAACTACGAGCCTTGGAATAGTTATGATAGACAAAAGCATCCACAACCATTCTTTTGTAGGTTTTATTAAGAAGGAACACAAGAGGGTTGCAAAGCTCATCAGTACTAGGAGAGAATGACTCTGAAGATTTATCAAGCGAGCATGGATCATGTGGCTCCCTTGAAATATATCTTTCATACTCATCCATCTGATCTTTAGTTGTAAATTCCAATGTTGATCCCTCGAGGACATGATTGTCCATGATCTCTCGGCTAGGACATTCTAAGGTTGGATCTTTGTCCTCATCCTCCATCAGAATGGGATTCCCTAGCTCTAATGATTTTTGCTTCCATTCAAGGTCAACCAAAAGGTTTGGATTGACTCCTTGGTCCAAATTATCAATAAAGAAGCAAGGATGGTTATATGGGGGATCAAAATTAGAGGTGGTAAATGATATTGGTTTAGGGGATTCTTGCACCATCAAATCTTTAGATGAATAGGAAAGATAACGATTTGGGTTGAAGGATGCTAGAGATCATTTTTGGATGGGGTGATTGAAGGTGTCTTCATCATCAAAAGAGAGATCATCCTCAAGATTTAACGGAAATTCCAAAGGATGAATTTCTTCTTCCTTTGGTGTCTCAACGAAAGGTTCAAGACTTCGGGTGACAGCTCAAGGTATGAATGATGGAACTGGTAAGGGTTTAGCTGTCAAAACTTCTTTTTCTATGGGGGTTGGAATGTCCTTTTCTTTAGGAGAGTCATCCTGCACATCGGTGTTGGGACAGTTTTCTAGGATCCTATCAAGGATAGCTCTCCCCTCACTACCGAAAAGGCATAAGAAGGCTCTGCCAGAAGCAATATCAAGGAATTGTGCAGATTCCTTGCTAAGACCCACATAGAAGTGTTGCAAAAGTACAGGATCGGGTATAGCAAGATCAGGGCCAGATGTGAAAAGGTCTATCAAGTGGGCCCATGCAGCTCCTAAAGTTTCTCTTTTCTGTTGACGGAAACTGATCACCTCGACTTGGAGTTTAGTTACTCGGGTGATAGGAAAGAAGGTCAAACAAAACGTGGATTGAAGGACTTCCCACTCTCCGTTTACACTATCTACGGTTCGAGTATACCACAGTTTGGCTGCTCCCGTCAAAGAGAACGGAAATAGCTTCCATAAGGGTTTCGCGTGACATACCAGAAATGTGAAGGCATGAACACAATTGCTCGTACTCCCGAAGATGAGTATATGGGTTTTCATCTTTCTTCCTAGAAAAAAGATTGTTCCTGAACTTTAGTTATGAAAGAGGGACTAATTTCATACCCACTAGCAAAGATGGGTTTTGATGATGGAGGCGGCTCCAATCTAATGCTCTTTGGAGCAGCGAATCGGAAGATAGATAATTCTTCCATGAAGGATAGATGAGGATAAATGGTATGATAGGTAATGGGTAAAAGTTTTTTTTTTGAGAACAGAGTAAAAGATACTTGGATGACTGGGTTCTAAACTAGAATAGCTACCGTTCCCTGGCAACGGCGCCAGAAAACTTGTTGACAATTCCTAACGCAATCACCAAGGCTAAAGATATTCCCGGCAACGGCGCCAGAAAACCAGTTGACAATTCCTAACGCAATCACCAAGGCAAAAGATATCCCCGACAACGGCGCCAGAAAACTTGTTGACACTGGATATAGCACCTAGGGAAATCCGCAAGCGTACGGATGTCAAGGTAGTTTTCATCAAGGAGTATTCCTAGGTATCGAATTTCCGCAGGGAACGTGAAGTAGACTAGTCAAGAACTAAGTGTATCCAAAGATAGGTGATAAACAGGGTAGAGAGGATCAGTTTAGTTTTTTTATCTAAGGCAAAACTAAGGTAGACTTTAATTGCCACTACGGGGCGAATGCGCGGTCCCAAAAGATTGGGATTACTCACATCCGGAAAAGCCCTACGTCAATAAAATTAGACCGAACGTGGTAGAATCCAGAGGTTCTTAAGGCTGTCACCACCTAAGACCTACCACTACTATCTGTGGACCTAGCTGTAACACCCCTGGTGTTACGATAACTAAAACCAGCCATGTCATCATGATTGCATGTCATTCATCCCGCATAAAATCATTGTTACTGTGCATCACTAAGATAATTTTTATTTTTCACATATGAATGTGCTTAGGTACCTTTGATTGACTTTATTCTTTAAATAATTGTTTGTGTGTATGCCTCTAAATCCAAATAAAAAATAAAAGGAAAACAATTAAAAACCCTAATCGGACCCGAAACCCTAAATTAAAAACTAAAAAGAATTATGTGTTGGGCCTTAAACAAAAGTTGTAAATCTTTAAAAGTTGAGCAACTTCTATTTTGGGCAATTTGGAAGTTATTCAAAATAATTTCAAATAAAGCCTAAATCTATGCTTTAAAGATTAAAGTTGAAATTCAACTACAAAAACTAAAGGGAATCTGATGAAAGTGATTTAATAAAAATTATAGATCTTTTAAAATGGGACAACTTTCATTCTTGGAGATTTTAAAGTTTACCGGTGAAAATTTAAATTAAAACCCAATTAGTGTTTGTTTATTCAAATTTAAAATGTCCTTTCAAAAACCATCAAGAATTTGGGCAAAATTCTTTAGTGAAAGTTGTAAGGTTTTTCATGTTGGACAACTTTTAGATTTGGGGATTTTGAACTTTAGCATTGAGATTTCGAATTAAACCCTAATCGGTGTTTTGAAACTCAAATTTGAAACCCAACTTAAAAAACTAACAAGAATCTGACTAAACTTCCTTAATGAAAGTTGTGAATCTCAACAAGTGGAACAACTTTTACATTTGAATATTTTCAAGTTATTGAGAAACTTTTTGAGTTTTAAATTAAATTTGGAATGAAATGCAAATAGAACTTTTACCCCCTTTTTTAATTTCTCAAAATCTACTCAAAATTTGAATATGATCCAAAAACCAAAAATGTTCAGCACAAAATTTAGTACAACTCATATTTGGGCAATTTCTCTAGTTCTTGTATAAAATAAAAAGGAATTTCACATAAACAGTAGTAGGGGCATTGATCAGCTACAGTGCCGAGCAGGGCACCGCTCCCCTTCCTCTGTGCGTACACAGGGCCGGGCATGCCGCCGCGCGGCGCGGCCGCCTGGGGCCGGCCAGCCGTCTGTCGCCGGCGTGTCGGGGACGTGGGGGGTCCCAGGAAGCTGTCGGCCATCCACTCCACGCTCCAGCTCGCATAAAGAGATCGAAACCGTCGTGTGCCTCCCTCGTCTCCTCCATTGCTGCCGACGAGCACCTCTTTGTCTTTGGTGAAATTCGCCTTCATCACTCCTTCACAAGCCGCGCCATCCTGCAGTCGGAAACGCACTGGCGCTTCGATTGAGCCTGCTCGCGACACCTCTCGTTGCCGGAGTCATCAAGTCACGTGGTTTTCTTCCCCGCCAACGGCGTAGCGCCGCCGCGCGCCACCTCAATGCGGTCTGTCGTCTCCGGTTCTGCTCTCGCTCCCTTGTCTCGTGTTTGTGGGTTCCGCTCGCGTTGGCAAGTTTACCGACTCGACGTTTTCATCTTTGTGACACAGAAATCGCCGGAACAGAGGCCTTGCCATCGGAGCACGCCGCCGAACCTGCCATCAACATCGCCATAAGCTTTCAACCTTTCTCTGCCTCGTACAGCGTGCGTAGCAGACTCTTGGTGAGCCCCTGGTGTCGATTCGGTCGTCCGTTCGAGCCCTAGCGAGTCGTAGGGTGCCGTGTCGCCGTGCAGCGCCTCGGCCAGCCGCCATGGCCGCCGTGAGCGTCGCCGTGCCTGCTAAAGTTTATTAGGAGCTCCACCTGCTGGGTAGGTCGGCACGGTATGAGTCCTGATCCTGTCGGCGTCCTCGCCGTCGCCGAGGGGTCACCGGTGGTGAGCCACCGCAGCACGCGTCGCCGTTCGCGCGCGCGTGCGTGTTCAGTGCCGGCGAAGGGGTTAAGAAAGAGAGGGAGATCGAGCTGGGCCGCGCTGTGCTCGCTTGGGCCGGCCTAGTGGCGCAGTGGGGCACCGAGGAGGCGCGGGGGCAGCGCTGGGCTGGAGTGGGCCGTTTGACCGGCCCAGTAAGCGCTGGCCGGGTTGATGAAGTTTTTCTTTTTATTTTATAGGCAAATGAATAGTACCAAATTTTGTTATTTTTGTAGAAATATTTCTAGAGCACCAAAAATTATGAAAATAACTGTGTAGGTTCTCTGTTGTATGTAGTATTTGATAAAAATATTAAATATGTGTTTTGAATACCTTCTGCAGAAACTAAAAATCAGTACATTAATTAATAAATACAACTTTGCGCAATTTTAATAAATTCTATGTTGATCCAAAAATCATGTGAATTGCTGTGGTACTGTTTTAGGGTAAGAACTATCAGCTGGTGAAGCTAGTGACTTTTGGATTGATTGTTGACCCTGGGTCATTCACTATAGTGATCCTTGGCATGTTAACTGGTGTATTGCGGTAGATATTGAACAAGTTGTGCAGCGGCTTTCTACGACTGTTAAAAAGGTCCATAGATTAATCACGAAATCACCACATTGTTTAGTGAAGTCGACTTGCAGCTTTACCGTGAAGGAAAGTTGTACTCAAGGTTTTTTATTAAATGTTTGTTCTACATTTTCCATTCATGTCATTCCGTACCATATAAGCATGTATCATTATTTTACGTGTAGAGATCGGGTTCTCGGAAGGATTTCTTGATTGCTCCCCGACGGAAGAATTATTCGTCGAGAGAAGTCAAGTGGGTTTCTCTTGTTTTCTAGCAGAAGTGACAGACCTGCAACACAGGTAAGCCCCGGTGCATTCAACCCCGCCTTGTGTTTTATAAAATATTTATAACTTGAGTTAATTATTGCATTAGGTTATTAGGAGTTGATTGTCACCTATATTGTTGCATTACCTGCCTTGATATATATTATCCTTGAAACCTATTTAAAATAAAAATATTCAAAAAATGCTTAGCCCTGCTTAATCAATTTAGATTTGCATAAAAAGGCTATTTTTGACTTATGGAGATATGATATTAATGAATCATGAGAAAAGAAAGGGATATGAGTCCGTTCGGGAAATTGTGCACTTGGCTAGCAGCCCCAATTCATCGTTACCGACGGAAAAGGTTTTTCCGTTCGTTGGTTGTTCCGTTCGTTGGTTGTAAATTTGGGTTAGAGTCCCAATGCTTGACCATCGGCGGGAAAGGGATTTGAAAACCGTTGGGACACTTGTACTTGGGTTAGAGTCCCAATGCAATATCGCCGGTGGAAAAAGAATTAGGGATGGTTCGTTGTAGGCCCGCTGTGATCGAGACTTTGAAACTAGCCACATACTACGGGAAGCCCTGACTCCGGTGGCTCCACTAGTTGAACCGACAACCACGCACTGGAAGTGGAGAGATGGCAAGAGCAGCGTGTACCCTCGTGGCCGGTGTGCCTGGAGAGGAGAGGAGTACTGTGTTCTCAGGTGGCGCAGGACCGGTTTAGGATTTGGAAAAGCCGTGGTAGCCGGGGTTGGTATATGCAAGCTTAGGTGCTACATATGCAGTGTGGATAGGGATCCCCAGCTGGGTACTAATCGATTAGAATCGTCGTTGCTCCTCGGATATGGAGACTTTATCCTTTGACCTACAATTGAAAAGTGGTTCGGAACTAGGTGTTTTAAGAATGATTTAAGAATTGAAAAGTATGATGAAATATGATAATGAATTTGCAATTACGCACTATGCTTAAAATTAAGATTTGAGGTAAAATATTCAAATAGGAGAGTAATGCTTTTCCGCAAAACTCTTTGACTCTTGCTCAAGCCTTACCTTGACTCCCTTTAGCCTGCATTCCTGAGTCTCATTCCTTTTTCTTAGTCGGGTAAGTCTTGCGGAGTACCCCCAGCACTCAGGGTTTGTTAACCCCTGTTGCAGGTGAGCCGAGTGTACAGTTCGGCGGGGGCCCATGTTGGTTGACGGATCGCACATGATCAAGATTGTGTATATGATATAACCCTTGGGCAAGGGTATAGTTGTACACTGCTTATCCACTACGAAACTCTGGTCTGGGATAATGTAATTTATACTTTAAACCTATGGTTATGTATTACTTCCGCACTCTCTACTCTGAATCATATTATTTGTGTAAACTGTTGTAATACCTGCAAGGTCTTTACAATGAGGTCCTCGGGGAAATTAGGGTTTCTGTGAAAACCCGGCAAGAAACCTAGGTTGCGGGGAAACTTGTGCGGACTAATCGGAGGTCCTTAGGACACTGATGGTGCATTTGGGCCCTATAATCTAGGCGGTTCTGTCACACTAGCCGCATTCACAGGTAAGATATAGCCTAAGCACCTCGCTTAATCTATAATCTTACTACTCTAATCGTACGTTACTAACTAGAGCACCCTAACCAGACGATGAACAATAGTAAAGCAATAAAGTAATACTTAAGTAATGTGAAAGAATAAAATTACCGCACTGAAGAAGACTTTACTCTAGGAAGATCTTCATCCTCCGAGCTACAAGTGGAGAGGTCGCCGACAGGCCCAGCTTCTCCTCACTATCTCCCTCTCTTCTACTCCTCACTAGGAGAGCTCTAAAGCTATGACTCTCATGTGGAGAGCGTGTATCTAGTGATTGTTCCCTTTACAAGTGAGGTTTTGGGTCCTATTTATAGTGCAGGGGAGCTCCAGGGGTACTTGTAGGCGCTCTGGAGGTCGGTGGCCCGAAGTGGTAGGGCGGGCGCCCGAGAACAGGGCGGGCGCCCGGTCGATTTCACCGACTAGCGATCCAACGGCCGTGGTTCCTCCCCAAAGGCAGTTGGAAGGTCGGTTGATGCCCGTTTTGCGGTTGTAGAGTCGTGTGACCCTTAGAGGATGACATGTGGGTCCATGGATCCTTGACACCTCTATCTTGCACTATTGGTTGAAAACCGACTTTGATTGATGGCTAGGATGGCTTCTAGGGACCTTCACATGGATTGTGGACGTGGCAAGCAATAGAGGCAGGGCAGACGCCCTGTTTATAGGGCCACCAGACCGCAGATCTTGCACTGACCTTGGATCGACGGAGGATAAACTTGATTCGACATCTCCCACGGATTGCTGACCTAGAACGTGGCAGAAACAGGGCGGGCGCCCTATGGACAGGGCGGGCGCCCTACAACTTGGGTCAAATTGGCTCATCTTTGGTGAGTACATAGGCCTCTCAGTTAGCTTTCCAACGGCTGGTCATTTGCCTGATTCCGTGTCCGGATGCATCCTGGATGCTCATTTTACCCGAGACTGCTCCTGCGGCCCGTTCTCCAATCTCTAGAAAGCGTAACCTTATCGTCCGACCACTGATTTGGGTGAACCAAAACTCCATTTCAAACTCCTTGACTTAGTGTAGTCACAAGAAGCATGGATAAAGTCTTTTCTCCTTATATATCACCGTTTTGTACTTACTTTGCACCTACACTCATATAGACATCACAACTTGTGGAAATGGTTAGAATAAAAACATATGACTATGGTTTGTATCATTTTGATGACCAAATTAGGCACTATTGACGGTATAAAATAGGATGTTAAGGACCATCAACAATCACTCCAGTTATACCGCAAACCCATGATATTCTTTACTTTCTTCCTCTCACACTCTCTGATGACATCATTAAAAATTGGATCGTTTTTCCTCCTCATTTACTCCTAGTCAATCCACTGAGCCCTATGCATATTTCTAGGAAGAATAACTGACTCATAAAAATCCTAGTGAAAGAGAGTGTGAAACTTCTAATCTGTACCAGTGCGAGGAATTAGCCTGGGATCAATCTTCCTTTCATTTCTGCAAGCTTCTGTCGTCCCCCTAGCCATGTAGTCAACTCTGACTCCCCTTTGAGGACCCTGAGGGCGCTGCTTCCTGAACATCTGATCTGGATCAAAAAATATCGCACCCAGTTTTGCAAAGCAAAACCAAGTACTCATATATGTGTGCCCACGAAGTCCAAAACACACATATAATGCCAAATTGCATAATATCAAAGTAAAGTACTTTATTACATCGAATAATTCATTAGATTATTGTCACATAGTCTTTGCTCAAAGGCAAATTATTACATAGCGGAAACTAGCCCGTGCTGCCACATAGACTCTGACTGGTCAACATCAACTAGAACTCCTGGACGTCTTCTGGAAACTCCTCATATCCATCATCTGTTACCCATCCGGGATTTTCATTAAATTTACAACAAGTGTAAGCGCACCATGCTTAGAAAGTATAACAAAGGGTTCATGAGGCTCAAAAGGTTTGACACCGTTGACTGCGGTTAGCAATTTTAAGTTGATCATATTTTATTTATCATAATTTTACTTATTGTGAGTAAACCCATCCCAATTGTAATATTATAAATTAATCAACACTTTATCATATCATTATCTTAAGGTAAACCAGAAACATTAACCATGAAGGATCCAGGCCGCTCGTGTCCGTGAGCATGGCTGATATATCAGATGAGAGAATTCTGCAGAATTTGTACATCTTTACCCGCCGAGTCATGATTCCCAGATGCGGGGGGTCTCGAGCCTCACTAGACCTCCTCTCTGGAAGAATGGCAGGGTTTCACTATGAAATCATTCACTAGGCAACCTAACAAGTTAGTGGCCGCGAGATTTCAATGGCAAGTGTGCACAGACTTATCCTCCTCAAAAACCAAAACATGTGTAACTGGTCGCAGCACTATACACGAGGCAGGAACATCTGTGACCCCACGAGGCACCCCCCTCTTGCGCCTTTCGGTAACCACTAACAAGTTAGAGACGCACTAGTTATATGATTAAGACCAGAGCCATTTAGTCCTCGGGGTTGTACGGAACCTCCTGGGTGGCCGCTTCAGGATTAATCCCCTAATACCTTGTTGCTAAAAAGCACCATTTTATCATATTCCATATACCATTAATCAAGTTAAAATAATTAGTCTTGGTTTTGCGTGGCAGCAAACTATCTAACATGCATACCAACCCCATAGGTAACAAGGATATGTGGTGCAAGAATAAACTAGGTAAGTCCCTAGGGTTTATCAAATTAACAGATGCATGTATGAATGATTAATTGTCAATAGGTAGAAGGAGCCTTTGTAACACTTGCCTTCCACAAAAATATCCTCCTGGTAGTGCTGGTTAGCACCTTGATCCTCAACGAAACCAACTTGATCACCGTCTATACGTATAGAAATTCACCAATCATGCATCCAATACAAGCCATTACATGCAAACAAATAGGTTTATATTAGAACAGTACACCAAACAAAATAAACAGAAGCTAAAAAGTTTATAAAACTATTCTACGCATTTCTACGAACACGTGAGCGCGAAAATCACTCAAATCGGATTTAAAACGCGAAAGTTACGTGTAAAACAAGTTTCAATGGCAATTCTATAAATAATTCAAACTTAATTTGATTTTAAATTAAATAAAATGAATTTATCCTTTCTGATGGACGGCAGGCACTAATTTTCAAAAGCACAAGGTTAAATTCATAAGAAAACATTACTGATTTTAATAAAAATGAACTATCGCGGAGTGCGGGTTGATTTTACTAAAGTAAAGGAGCCTGGATGTAAAAGAGATTGGGCCTGTCGGCTCTGTGCCACACGTGCGCTGACTGGGCGCCACGTGCCGTGCTCTGGTTGGCGCAGTGCACCAGCTCTGCGGTGGACCAGTGGGGTCCTGGCCGTGCGCCGAGTCCACGGCCCTGCTGGTAGACCGATTACACAGCCCCGAAGGGGTATGTAATCAGGGACGTCCATTTATAATCGGACAGTGCACGTGTGTTCGGGAAAAAGGGTCGCCGGGGTAACAGGTCTCGACGGTGGCGCCATCGCCGCCGGCAACGAGCGATCCCACGCTCCGGGGCTCGATTCACCCAACCGGACACACCTACGTGTTGTACGCAGACCCACGAACTCAAAGAGACCAACAGATAGGGTGGGAACTCATCGGGACGACAGTCCCCGCGGTGGCGCCATATGAGGCGGCCACTGAGCTCGCGATTGCGGCATTTCGGTGCGCTAGAAAGGAAACTGAAGGTACGAGAAGAAGGAGGGATATACCGCGGGTGTGATGGTGGTGTTCAGGTATGTCCAGGGAGGTTCCGAGAGGTCCGGTGGCAGGCGGCGGTGAACTGGAGAGAGAACTACGTGTCTGAGAGCGCGTAGGCAGGCCAAACATGAACGAAAGGAAGAACTGAGAGCACCTACGGCTGCGGTGAGGTTCCGCGAAGCTTCGACGCGTGTTTTCTCCAGCGGTTGGTGCTCGGAGCTAGGAGTTCGACGTCGGGGGCGGTCTGGAGAGAGAAAACAGTCGCCGGTGAGATCCAATCCGAGGCGAAACGTGACCAAAACAAGAAATTGAAAGGTGCTATGGCCGCAATACCTCCTGGAGAAGCTCTGCAGCACGAATTCGCCGACAATTGAAGCTCCAAATCGAGGAATTGAATGTGGCAGTGCGTGAGTGTGTTCTGAGAACAAAAGGAGGAGAGTGAGAGCTTGGTGGTGAGCTTTATAGGCAGCCAGGGCGGTTTAGGTGGGGCGGTTACTGCTCGGGGCGTCAAGACCGGCTTGAAGACTGACCTTGATGGCCCTTCAATTGGTGCTTTCAAGCGCAGTGAAGAGAGGCTTGAATGCCCCCTGTCGTCCCCTCCGTCTCAACGAGGAAGAAGGTGACGGTCGCTGACGGACAGGTCCCGCAGGGCAGAGAGAGGGAAAGGGAGAGCGGGTGCTGCTGCTGCGGCTGACAAGTGGGCTCGACGTGCAGTGAGAGAGGGGGAGGGTGACAGTGCAGTGGGCGGAGTGGGCTTACCCACTCTGCTGCTGGGCAGGCTGCTGAGTTGGGCTGGCTCAGGTGGGTTCGGCCCAAGGCCGAAGGGAGGAAAGAGGGAGTGGAGTGAGGCCGGCTTGGGCTGAGCGCGTGCCAGAGAGGGAAAAGGGAGAAGGGCCGGCTCGAGCTGGTTTAGAGAGGAGAGGAAGAAAACAAATGAAATTAGCTTTTCATTTTCTAAGCTTTTCAACCCAAAGCAAAATTCAAATATTTTATTTACTTTTTTAAACAACTCCAAATAATCTAGACCTACACTCAAACAAAATAATATGCTTCGGCATAAGTGCAGCAAACATGTTTCTAATCCTTATATTAATTTTTATTTATTCAAAAATTATTATTTGGCCTAGGTTTAAATGCAAAGAAAATTAAATAAATGCCCAATTTAATTCCTAAATTGAAAATGAATTTTTAGGGTGTTACAAATCTACCCCCCTTAAGATGAATCTCGTCCTCGAGATTTGAAAGATAAGGATAGATAAGGGTGAATCCTTGTTAATCAAACTCCAAAAAGAGATGTGTGATCCAACACATGATTCAACACCTGGCATCTTACTAGAGAAAACTTTAGAGTACTCCTTTACCTCTCACATTTTTTCTTTGGGTAATTCCCTCCAATTGATTAACTGTATAATACTGTTTGGCTGACATAGAAACTTCTACTTCAATTGATTCTCCTAACGGTGTTGCCAATTGTACTGACTTACTCTCACAGTTTACCACTGCCCTCATTTGGGTCATCCAATCCATGCCCAAAATTACATCAATACTAGATGAATTAAAAGCCACAAGATTAGCTGTAAACTCTACCCCCTTAGAATGATACTCACTAATGGACATCTAAGGGTAGATCGCATTTCTGCTCCTGGTGAGCTAACTATCATGGAGTTTTTCATGGCATTCAAAGGTATATCATGCTTCTTCACAAATGAATAGGATATATACGAATGTGATGCACCGGAATCGAATAATACTGAAGCAGGATTTGAGTTGACTGGAAACATACCAAGCATCACGTTCGGTGCCCCTTGTGCGGCCTCGGCAGTGACATGGTTCACCCTGTCGCGGGCAAAGTTTTGTTGCACCTTCAGGCCGTGCCCTTGATTGCCTTGAGCATGACGTGCCAGCTTCTTAGGACATCTATTAGCATAATGTCCTGGTTCTCCATAATAAAAGCATTTGTTGTTATTTTTGCTAGTGGGTGCGTGGGGTGCACCATTCTTGGACAGAGCGTCAGGATCATTATCCTTCATAGGAGAATTATTAGTCTGTTGTTGATCCTAATCAGATGCCTTGTATTTCTGTTGTTGCTGTTGTTGTGCTTGCTGTCGGTATTGATCACGATTTACCAGACTAGACTGCCCCTAGAACTTCTGTTGTGGATAGGCCTGCTGATTATTGGTACGGAAGCGAGTGTTGCTCCCAGATGGCTTCCCCTGAAACTTTCTTTTCTTTTCTTTCATTTCATGACGTTTGCTCTCAATTATAATAGCTTTATCAACCAGATGCTGAAAACTAAGAAAGCTGTGAGAGAGCAACTGATATTGTAGACTGTCATTCAATCCATCCATGAATAATCCTGCTTTTTGGCGTCATCTTCAACTTCCCCGGGTGCATAACGTGATAGTTGTGTAAACTTGTCATGATATTTGGTGACTATCATACTGCCTTGTTTCAGACTCAGAAATTCCTTCTTCATTTTTAGCAATCCTTCTGGCACATGATGTGAGCAGAAAGCAGTGCGGAACTGTTGCCAAGTGATTGGCTCATTCTCAGGCTGACCAAAGCGATAAGAATCCCACCAATCTAAGGCAGCCCCTTGGAGTTGTCTAGATGCATATAGAACTTTCTCTCTGTCATCACATTGGACAATCTCAAGTTGTCTCTCAATCGCCTGAAGCCAGTCATCGGCTTGCAGTGGTTCAGTTGTATGAGTGAAGACAGGTGGACGTCCTTTCAAAAATTCACCTCTCTTGTCATGAGCCTGAGGATGTGGATTGGCTTGTTGATTATTTTGCATATTCTGCACATTTTGAGCTAGTTGTTGCATGATCTGTGTTTGCATCATCATTAACTGCTCCATGGTGACAGGTGGTGGCAGTGGCGGTGGGTTATCATTATCGTGTCCACCAGCTGTGTTTCTCCTAGTGTTCACCATCTGTATAACATATACCATATGAGTTCCACATGATCAAACCAGGAAGAATACTTGTTGACTGATAGCATGACATGTGTAGAGGATAAGCAATAAGGCAAGGGATACTCATATATATAAAGGAAAGATGATAATATGAAGTTCACTGCCTGGAAGGAACAATAGCAGTGCAGAAAAATTGACATAATTTCTTCTCTGCTGAACCTCTGCATGCAAACCATAATTACTGGAAAGGGCTCAAAATTTACTACAACTTTCATTCAGAACACATTCTCAGATTCTGCCATTTACGTTGGCAAAAACAGACCTGAAGCAGTGCTGTTCTAGTTTGCAGACAGCACAGATAATTCAACTTGCAATTGCCATATCTCACAAACTGTGATAGCTATCAGGGTAATTCCAGTTGGAAATGAAAAATACAGAAGTCTACTTGATTCCATAAATTTTTCATGATTTTTGGTTGAGTAAATTCGGTGATATAAGCTGATAAGGACAGAGTGTTCAGAAAAACAGATTTGGACAACAAGATAGGACATAACCCAACTATTTATTCTTCAATACCCTTACATCTTAATCCTATTTTAGATGATTGTGGACATATTCCACAACTCATCACAGTCATGACAAAGATCGAAATCAAACATTTAGCATTATGACAAGCATGCATGCATACAAAAGCAAATGTTCATGTCATGGGCTCGACTCAAACTCGCACTTGTGTTTTTATTACATTTTGATAAGCCAAACTACTAACGGTCTAGGGTGGTGTAGGTGTGTACATCTTCATGATCACCTCTATTCCTTAGACTTATCTTGCCTCTTCTCCTTAGGTTGGTCTTGCTTTACAAGTTGCACCTCGAAATCATCCTCTAGGTTTCTTAGAAACTCAACCAAGTGTGGGGGAACATGCTGGCGGTCCTTAGCAACTAAAATACAACATCATTTTAATACTAAAACAAATAGAAAGTAGGGCTTTTATCTAACCTTTTCACGAGTTTTATTGTATATGTAACTTGCAGGTCTGACACGTGGAAATACATAAAATTCACAAGAAAGCGCACTACCAGAAAGCGTATTCAGAAAAGGCGCAAACCAAACGAGAAAGCCCACCTAAGAACCGAACTGGATCCCTCCGTAACTGCGGGGGAGGTCCAGGCCCAGGGAGTAACCGACCACCCGAAGGCGGTGGCCAGCGGGACCAACCAGGGGACCGACAGCCGCCGGGTGCGGCCGCCCCCTGGTGGGGCCTCCCAGGCCCAGTCTTCAGTGGCGGTGCTCTAGGCGGTTTTCCAAGGACGGTTTCACCTCCTTCCAAGTTTAGAGATGCCAAGCCGTCCTAGTTCAACTGTAAATAGATGGTGCTCTCTCATTCAACACAGGCACCATCATTTGGAGCCATTTACCTCACCTCTCACTTGTATTCTTTAGATTAGTTTTAGTATTAGAGCAAGGCAAGAGCTAGCAAGGAGAGTTTGTATCTTTGGGAGAAGAAGGAACACCTCGGTATGAATACAATGCAGTTCTCTTCCAAGTTCAAGTTCTTATCTTATTTATATAGCAATGCATATGAACTAGAGTATAGTCTTGGTCATGTTATGATCATGATATATGAACTAGCATATAGTTTATGTGTTATGTTCTCGATTTGTTCATCGTTGTTCTTCATCGTTCATC
This sequence comes from Eremochloa ophiuroides, assembly GCA_038502445.1. Taxonomy (NCBI): domain Eukaryota; kingdom Viridiplantae; phylum Streptophyta; class Magnoliopsida; order Poales; family Poaceae; genus Eremochloa; species Eremochloa ophiuroides. The sequence continues at coordinate 23,324,639 of JAHLJS010000008.1, forward strand.
GACTTAGTATGAATAGAGGAAGAACTAGGGATGAGGTGACGGTTCGTCGTGCCTTCTCAGTTGCTCTTAGCCTAGCCTGTCACTCTGAAGGGGTGGGGTCCTAGGGGGTTAGGAGTTGTTTCCAAGTACGCGAGCATGGTGCTCGGGTATGCGAAGATCGGTGAATATGTCGGTATCCCACGGGCAGAGGGGTAGGTGGGCAGGTGGTGATAGCCCTATCCATCCCTAGCACTCCCCCACGTTCGGATATTGGGTAGGAGTTCGTAAAGTCTCTATCGGCTGGCAGACCAGCTACGGGGATCTCCTTGTCATCCCAGACTTTGTCTGATACTAGACATGCTAGTTAGATGTTTACTAACAGTTCTTTGCATAGTTATATATGACCAATGCCTGCTCAATTAGATATATTCTTTTATTCTTTATTTCTCTTTTATCCCTAAGGTCAGCTCAGATGTGTGTCCGCTATCTTTGAAATATGATTTACCCCTACCTATGCTATGTCTACCTATGCATTCAATAAGTGATCATGTTTATACCAAAGCTAGATGCATTCGTCCTGCCCTCCTACGGGAAATTACAAATACGACACCCCGGAATACTCACGGGTTGAAATGCTACAATGATAGTTCTGTGCGCTTGTAGATTTATTCTTATTTCTTACTGAGCTATCGATTCACGTACCTAAGTACCATTAATTATGGATTGTAATTCTTGTTGCACCCCACGGCGCCGTGACACAGTTTTGCATATCGTAAGTAATGACGGTTAGAAAGGCCAATCAGGCACTTCTAACTACTATTACCAGACTGCATTACCTATGCCGGCGCCATTAAGGGCCAAGGGTTACCTTTCTGAAGTAATGGTGATTGGGAATGTCAACACACATTTCTAGTGTTATCACTAAGGACGGACTTATAATCTATCTTTAGTAGCAATGCTAAGAAACGCCAACAAGCATATCTGGCGCTGTTGCCGGGGAGGGCAAAAAGAAATATAAACATCTAGCTTTGGCATAAACTTTGATTACAAAATAACCATTGGTAGCCATAGCTTATGCAGGTTAACTTTGCTGTTTTCTTCCTCTTTTTATTGGAATGAAAACAGGATAGTGTATGAGCGGTTTCAATCTGCCGAAAAACTTCGTTAAAGATTCAGAGGCACTCCTAAGGAAGAGAAGGCCTCGTACCATCTCTTCTTCTGCTACTCAGCCGGCAAATGAACCGGTCACTTTCGTACCATCCGCTACTACCACCATGGCCAAGTCACTCCGCGAGTATTCCACTCCCGCTGTTGCCAACGTGCCCGTTGGGCCCGCTGTCAATGTCGGGAATGGAAACTTTGAGATCCGCACTGGCCTACTCACGATGGTGCAGGCGAACCAGTTCTGTGGTTTGCCAAGTGAGGACGCAAACGCACACCTGCAAAACTTCCTTGAGCTATGTGAAACAATCATCATTAAAGATGTCGCTCAAAATAGCATTAGGCTCCGCTTGTTTCCCTTCTCCCTCTCAGGGAAGGCGAAGCAATGGTTCTACCAAGCCAAGGAAGCAATCAACACGTGGGACAAATGTTCCGTGGCGTTCCTCGCAAAGTATTTCCCCATGAGCAAAACAAATGCTCTATGGGGGAAGATATCTAGCTTCCGGCAAACGTCACTCGAGTCCATTCCTGAGGCTTGGGAAAGGCTCCAGGAGTACAACCGGGCCTGTCCCCACCACGGGATGGAAGAATGGCTCGTGCTCCAGAATTTCTATGAAGGCCTCAGGGCCATGTCTAAGGGGCACGTAGATGCCGCTGCTGGAGGCGCGTTCCTTTCCCTCACCATCGAAAATGCCACGGCATTAATTGCGAAGATGGTTGCCAACCAAAGCTGGGGAGAAGGACGCAAAACACAAAAAGGCATGCACACCGTAAAGGCATGCACACCGTAAAGGAGACAGATCTGCTTGCCGCAAAAATAGAGTTACTAATGAAGAGACTAGAGGGACGTGCCACCGATCCTACTACCGGCACCGTCCAGGCCATTGACTCACACATGACGTGTGAGGTCTGTGGAGATGTTGGCCATTCGGGGAACAATTGTCCCGAAACCCAAGAAGAAGCTTCATACGTTAACAATGGGTTTCGCCAACATCAACAAACAGGTAATGGGTGGAACAATCAGAATCGCCCCCAAGGTAATTCTTCCAATTCTAATTCAAATTTCAATTCCTCCCAACCTTCATTAAAAGATCTTATTATAGGACAGGCTAAAATAAATGAAAACCTTACGAACAAGCTTTCTCTCAATGATAAAATGTTTGAAACCATAAATGCTAAGCTTGATAGCCTATCCTTATCTGTTAAAGACCAAGTAAATTTTAATAAAAGAGTAGAAACTCAGATCACCCAGCTTGCCTCTGCTGCTAAATCTGCCATGCAACCTGCTAGTTCTATTGTGAATATAAATTCGGTGACCACGAGAGGGGGTAAGACCACTCGTGATCCACCACACCCTAACCATATAACAGGCAAGGCACCCAGACAGCAAGAGGAAGTACCGGTAGAGTTGGAACCACAAGAAGAATCCGCGGAAGAAGAGCCGACACCGAAAGGCTATGTGGACACCACGATGCTGCCTTTCCCCACAAGAATACGGAGGAAGAAGAAGGTCGGAGATGAGCAGTTCCTCTAATTCGTGGAAATGGTCGAGAATACACACGTCAGCATTCCGCTGATGGATGTCTTGCACATACCATCCTACGCTAAATTCATCAAAGACATCATCAATAACAAACGACCATTGCCGTCCACAGAAGTTATCAAGCTGATGGAAGAGTGTAGCGCCGCTATACTCAATCATCTACCCGAGAAGAAAAAAGACCCTAGGTGCCCCACGATCACATGCTCCATTGGCACCCAGCAATTTAACCACGCCTTATGCGATCTTGGGGCAAGCGTAAGCGTCATGCTGAAATCAGTCTTTGATAGACTGAATTTCACCAACCTGGAGCCCACCAACATGACACTCCAGTTGGCTGATTCCTCGATTCGGTACCCAGCAGGGATAGCACAAGATATCCTTGTCAAAATCAGAGGGTATTACGTCCCAGTGGATTTTGTGGTGCTCAACATGGAGTTTACCAAAGAAACACCACTTATTCTGGAGTACGGCCGGAGCTCAAATTGATGTTGGAGCTGGAGAAATCCGCTTCAATATCAATGGACAAGAAGAAAAATTCGAATTCAGGCCTCGCCGTCAGGAAGAATGCAACATGATACGCATCCGATATGGGCTGAACCCCCAAGGCATCAAGGAGGTAGAGATTCAGCCTCAGCTTTTGAAAAACATATAAAAAATCTCAAAAGAATCAAAGAAAAAGCTGGAGCCAAAACAAAAGGCGGCTCCTAAAAGAAATATAAATAAAGAGCAGAAAAACAAAATGGCTCCTAAAAAGAGGGAAGAAATCCCCAAGCCTTCACAAAAGAAGTCGGTGTGAAAACCTAAAGAAAAAGTTGAACATGCTACCACACCACCCAAAACTACCCAGAAGGTATGGAGGCCCAAGCAGGTACAACCGTCTATTTCTCCCAAGACGAATGTACCATCACCTAGCAATCAATGAAGGAAGAAAAGTCCTGCTCAAACGGACATACAAAGCTGAGCCCTTGCCGAAGGTAAATCGGTACGTTATCCTAAATTTTTACTTTAAATAAATATTTAGTAAGTTTTCCAATAAATGCCTGAGTGATTCCTCTAAAAAAATAATATATAATAATAATAATAAAATAAAAGTAAAAATATACATATATATAATAAATATATGCATGCTTGATGCTAGTGTTGCATTTATGTTTTGATTAAAATGGCCCTATGATTCTTTCCTTTCATAAACATGAATCTTTGAGATCATATGAATATTCCTTCATAAATGCATGATATTGTGATCTTAAAACATATTTTCATAAATATCAATCATATCTTACACTCTATCACACATCATCACACTAATCCACCGCGCATCAAGCCTGATCGTAACCAGGATAGGGATCTACACAGTCAACAAAGCACCTGGCCAGAAAGCAGAGGCTGATTGGTGGACGCAGAGGACCGGCCGCCCCCTAGCTAGGCCAATCAGCGCCGATCTTTTTCGTACCTCCCTCTGATCACTCCAGCATCATGACCTTGGTTACGATCAAGCTATTTCCTAGCTAGAGACATCGGTAGCACCTATTTAAACCCCTTTAGGTCTCTCTTTTCCTCACACAAACCTTTTTTTTCTCCCTCTTGCAAAGCTTGCTAAGCTCTCCCATCTTGAAGTGCCGACCATGTCTAGCTACGCCCTTTCACTGATCAACGCTCCAAAGGCCATAGCAAACCTAGACGTAGCACCTTACCAAGAGAGTCCATTAGTAAGGGAAGAAGCCCGTGTTGTGAAGGAGAAGCCTTTAGCGATCTTGCCAACACGCTCTCATGCACCCAAAGGTGGCGCCAAGAAGAAGACCGATGCTATCCATCCAACCAGTTTTCTAGGCCTCAAGCGGTAGTGGGCCTAGCAAGCGTACTGGTGAAAAGTCGGCTAGCAAGCCTGCACTTTCGGCCAAAAAGGCAGCATCCGCTAGCACCTTTCCTAGAATTAGGAGGCATTTACCACAGTCATCCATCAAATGTCATGCAGGATAGTACGAAAGCAGTGACGATGAAGACAACTCCAGTATCATCAATGACCTCATAGCTAAACATGCTAGCTTACGTGCTTTTCTAAGGACTTTAGAAGACGACATAGAGACCAAGAACACAGAGATTAGGGACCTTAGCGATGATGTTAATAGTTTTCGCTTCAAGTTCAATCTTAAGCTAAGGAAAGTCGCTGAAGCCCTAGGTGTTGAACATCATCTTGTGTATCTTTAGAATGCACCTGCTGCACGAATAATTAGGCACTTCTCCTTTTTTCACGATTATTTACCATCAATGTAAATGTGCCTACTTGAATTTATCAATGAAATAAAGCTTTTAAGTTGAGCACTTGTTTTTGCCATATATATATTGTGACTAACCAAGACAGGAAAGAAAACAAGTGTGGGGGAGGACTCTCCAAGACAATTGCACAATAACAAAAATCAAAATTCGGTTTGTGCAACTTTCCCCTCTCTCATTCTGAAAAGTTTTTAAGATAAAAATTTAAAATGATGTCCCCTTCATACTCCATCAAAACTTGTCTTCCTACATTCGAAATATTTGCATACTTTTTATTCCCTGCTAAAATTCCTACAGATTTATAAACACTGTTTAGGAACCCCGTTTCTATCTAAGTAATTGACGGATGAGATATAGTAGGATGACATGATGCTTGCTCATTCTTGCAAAATACTTGGGATTTATCTTACAAAAACAAAAACTCAATAGCATGCTCCTTGAATGATTGGCAAATACCTACCAAGGCCATATATGATTATATTTGATGAAACCTTCCACATATGCCACTTGTTTTGCGTTGAGTTTGGTCAAATTTTGTGACCACGGTTGAGAGATGTTTCATGCTCCCAAGATCAGAATTCACTTGCACCCATTGAATAAAGCCAATTCTCACCCTGAGAGTTGCGCAAAATATGCACTTCATCCATCCACCAAAAATATGCCAACTCTTACACTTAGAGTTGCGCAGCTTTCTCCACCAAATTAAAAGATGTTGGTTCTCATCCTAAGAACCGTGCATTCCTTCTACCAAGTTTTACTCCATTCATCTACCATCATGATATCTCCTTATTTAAAAAGTTTTCATGTGCCAATAAAAGATATGGGGCTATGTAAAAAAAAGAAGAAAGATCATGCCAAGGGGCATAAGAAAATAACGGGAAAGAAAAAGTTTAAATACCCGTTCAAAAAAATATAAAATAAAAATAAAAATATAAAGATCTTATAGCCCATATCTTCTTAAGTTTTATCCAAGGAGAATCATGATGCATGGAGTACCAACAAGATTTAGAATTATGTTTCCACCTTTATACATTCCACACACATGCACATTCTGATCTAGGAGTATGGCGCACTCCCTCCGGTATGGTCTGGGGTTTGACTTGACAACAAATGCCGGGTAAGTGTGCCTTATCATTTCTCATTCCTACCTAAAACTCTAGATAAGCCTTCTTAGAGGTAGGATGATCAAAGTGAAGGCATCACCTTTTCATGCCTTGGTGAGGAACCACTTACAAAAAAATGAGTGACTTGAGAGAATCATTCAAGGAACATAAGCTATCTTTATGTTTTCAAAATCTTGCAAAAACCCAAGTCTCTATGCAAGGACAAGAGTAAGAGGATTTGATTCCAAGCTATTCCATTTTTTCAATTACTCAAGGTGATTCGGTAGACACTTTGAAGTTCATAAATTCAAGTGAAGCTTGGAATATCCTGTATGCAGACTCTTTTGACAAGAAAGATGAACCCATTTGGTCTTTAGAACTTTACTCGAGGACGAGCAAAGGACCAAGTGTGGGGGAGTTGTTGGCGGTCCTTAGCAACTAAAATACAACATCATTTTAATACTAAAACAAATAGAAAGTAGGGCTTTTATCTAACCTTTCCACGAGGTTTGTTGTATATGTAACTGGCAGGTCTGACACGTGGAAATACATAAAATTCACAAGAAAGCGCACTACCGAAAAGCGTATTCAGAAAAGGCGCGAACCAAACGAGAAAGCCCACCTAAGAACTGAACTGGATCCATCCGTAACCGCGGGGGAGGTCCAGGCCCAGGGAGCAACTGACCACCCGAAGGCGGTGGCCACCGGGCCCAGCTAGGGGACCGACCGCCGCCGGGTGCGGCCGCCCCCATGGTGGGGCCTCACGGGCCCAGTCTTCAGTGGCGGTGCTCTAGGCAGCTTCCCAAGGACGGTTTCACCTCCTTCCAAGTTTAGAGATGCCAAACCGTCCTAGTTCAACTATAAATAGATGGTGCTCTCTCATTCAACACAGACACCAACATTTTGAGCCATTTACCTCACCTCTCACTTGTATTCTTTGGATTAGTTTTAGTATTAGAGCAAGGCAAGAGCTAGCAAGGAGAGTTTGTATCCTTGGGAGAAGAAGGAACACCTCGGTATGAATACAATGCAGTTCTCTTCCAAGTTTAAGTTCTTATCTTATTTATATAGCAATGCATATGAACTAGTGTATAGTCTTGGTGATGTTATGATCATGATATATGAACTAGCATATAGTTTATGTGTTATGTTCTCGACTTGTTCATCGTCGTTCTTCATCGTTCATCGACTTAGTATGAATAGAGGAAGAACTTGGGATGTGGTGACGGTTCGTCGTGCCTTCTCGGTTGCTCTTAGCCTAGCCTGTCACTCCGAACGGGTGGGGTCCTATGGGGGTAGGAGTTGTTTCCAAGTACGCGAGCATGGTGCTCGGGTATGTGGAGATCTGCGAATATGTCGGTATCCCACGGGCAGAGGGGTAGGCGGGCAGGTGGTGACAGCCCTGTCCATACCTAGCACTCCCCCACATTCAGATATTGGGTAGGAGTTCATAAAGCCTCTATCGGCTGGCAGACCAGCTGCGGGGATCTCCCTGTCATCCCAGACTTAGTCCTGATACTAGACATGCTAGTTAGATGTTTACTAACAGTTCTTTGCATAGTTATATATGACCAATGCCTGCTCAATTAGATATATTCTTTTATTCTTTATTTCTCTTTTATCCTTGAGGTCGGCTCAGATGTGTGTCCGCTATCTTTGAACTATGATTTACCCCTGCCTATGCTATGTCTACCTATGCATTTAATAAGTGATCATGTTTATACCAAAGCTAGAAGCATTTGTCCTGCCCTCCTACGGGAAATTACAAATACGACACCCCTGAATACTCACGGGTTGGAATGCTATAATGATAGTTCTGTGCGCTTGCAGATTTATTCTTATTTCTTACTGAGCTATCGATTGGCGTACCTAAGTACCATTACTTAAGGATTGTAATTCTTGTTGCACCCCATGGCGTCGTGCCACAGTTTTGCATATCGTAAGTAATGACGGTTAGGAATGCCAATCAGGCACTTCCAACTACTATTACCAGACTGCATTACCTATGCCGGCGCCACTAAGGGCCAAGGGTTACCTTTCTGAAGTAATGGTGGTTGGGAATGTCAACACACATTTCTAGTGTTATCACTAAGGACGGACTTATAATCTATCTTTAGTAGCAACGCTAAGAAACGCCAACAGAACACTCTTGCCAAAGATGAACCTTTGTCTCCGAACGGTGATGTGTTTGTGAGGAGTTAACTTGGTGCGGGTCATCTATATGTTTGAAAAGTTGAGGATTAGAACAAGAATAAATTTTTGCAACAGATATAGATAGAATATAAGCAATAATTTTATAGCAAATTAAAACAACAAATATAAAAGGGGTTATGGTGCTAGGGTATGCCCATTTCTATCTAGGTTGTTCGTCCTACTGTTAGGTTAGCTCTGATACCAATTTGTCGCACCCAGTTTTGCAAAGCAAAACCAAGTACTCATATATGTGTGCCTAGGAAGTCTAAAACACACATATAATGTCAAATTGCATAATATCAAAGTAAAGTACTTTATTACATCGAATAATTCATTACATTATTGTCACATAGTCTTTGCTCAAAGGCAAATTATTACGTAGTGGAAACTAGCCCATGCTGCCACAGGGACTGACCGGTGAACATCGACTAGAACTCCTGGATGTCTTCTGGAAACTCCTCATATCCATCATCTATTACCCATCCGGGATTTTCATTGAATTTACAACAAGTGTAAGCGCTCCATGCTTAGCATGTATAACAAAGGGTTCATGAGGCTCAAAAGGTTTGACACGGTTGACTATGGTTAGCAATTTTAAGTTGATCATATTTTATTTATCTTAATTCTACTTATTGTGAGTAAACCCATCCCAACTGTAATATTATAAATTAATTGTTGACGGTGGATAAGGTCAACTTTTATTAGAACTTTAGACATGAAAGGACACATGAATACACACTAGTCTAGGGTTTTAACTGACAATTTCCACAAGTTTTGCATGTTCTGTATTTTCCAAGGGCTATTCCAGAAAAAAGCATAAAAGAGGGATTAAAGTGCTTAAATATCACGAAACTTATCCACGAAGGCAACATCGTTATCAGAATGTGGGAAGCATCTAGAAAACACCCGAAGCAACCGGGGCCCCAGACCTGACCAGGTGGGGCCGGTCGACCCTAGGGTGGGGCCGGCCGGCGCCCCCTGCTGGAGTCTGGGCCCCGCCTTCTGGAATCTTTCTCCCACGCTTCCTTGGCATCCAAGTAAAGCATCCCTACGTCGATCTAAGGTCGGTTTGATCCGACGGTGCACATAACATGAGACGCGGATCGATGACGGTGCACATAACATGTTCCTTGCCCCCTACTCCACCTCGGCCTATATAATGATGCCCCAAGGCCCCTCCTAGAGGCATTCTACACCATGGTGCTTCGTATTCTCTACATAAATTAGGGTTAGGGTCCCTCTAGTTGATCTAGTTCTAGTTCATCTAGATGTAGCAATTAGGAGAGACTAGTTCTTCTAGATCTAGTCTTGTTTAGAGATTAGAGAGATAGAGTAGGAGAGTAGAGATTCTGGAGGAGTTCTGGCCTGTCGGTGCTTCTTCGTGGTTGTATTCTTCTGGATTCAGCTTCCTCGCCCAGAGCTGCATTCTAAGGTACTTTTGTATTCAACTTCTAATTTAAGTAAGCATTTGTTCTTATTCGTTCTTAAGTTTGCAACTCATATTGAGTGCTTTGATCTTGGTAATTACTTGATTGAAGTAGTATTTCGTAGTGTAGGCGTGGTGCCTAAACTAGGTTTACTTGTGAATGTCCCCTGATTGGCCGGATAGTGGTAGTTCGCGTAGGTGACAGTTACGTTGATTCCTCTGTAGTCCAGTTCCCGTTGATAGGATCGATAGGTGTATAAGTGTTTGGTTGGAGGGAACTCTGATTTCCACTCTTATTCATTTCACTGCCCAGTTAAAACGATATTATTCAAAGCTTACCGGTTGTTGGAACTAGATAATCATAAGCTATTTCCTCTTTCTTGATATTATCTAGCCTAATTGTAGGGTTAAGTTCATCGGCTTGGTCATTATCACCTACTGTTCCATGTGGATACGATATTTAAAACCTCCGGGTGAAGTAATACATCGGTATTATATCTGTGCGCTTGCGGATAATCTGGGAATAATAATATTTAGTAGAGTGCAATTAATTTATACTAACAAGCATTTCTGGCGCCGTTGCCGGGGAACGGTTTGCTGATTTTGACTGAGTTTAGCTTAATCTTGTATTATAATTTTATCTTTTCTATTTTATCCCTACCTTTTCATCATTTTATGTTCATCCTTATGGATGCTTTAAATTCCACACCTATCTATCTATTTGGCATGCACAAAAGCTTCGGGCCACCAAAATCTGTAGAGCCTATCATAACACCTGGCTATGAGCTGCGCCCATGTCTAATTAATATGATTCGGGATAAACCCTTCTCGGGAGAAGGTAACGAAAACCCATACTTACACCTACGAGAATTCGAGCAGACCTGTGCATGCTTGCACCTTGCTGGCATGTCTGATAAAACTTTAAGGTGGAAGCTTTTTCTGTTCTCTTTAACCGGAAGAGCGAAACACTGGTATAAACGAGCCGTAGGAAGTATGCAAGGGGATTGGGAAACTTTATGCTCTGAATTTTGTTTATATTTCTTTTCGATCCATAGAGTAGTTAACCTTCGAAAAGAGGTTCTAACTTTTAGGCAACTAGAACAAGAATCTCTTAGTACATCATGGGATCGTTTTAATGAACTTGTTGCATCTGGCCCCGACCTTAGTTTTCCGGACCCGGTACTTATTCAATATTTTTATTTGGGTCTTACCAAGAATTCTAGGGAATCCCTTGATTTATCCTCTGGAGGAGCCTTTCCTTATTTGCCTATAAGTAAAGCAAGAGCAATGATTAACAAGGTAGCTCAAGCGAATTCTGAGCTCCCCGAGGAAGAGAAGGAATCACACCCTGAACAAGAAGAGGAAGCTTTGGTAGCTAAAACACAACCACTCCAATCCCAAGATTTATCTATCAATTCTAAACCATCGAAACCCCACTTTGATGATTTAGACTTCCAATTAGGTAAGATGCTTATCAATCAATGTAAATCAGATCTTCTTAGAAGAGCATCTTGAAAAAAGTGTCATCAACTTTCTTTCCCCCCTGAAAGACATTGGGAAGAATGCAAGGATAGCATGTCTAGTGATGCCATAGAAGGAGAGCCAAGCCACTTAGGAATCAATTGAATCTTCTCCCCTTCTATGCTCACATTAAAAGCCTCATCTGAACCCATCTCTAAACCCATCCTTGACCCTGATGATCCTTCTTCTGCTCTCTCTCCTAAATCTCATAATGACCGTAGGATCCCATTAAGACATCCCAAGAATAGGAGTCATGAAGATTATTGGAATGACTAAGAAGAGCTGTGACAATGGCAGGAATGCATGGAACATACTAGAAACACATATGCTATTGTCAAAGAATGGATGGAAGAGGATGAAGCCTTAGTGCTAGCATCTAAACTTGGTCTAGATTCAAATAGTGAGCTTAAATCAATTTCTGTAATAAACATAACTCATCCAAGTTTAGAGAAATCCTTAGACGAAACCAAATATAGAGACACCAATCCAAGGGAAATCCTAGAAAATAAAACATCCAATGAATGTCGTAGACATGAAATAATAGAGTCAAACTTGTTGCTTATACACATCCATGAAGAAACACCCTGGAGTTTGAAAAGGAAGATCATATCGATGAGCATGGGAATTATTTCATTAACACCTCATCGAATCCATGCTCATATGAGAAATCTCCTGGATCAATTGGTCTCTCTAACATTATCACACACGAGATCTTCAACCCCCTCATTCTACCTGTTCATAAATTTATTGAAAGGGTGGTTGGAGATGCATATGTTTATCATAACTATTGTAGATCTCGTGGTAATCTTGAGATAGGTGCACAAAGGCTGGTGTTCTAGAGGAAACCACCCCATGAACTCAAAGTACAATAATTAGCAGGTTTCCCAAGAACGACTTTGTGTCCTAAAATAACCACTCTTGAAAAATAAATTGAGCTTGCACCTTTAATTTTACTATAATGCCCTTTTGAATTGATCATAGAATTATAATTATAAAAATATTCCCTCGGGTATTTCTGTCACTAACCATTCCAGGCTTGAAGCAGAAGGATGACATCATCAGGTATGTCCAACCAATCAGCATGCAACATTAATCCATCCAAACTTAACTTTGCTTTGCAAAATTCAAGCTTGGGGGAATGGGCTTATTTAGAAATCTTATGTTGCTAATATTGGTTGTCTCTACCCTTTTAATCCATGTTCAAATTGTTAATTAGTAGTCATGCTATTTCATCTCTGTTTGAATAACGCTCTATAATACTTTCATGCTACCTTTATTTGCTATTGTATATGTTTAGGCTTTGAAATACTTTCATGCATCTCTTAAATGAAGCACGGTGCTTAGTTTAGGAGTGGTGATCTTATTTTCGAAAGGCTTTTTGAATTAAACGTGGTGCTTAGGTTAAAACGCCTTCCTAAGTCAAATTAGACGTGGTGTCTAGGTTGATTTTTGAGCCGCTCGTATGCTGTAGTAGACATTCGATATTTTGTTGGACTAACCCCTGCAGGAAACTTTCACAATTAATTTGGGTAAGTCACGAGATAAATTCAAATCAGAGATAAGACAGGGCACATGCTGAACTTCAATAACTTTGCAGAGGAAGACACAGCTCATTCATCACGAATGGAAGAACTGTGAGTATTAATGATTCATTCACTTCATCTTCTGCTGCAAGTTACTTTACCTCAAGCCATGCCTGTATAGAACATGATCTATGCTAACGTAATATCAATCCTATCTTCTTAGTAGCATAGATGGAACATGATAAAATTATGGACAAACAACCTATGTTTCAAAGTTATACATTCCTTCGGGTATGTGTTGTCCACTAATCTGTTGCAGGCATAATAATGAATGGAGTGACAAGGTGTCATAAAATCAAAGAAGCAAAAGATGGCAAAAGGGATAAGCAATAAAGAGACAAGATGCTCATGAACAACTCAAGATGTAAGACAAGGAAAGGACCACCAGTCATCTACCCTTCATTATTTAGTGCCATCACGCTCTTATAATGAAGGTAATATTTTAAGGTAAGTGGTCACTATTCTCCTCTTGATCTTGGTATGCACATAAATGAAGATGCAAACATGCTAGAGTTACAGGTTTAATGGATTAACCTAATTAACTCAACATGCTTCTTCCTTTAAGATTATTAATGGCATCATTCTTTTGATCTCAGTCTTAACCAAATGTGCTAAACATTGTATTCTATCTTTAGAAGATGATAGCCATACTCATGTGAAAACTTATATATTACGTAGAGATGGACAACCCTTCCATTGGTTAAGCAATTTAAATCTTTTCTGCCATATGAACTTAAATGCAACATAAATGCCTAATCTTCTGATCTTACCACTCATGTCATAAGTAAACAAATTATGCAACACCAATTTCGTCTTGTTCAATGTGCCTAAGGATAGAGAAAATAAAGAGATAGATTCGGTTTTGTTCGTGTTTTTCCACCAGCAGAACCCATGCACTTGATCTCTACCATGGTTTGGCAAACAGGACAACACTTCGACCAAGTTTATTGATTTCCAAAATTCTACAAGTGAAAGTTCTGTGAACATGCACACTGAGCAAGATGCTGGCAAATCCAACTATTAATGCTCTACTCCAACCTGCTGGCCAAACAAAGGATAAAAGTGACATCATCATCACAAGGGATGCAACCATCAAGACCTCCATCTCTAAGACGGAGAGATATACAAGAGTGGAAGAAAAAGTCCTAACGGTAGACTTTAAATCCCACACCTTTGCCATAAGGTAATATGGTAGTTATCTAATTAATTAGTATTTCTATCTACATTAGTAATTTCACTTTAGCATATTCATCTTTATGCATATCAAAACAAAAAAGAAAATAATAAAAATCTTTATTGTCTTATTTACTGCATCACAAAATATGAAAGCCCCACGTGAATAAACTTATGGTAACCCTGTAGGAGTATTTACTGTGGTGGCATAAAAAAATGATAATAGCATCTGTATTTACTTTCTTCCATTATTAAAATCCTAAGCCCATGAGAATAAATATTCTCAGTGGTGGCATAAAAATAAAATATACGTCATGCATACATATTTACTTTTCTGCATAAGAAAATCAGAAAATCCTAAAAGGAATCCTGCTAGAACCTATCAATTTAAAATCAACTCAAGAGAATAATCAATTGCTTATTGGCTGATCGCTAACCCCTTATCAAATTCGAGCCTCGAGTTTTGGTTTTCTTGTTGGAGTATAATTATGCAGGATAACACTATGTCTAAGGAGTGAGTCCATTAGTGGCACCCATCAGACTGCTACTGGCAAGCTCACTCTAAAGATCATCAACACCAAGTATTGTAAACATCTAGCTTGGGGGAGGAGTATCCCCTAGTTATCAGGTAACTATACCTATTGGATTATCGAGTCTGTTTCACAAAGTCATAAAATACCAAAAATATGTGAACACATAAAGGTTCACCATAGTACCATAAGAAAATCTAAAAATACCAAAAATATATGGGCACATGAAGGTCCACACTTTTAGAAAAACCCAAAAAATATGTGGGCACATGAAGGTCCACCCAATTAGGAAACTTCTACTGGAAATTTAAAATCAATCACTTACCATGGAGTGGTACTAAACCTAACCCCTCTCAAGGAGATTTGGTATTTTTGTTAGCAATTGAGTTTCACAGGAAAATACAAGATCAAAGAGCTAGTCAACCTGACGCCCTTACACTGCCAATACACCTGCTCCCAGAAGGATCACTCAATTTGCAACATCAAAGACCCTGTCAAACATCCAGCTTGGGAGAGGGCACCCTCCATTTAAAATCTAGCTAAGTATAAGTTTCCCACCTTATTATTATTGTACCACATTGCTTTTTCGCGTGAGTTAGCTAGTAAGATAAAATTTGAAAACTAAATAAAAACTTAGCTATATATTAGAGTGGTCTTAGAGTGTGTCTATAGTCAGTCTAGGTTAGAGTCAAATAAAAACTGAGAACCTTAAAATTTTATCTTGGAGATGATGAATAGGTGCTCTGCCGTAATTCCTTTCAAGTTCCTAGTTTTCAACCTTAAATTCTCCTGAGGTTTAGAGATTACTGTTTTGACTTAAGAATTCACTCAAAACCTGAAACTTGTGGAGGCATATGCTTGAGTTAAGTCTAGGTGATTGATTGATATGATACATGAAAGTTGAGCTGCTATTTATCTTATTCCTAGCAATACTAAGTTCTAGAGATTTATTTTAAATTTAAAATCTTACATGATGAGCTCTTGTATGACAAAGTGTAAACTTCTACCAAAGCCATATATGATACATTTAGAGATAGGAAAACCTTTGCACATTTATTCTGCTTGCTTTGCATTTAGTTTAGTCAACCTTTGTTGTATACCTTATGAGAGTCTTGTCATGCTTTTAAAATCAAGATCACTTACACACTCCACCCACATATGCATTACTCCTACTCTGGGAGTAAGCGCAATCATTTTCCACTTCCAACCAGATCCACCTTAAAAATGTTTTTCTCCTACACTGGGAGTAAACACCCAAAAATATACCCTATAGGACAGCCTTTGTTTAATTGCTCTAAGTTCTTATCATTATCTCTCTAATTATTTATATTCAAAGGATGCATGTGGCTATGCAAAAGTATTGAAAAAAGAAAAAAAAGAAAAGGGAGTAAAAGATGGACAAGTGTCCCAGCAATTAAAACAATGGGTACTGAGATGCCCGCCTCCCTGAAAAAAAGAAAAAAAAGAGAGAGAAAGAAAAGAAGAAAAAGAAAATAAAGATAGCCCATGTTTTCCCACGAAAGTTCTAAGTTCCAAAAAAGAGAGTGAGTCATCTTCGAAGAGCAAAAGTAGAATTAGGATTAGCCACCTTATATACACCCATCCACCATATTCCATACATATGCACATCTTGGTCTGATTGTATGACTTGACTCTCTGTGGATCCATTGTTTGACTTTACAATATATGAATTGCAAGTAAGCTCATCCTCGTTATTGACACTCCTATAAGCTCCACTATAATCCTTAGTTGTAGGAAGGCATAACATCATTAATGCCTCAGTGAGATCCATAAATAACACATATACCAAGAGACTTGAGGGTGTCATACAATTAAGCTCTGAGTTTTATTTCGAAAACTTGCAAAACTCTAGAATATTGGTACTGTAAAGAATTTGAGACATAGTGCTTGACTTCATTGTTCTATCTTTTGATTGCTCAAGACTTATGCAAAAGCTGAGAAGCTCCGTAGTCAAAGGTAAAATGGGTGAGTTCGAGAGTTAGAGCAGTGTTGTCTAATCCGGAGGAGAATTTCTGTTTGAAAGCATGTGTACTTGAAAGGCATGATAGTATTGTAGCAACTCCTGATCCAAGTTTATTAGTAATTAGGCCTAGGTCATTTGCCAAGGGACTGGCAAAACGTATTCTTCTGGATTCAGCTTCCTCGCCCAGAGCTGCGTTCTGAGGTACTTTTGTATTCAACTTCTAATTCAGGTAAGCATTTGTTCTTATTCGTTCTTAAGTTTGCAACTCATATTGAGTGCTTTGATCTTGGTCATTACTTGATTGAAGTAGTATTTCGTAGTGTAGGCGTGGTGCCTAGGCTAGGTTTACTTGTGAATGTCCCCTGATTGGCCGGATAGTGGTAGTTTGCGTAGGTGACAGCTACGTTGATCCCTCTGTAGTCCACTTCCCGTTGATAGGATCGATAGGTGTATAAGTGTTTGGTAGGAGGGAACTCTGATTTTCACTCTTATTCATTTCACTGCCCAGCTAGAACGATATTATTCAAAGCTTACCGGTTGTTGGAACTAGATAATCATTAGCTATTTCCTCTTTCTTGATATTATCTAGCCTAATTATAGGGTTAAGTTCATTGGCTTGGTCATTATCGCCTACTGTTCCTTGTGGGTACAACATTTAAAATCTCCGGGTGAAGTACTACATCGGTATTATATCTGTGCGCTTGCGGATAATCTAAGAATAATAATATTTGGTAGAGTGCAGTTAATTTATACCAACATTAATCAACACTTTATCATATCATTAGCTTAAGGTAAACCAGAAACATTAACCATGAAGGATCCAGGCCGCTCGTGTCCGTGAGCATGCCGATATATCAGATGAGAGAATTCTGTAGAATTTGTATAATATTACCCGCCGAGTCGTGATTCCCAGATGCCATGGGCCTCGAGCCCCACTAGACCTCCTCTCTGGAAGAATGGCAGGATTTCACTACGAAATCTTTCACTAGGCATCCTAACAAGTTAGTGGCCACGAGGTTTCAATGGCAAGTGTGCACAGACGTATCCTCCTCAAAAACCAAAACATGTGTAAGTGGTCGCAGCACTATACACGAGGCAGGAACATCCATGACCCCACGAGGCACCCCCCTCTTGCGCCTTTTGGTAACCACTAACAAGTTAGAGACGCACTTAAGACTAGAGCCATTTAGTCCTCGGGGTTGTACGGAACCTCCTGGGTGGCCGCTTCAGGATTAAGCCCCTAATACCTTGTTGCTAAAAACCATCATTTTATCATATTCCATATACCATTAATCAAGTTAAAATAATTAGTCTTGGTTTTGCACGGCAGCAAACTATCCAACATGCATACCGACCACATAGGTAACAAGGATATGTGGTACAAGAATAAACTAGGTAAGTCCCTAGGGTTTATCAAATTAACATATGCATGTATGAATGATTAATTGTTAATAGGTAGAAGGAGCCTTTGTAACACTTGCCTTCCTCAAAAATATCCTCCTGGTACTGCTGGTTAGCACCTTGATCCTCAACGAAACCAACTTGATCACCGTCTATGCGTATAGAAATTCACCAATCATGCATCCAATACAAGCCATTACATGCAAACAAATAGGCTTATATTAGAAGAGTACACCAAACAGTATAAAAAGAAGCTAAAAAGTTTATAAAACTATTCTATGCATTTCTACGAACACATGAGCGCGAAAATCACTCAAATCGGATTTAAAACGCGAAAGTTATGTGTAAAACAAGTTTCAATGGCAATTCTGTAAATAATTCAAACTTAATTTCGATTTTAAATTAAATAAAACGAATTTATCCTCTCTGATGGACGGCGGGCACTAATTTTCAAAAGCACAGGGTTAAATTCATAAGAAAACATGACTGATTTTTAATAAAAATAAACTATCACGGAGTGCGGGTTGATTTCATTAAAGTAAAGGGGCCTGGATGTAAAAGAGATCGGGCCTGTCGGCTCTGTGCCACGCGTGCGCTGACTGGGTGCCACGTGCCGTGCTCTGGTTGGCACAGTGCACCAGCTGTGCGGTGGACCAGTGGGGTCCTGGCCGTGCGCCGAGTCCACGACCCTGTTGGTAGACCGATTATACAGCCACGAAGGGGTATGTAATCAGGGACGTCCATTTATAATCGGACGGTGCACGTGTGTTGGGGAAAAAAGGGTCGCCGGGATAACAGGTCCCGACGGTGGCGCCATCGCCGCCGGTAATTCGAGCTCTCCAGCGACGAGTGATCCCGAGCTCCGAGGCTCGAATCACCCAACCGGACACACCAACGCGTTGTACGCAGACCCGCGAACTCAAAGAGACCAACAGATAGGGCGGGAACTCGTCGGGACGACAGTCCCCGTGGCGGCGCCATGGGAGGCGGCCACTGAGCTTGTGATTGCGGCATTTCGGTGCGCTAGAATGGAAACCGAAGGTACGAGAAGAAGGAGGGATATACCGCGTGTCTGATCGTGGTGTTCAGGTACATCCAGGGAGGTTCCGAGAGGTCCGGTGGCAGGCGGTGGTGAACTGGAGAGAGAAGTACGTGTCTGAGGGCGCGTAGGTGGGCCAAACATGAACGAAAGGAAGAACTGAGAGCACCTACAGCTGCAGTGAGGCTCCGCGCAGCTTCGACGCGTGTTTTCTCCGGCGATTGGTGCTCAGAGCTAGGAGTTCGACGTCGGGGGGGGGGGGGTCTGGAGAGAGAAAAGAGTCACCGGTGAGCTCCAATCCGAGGCGAAACGTGACCAAAACAAGAAATTGAAAGGTGCTACGGCCGCGATACCTCCTGGAGAAGCTCTGTAGCACAAATTCGCTGACAATTGAAGCTCCAAATCGAGGAATTGAATGTGGCAGTGCGTGAGTGTGTTCTGAGAATGAAAGGAGGAGAATGAGAGCTCGGTGGTGAGCTTTATAGGTGGCCAGGGGTGGTTTAGGTGGGGCGGTTATTGCTCGGGGCGTCAAGACCGGCTTGAAGACCGACCTTGATGGCCCTTCAAACGGTGCTTTCAAGCTCAGTTAAGAGAGGGCTTAAATGCCCCTGTTGTCCCCTCCGTCTCAATGAGGAAGAAGGTGACGGTCGCTGATGGACGGGTCCCGCAGGGCAGAGAGAGGGAAAGGGAGAGTGGGTGCTGCTGCTGCGGCTGACAAGTGGGCTCGACGTGCAGTGAGAGAGGGGGAGGGTGACAGTGCAGTGGGGGGAGTGGGCTTGTCCACTCTGCTGCTGGGCAGGCTGCCGAGTTGGGTTGGCTCGGGTGGGTTCGGCCCAAGGCCGAAGGGAGGAAAGAGGGAGTGGAGTGAGGCTGGCTTGGGCTGAGCGCGTGCCAGAGAGGGAAAAGGGGAGAAGGGCCGGCTCAGGCTGGTTTAGAGAGGAGAGGAAGAAAACAAATGAAATTAGCTTTTCATTTTCTAAGCTTTTCAAACCAAAGCAAAATTCAAATATTTTATTTTTTTAAACAACTCCAAATAATTTAGACCTACACTCAAACAAAATAATATGTTTCGGCATGAGTGCAACAAACATGTTTCGAATCGTTATATTAATTTTTATTTATTCAAAAATTATTATTTGGCCTAGGTTTAAA
This sequence comes from Eremochloa ophiuroides, assembly GCA_038502445.1. NCBI lineage: Eukaryota > Viridiplantae > Streptophyta > Magnoliopsida > Poales > Poaceae > Eremochloa > Eremochloa ophiuroides. Next base: position 23,344,701 of record JAHLJS010000008.1, read on the forward strand.
TGCAAAGAAAATTAAATAAATGGCCAATTTAATTCCTAAATTGAAAATGAATTTTTAGGGTCTTACAAAAAAAGCTAAAGCACCTCTCTGACTACCTCTGACTGGTGGTTGCTCCTGCTGCTCTTCCTCATTATTTTCCTCATCATCATCATCGTCATCATCATCGTCGTTGTCATCATCATCATCTGAGGGATTTGCTGGACCTTTGTCTCTGTCCTCAACTCTGTATTCCTCTTCCTCATCATCATCACTTGAGGAACCACTCTCCTGAATCTCTGACATAGATACCCTGGACTGAGTACCTGAGGAAAGCCTAGTCTGAGGGCGAGTCCCAGCGGAACCCTGTCCAACATGTGTCTCATCCTGATCTCCTGCTCCTGATCCTTCTGCTTCATCCGACCCTTTTCTAACCCTCTTCCTTCTGACATACTATCTCTCCATTGTCCGTGAGGCCACATACAAAAGATATCCAATATAAAATAAGACCTCTGAAAAGATATATCAAGATATGGAGAGGGTGAATATTAGCATTAGAAGGACACTTATGTCGAAATCTAGTTGAGATGGCCAACACAATTTCCACATGAGCTTCTTTCTATTGCTTTCATACACGAAGAAAGGCGCAATGCTCTTTAATGGTCTTTGTAAGATATTGTGATGATAAACATTAAGTGGATTTTTCAAGAGAAATATATCACAATAAAGTTGTTGTAACTCAGTGTGCTATGTTTCTAGAGAAATGTCTACTCAATGTATAACATCATAAAGTATCTATACAAATCAATTAACTTTGAAGTTCAATCCAGCAAGGCAAGGAGATGGGCCAGCCAAGTAATCAAACCCGGCTGAGCCGCTACCCACACTCGGACTGGCCGAATACCCGGCTGGGCCGACTATGCCCCCTGACCTGGCCGGTTTCGCACAGTCAGACAAAAATCTATCTCCCGCACAAATCCTCCATGGAACTTCCTCCAAACTTTGAGCATTGCATCTAGACACTATTATCCATCTTTCAACCGAAGGGAATCCAAAGATATTGCCTAGAGAGGGAGATCGGGCACCATGAACAAATAATACCTTGGGAAGAGAGGAAGAAGAGCTTGGAGAAGATTAGGGTTGCAAATCCCAGCTTAGCCGACCCAAGGGAGGCCCTAGCCGAGAGCAATCTTGAATCCTCGACCTAGAGAGAGAGATCGGGAAGGGGCACCTTCACACCACCATGGGAGCCATGAGAGAGAGCGCGGGAGAAAGAAAGCAAATGGCATCGGTGGAGAGAAGAGGAAGATTCCCCACTGTAATAGCCGTGGGCACCTGACAGTTGGGGCCAACCCGCAATACCCAGCCTAGCTGGGTCTAGGACCCGGCTGGGCCGGTTCTGCCCACTCAGCCACCAAGGCTTTCCTTTTCAGCCCACACCAAAGACTTGCTCCAAAATCACTTTTCCTTATTTTATCCAAGAGTTTTCTGACAGATATTTATTATTTTCACTCCATTCAAGCTATCTTCTGATGAGCACCAAATCCACACCAAAAATCCACACTTTCTTTTCCTTTTATGCTTGCACCAAACATGGGTCAATCTTATGTCCATGATTCTTCACTAGAGACTTTCCAAGAGAGAGAAATAAGGATATAATCTAGATAGAGATTTTGTGGACTTAGGAAAGTCATATCTTGAGTGATTAGGCAAGCAATCAATCAAGGTGAACAATAATCACTCTAGACATGACTAGGCCACAAAGACCAAGAATCAATCTTTTGCAAATAATCCTACATGAGTTAAAGCATCTAGTTGGGTTTTCGCAAATTCTATCCTATGTCATATAGGTGCACACTCTAACAAGCAAGGATCCTAGATGGTCTTTCAATAATTAAATTGCTTCAATTAAATCATACCTGGGCCTCTAGTATCCCATAGTACGTTTAAGATTTATCATTCAAGCATGAGTATGGTTATTACTTAAGAAACTCATTCTCATTAAGACTACATCAATTTTCTTAGCAAACAATATTAGTCTCATGAATTCTAGTCATATAGTGAGCTCCCCTTTGATAAATGCTTTAAGTGATGTGAATAACTCTAACTAGCACTTGTATTCATGAAGAATATGGGAAGCAACTCTATGTCTAGATCATGGCAAAAAGGATTTAACTAGATTGATACTTGTGCCATAGAAATACTCACAGAGCTATTCTCAAGATCAATTTATATGAAGTGTAGTTGTAGCTTGGAATAGATCTTCAAGTGGCAATTGTCATTCAATGAAATACATCCACTTGAAACATAATCCTTTCCATCTAGCTTTCTATATACATGCTCTTTTCAACATGGTTAGTAACCAAAAGAATAGATATATGATGAGCTCCCCCTAAAAGAGTGCACTAGAGATATTGAATCACTCATCAAGGCACTTAGAAAAGTTTATATCTATAGGGATTCATCATATACCCATTCTCGAAACAAGATGTAAAGCATGACAAGATGATTAGAAAAGATGATACTCACAACCATTTGGTGCATGAACCAATTTAATATGTGTAAAATGATCATGGGAGAGAAAACACCACAGAGAGGAGGAATCTCTACCTGCCCCACAGAAATCAGCCTGGCCGGGTATAGGACCCGACTGAGCCAGCTTTCGTGCCGTAACCGGCCTGGCTGGGTTTGAGACCCGGCTGGGCTGACTTTGTCAATAGTACTGTCAAGTTCTGGTTACTTCCGACTATGTCTCGGTAGTACCGGTCCTGGGTGGTCTTCTTTGGTTCATTCCTAGTGCCTTACCATTTGAAGATCCCAAAAGTGATTGTCTACATGATAAACAAGCAATGCTCTACTAGAGAGCCATTAAGAGCATCACATGGGACAAATTTTAAGTTTTGCACAAGAACTAGCCACTTTCATGAATATATGTCTATGCACACCCCTTTTTTTCAAGTGATGCATATATATATATATATATATATATATATATATATATATATATTCAATGTCTACACTAATTAGCATTACTAGGCAACATAAATGGAACTTGTTACCGAGATGCCATTGGATGAAGCATGTGTTATGATAAAGTCTTGACTTGTAGTGATTTTGATCTTTTCATGTCAAAGTCAAGCCTCCAACGCACCTCCAATTGCTTATTTGCCTATCAAGCTTGTTTTGGTATCCAACATTTATTGGATCCTTTTGGGTTAGTTGACAAGCACTTAGGTACCCAAATGGCATTGGCACTAGTTTTGGGCGAACTCATCTCATTACTAGTACCAACTCCATTTTTGGGCTTCCTAAGCATATAACCATGATCAAGTATGTTTGGCTTAGGAATATTACCTTTGGGACAATCCTTGGCTATGTGTCCCTTGCCTCTACAAGTGTAGCAAATGCGATCATTGTTTGCAATGCTCTTGTTTTGCTTGTTGGGACATTTACTAATGTAATGACCCTTCTCATTGCAACCATAGCATCTTCTTGTTTCTTTTTGAGCTTGCCTTCTTTGCTCTCTATCTCTTAAGCCCAAGGAGCAACTCTTGATGCAATGGCCCTTCCTCTTGCACCTCATGCAAGCACTTGGACCATCATCTTTGGCTTGCTTCTGCAACTTGGTGGATACTTTGGCTTCGGCCACTTCACACTTGTCGACCCAAGTCTTGTATGAACACATAGCACCTTCATGCCCATACAAGCCACAACCATAGCACATTCTTTTTCCATGTCTCTTGCTCTTGGTTGAGTTGCCGTTGCTTGCAGTGTGATTCTTTTGTTGGGTTGTGGAGGAAGCAAGCTTTGATCCCTTCTCAAGCTACTTCACCACGATATCACGGTTATCTTGAGAAGGTTGTGCTTCCTCTTTGCCCTTCAACCGAATCACATCCTTCTTTGATCTTTCAAGCCTATCTTTGATTTCGTTGTTTTCTATTGAATCATGCTCAATCAAAGATTGGCTTGCTTGAGGAATACAGACATTAGCACAAGAAATATTTAATTGAGAGGGTGTATGAGTGTGTGCATGTGTATGAGGTAGAATTGATTTTACCGATGTAGTTACAACCTCATGAGCCATTTCAAGCATAGTGTGTGAGTCCGCTAAATCATCATGTGAGCACTTGAGATGAACATATTTTGCTTCAAGAATGTTATATTGACTAGCAAGTTCATCTAGCCTTGTCTTGAGCTCTAAATTCTCCTTTTCTAGTTGAACAACACTAGAAGAAGATTTAGTAACCAAATCATGCTCAATTGACAATTTTTCATACCTTTCGGTCAATGCCTTTAGCTCTGCAACTTGGAGATGGTGAACGCATCTTTTCTTTCATGAAGTTGCTTTTGTTGCTCAATCGCCATCTCAAGCTTGTCATTGTGATTGACTATCTTCATGAAGATGTACTTGTCCTTGTCACTAAGATGATCAACCGAGTAATTGTTGGCGGTCCTTAGAGCCTATTTCTTACCGCCAATATGTTACTAAAATAAATAGTAGGTAGGGCTTTAAACTAACATTTCCACAAGTTTTGGTGTGTACTTGACTTGCAGATGTGATATGTGGAAATGCACAAAAACCATAAAGAAAGCGCATTCCAGAATTCGTATTCAGAAAAGGCGCAAAGAAGAAGAGAAGCCCACCTTCATTAGCATTCTGGGCCCATTCGTAACCACAGGAGAAGTCCGGGCCCAGAGACAAACCGACCACGCGAAGGCGGTGGCTAAACGGACCCACCAGGGGGGCGGCCAGTCCCCTAGTGGGGCCTCTCGGGCCCAGTCTTCTCAGGTGGTGCGTAGGACGGTTCCCTCAAGGCGATTCCACCTGCTTCCATATTTGTTGGTGCCCGAACCGTCCTTGTTAGACTATAAAAGAGAGGGAGAGCTCCCCTCCAACACACACCATCATTTGGATCCATTTACCTCACCTCTCACTTGTATTCTTTAGATTAGTTTTAGTATTAGAGCAAGGCAAGAGCTAGCAAGGAGAGTTTGTATCCTTGGGAGAAGAAGGAACACCTCGGTATGAATACAATGCAGTTCTCCTCCATGTTCAACTTCTTATCTTATTTATATAGCAATGCATATGAACTAGAGTATAGTCTTGGTCATGTTATGATCATGATATATGAACTAGCATATAGTTTATGTGTTATGTTCTTGATATGTTCATCGTTGTTCTTCATCATTCATCGACTTAGTATGAATAGAGGAAGAACTAGGGATGAGGTGACGGTTCGTCGTGCCTTCTCGGTTGCTCTTAGCCTAGCCTATCACTCCGAAGGGGTGGGGTCCTAGGGGGTTAGGAGTTGTTTCCAAGTACGCGAGCATGGTGCTCAGGTATGCGGAGATCAGCGAATATGTTGGTATCCCACGGACAGAGGGGTAGGTGGGCAGGTGGTGACAGCCCTATCCATCCCTAGCACTCCCCCACGTTCGGATATTGGGTAGGAGTTCGTAAAGTCTGTATCGGCTGGCAGACCAGCTGCGGGGATCTCCCTGTCATCCTAGACCTAGTCCTGATACTAGACATGCTAGTTAGATGTTTACTAACAGTTCTTTGCATAGTTATATATGACCAATGCCTGCTCAATTAGATATATTCGTTTATTCTTTATTTCTCTTTTATCCTTGAGGTCGGCTCAGATGTGTGTCCACTATCTTTGAACTATGATTTACCCCTGCCTATGCTATGTCTACCTATGCATTCAATAAGTGATCATGTTTATGCCAAAGCTAGATGCATTCGTCCTGCCCTCCTACGGGAAATTATAAATACGACACCCCTAAATACTCACGGGTTGAAATGCTACAATGATAGTTCTGTGCGCTTGCGGATTTGTCTATACTGAGCTATCATGATTGGCATATCTAAGTACCATTACCTAAGGACTATAATTCTTGTTGCACCCCAAGGCGTCGTGCTTCAGTTTTGCATATCGTAAGTAATGATGGTTGGGAATGCCAATCAGGCACTTCTAACTATTATTACCATACTGCATTATCTTGGCCGGTGCCGTTAAGGGCCGAGAGTTACCTTTCTGAAGTAATGGTGGTTAGGGATGTCAACCCACGTTTCTAGTATCGTCGCTAGGGATGGGCTTTTAGTCTATCTTTAGTAATGACGCTAAGAAACGCCAATAGTAATCATCTTCAATCACAATGCCCTCGCAATCTTCTTCTTCATTCTCCTTTCTCCCCTCCTCAACTTGCATTGGTCTTTGCTTTTCATGAAGCAAGTCAAGTCAGAGAAACTACTAGATGAGGTGCTCTCCGTAGCTGGACGAAGATCAGCCTCAACAAGCCGATCCGCCATAATGTCGGCCAACCCAGCCTAGCCAGGTTTAATACCAGCCTTGGCAGGGTTTGCCTCTTCTGTAGCAAACTAGCCCGCGCTACTTCCTTCTTCTTCCTTCAGCTCCTCACAGTAGGGCGATGTAGAGATGATGGTGGTGGAGTCCTTCTCTTCTCCTAAATGTTCATCAAGGTTGGGTTGTCTAAACTTTTCGCAAAGTTTGACCCCAAACAAGATGAGCATCCTCGAGGTACTCACCATCACATACTACACAATCATTGTAAACCTCTGCACACATAGTTCTCATAAACAAAAGTAAGATATGAGCATTGAGTACCAAGCATCGAATGCTTGCTACTACAACACTCTCACAAATCGGATCCATATCACGTAAAGCATTGAGAACATGTGATGACCAAGAAGAGAAGTTTGAGCCATCCTTGCGGAGTAACTCTAACGGTACCTCACACGAAGAAGACATCGATCCTCACAAGCAGTTAAGCTTCAATCGTGAGACCAAGCTCCGATACCAGTTGAAAGCACCGAATCGATGCCTAGAGGAGGGTGAATAGGCTCTACAAAATTGCAAGCAAAGTTAGCAAACAGCTGCACCCCGACAAATCCAGCTAGGCCGGCTTCTCAACCCAGCTGGGCCGGTTAACCCGGCTTGGCCGGTTTCTCAACCCAGCTTGGCCGGGTTTCATGACTTTGCTCAGTGATGCTCTGGAACTTCCAGGTCGAGCCGAAACTTCCGAGACGTCGGAACTTCTGGTATGAGCCGGAACTTCCGACCTGCACAACTGAGAAACGAGGTTTGAATCCTTTCACCCCTTCACCAAGATCACAACTCGAATTGTGGAGACTGTATGGACAAGTCCAAACACCCCCTGCAATCACAAAACACAACAACCAAGTAGAACAAGTGGAATATGCAAGGAAATGTGCGATGAATGAGCAAAGGGCAAAGCAAACCAAGAGAAGACACGAAGCTTTGTTTGACCAAAGTTCGGCACACCCAAAGGTGTCCTACTCTTCGTTGTGGAAGCCGGTGAGGACCCAAGCAAGGTCAACTCATGGCTGGACCCAAAATGGAATCTTTCCACCTTCTTCACTACGGAGCTTTCTTTCCTTATTCAGCGGTGTGGGGGTATAAACCCATATACCTGCATGGCTATACATGGGCTGAGTCATCCAACCAGGCCCGGGCTGCCAAGGACGTGTCTTTTGCACGTTCTCCAGAAGATCATGCACATCCGCCGGCTTAGGATAGTAATCTGATATACATGGTAAAACTGACTTGTAACCCTGTCCCGCAAACTATATAAGGCAGGCAGGGGATCCCCTCAACTCAACTCATCTACTAGCAATACAATACAGCAACACACAAGACGTAGGGTATTACGCCTCACGGCAACCTGAACCTGTCTAAATCGTTTCTCTCGCGCTTACTGCGCAATTCTTGCTCGTCTCAGGCACAACTTCACCGATCAATCTACTACCTCAGGTATACCCCTCGGTAGGCTGCCGATGATATCTCGTCGACAGTTGGTGTGCCAGGTAGGGGGTGTGCTTCCTGATCCATGGCAAACAAGGTGATTTTTTCGAGCTCCCAATGTAACAGAACCGACCAATTTATACGAGCACAAGTACAGCGACAGCTGTTTTCCCAGCTATCAAACCACACTTGAGCCAATATAAACCCGGTAGTCCGTGAAATCTCGAAGGATTTCAAACTTTTACACAGTACATACCCCAAGGATCGCAGAAACTCAGCAGTACACATACACATGATACATAGATTCGCACATATTTCAAATACATCAGAGTACAAGATAAACTTTTACATAAAAGTTCAATAGCGGAAACAAAATCATTTTACATAAGCTTAATTTCATAATACAGTGCCAAGTACCGACCAGTCACAGCAACATAGATGAGACAGATAACATGACCTTGCCCAAGGTCTAGTCTTCCTCTCCCGAAGGATAGAAGTAACTCTTTACTCAACCAAGCATTCCTCCTGCAATATTGGGAATAAAACCCTGAGTACTCAAATGTACTCAGCTAGACTTACCCGACAGGAAGTAAATAAAAAGACTCTCAAGGATATGCAAGGCTTATTTGGTGGAGTTCAGGAGATAGCATCATTTTTGCAGAAAAAGCATTACTACAATAGTTCCTCAACTTATAAGTTTTAGATGTGATTCAGCTTCGATTTTAGTTAAGCTATTAAGCTAAGGTTTGCAGCTATACTAAACAATCACTTGATATTATAGCAATCAATAAAACCATATGATTTCCGATATCCACAGATATCAACCTTATCTCACCATAATCATTATGTTCAAGTTGTTAACCTCTACCTCACCAGAAGATCAGTTCAGTTTCTCACTAACCAGGAGAGATGGTGATTCGAATCGATTGTACCAGCTGGCAAATATGCCAATCACAAACCCTGTCAGCCGAGCCACTGGCTTCTTGGGTCACCGTTAAATCCTTCTGAGACACAATATGTCGCGGGCTTGGCGGGGACCATATTCTCAGAGACCAACCCACTTCCAGGATGCATCAGGTCCCTGACCTGCCCTTGGTAAGATGGTGTCTCCGCACATCCTTCCTACCTCCAGAATATGTCTGCCTAGTCGCACCAATTCCTGGCTCAGAAAGAAATACTCGGCTTCACGGTCAGAACGACTTATCTGGCCAGCTATGTGACGACGTCCTTCAATCTCAACTGATGTCTGGTGGCCTCAGTCCTAGTCGGCCGCAAGCAGCACCGAAGTCAACATGACCCATGTCATGCAGCTCCCCGCTACCTAGCCTTGATTCTCTCATTATTTCATTGTGGCATGGTGACACATATAGCCAACCATGTGGATCTCGTCAGTCACCACCTACACTCGCGGATGACAGGAAATCACCCGACTTTCTCGCGGATGACAGGAAATCACCCGACTTCTACCGGTCTAAGCAGGGCTAAGCATAAGATCGGTCACCTGTCTAGTAATAGTATCAGGTTCACATATATAGTAGACAAGGTAGATATACAGCAACGGTTTCAAACCAACTCCTATACTTAAATGCACAAACATACGATTTAATAAAGACCGGTGCATTTATAAAAAGAGATAGGTGGAGGCTTAGGGATGCTCCGGGGCTTGCCTGGGGTTCAACACTAAGTCACTGTTTGTTAGATGACACTCGCTCGATGAGCATCTCCCATCCAAGCACTTGATTAGTCCTTCCATCTTCGTGGTTAGTCCACCACACCGTCTTGTGGTTATTTCCACCATCATGTCCTTCACTCCACGTGTTCATCTATCGTACCTAAATGAGATGCACAATGCACATGTATGAATAAAAGGAAGTAATACAAGGCATGGTAATCTACCACCACTGAACCATAAGCTAACAATCGTACCAAGCAAAAGAAGGTCAAAGCAATCATAATCCCACACATGCAGTTTATGGGCAGCAGGACAGCAAGTATAAGATTTAACCATAACCCAAGCTATACACATCCAACCAGGGTGATCTAAGCCTTTCTGAAAAGCTATTGAAATTGTCTACAACTTTTGTATTATCATGCTAAGATGATTCAATACACATAAAGGTCAAACAACACAAAGAAGGCAGCTCTGTCCAGATTTGGACAGATTCTGTCCTCACGCTTCAAACAATCAAAACTACGGATCTAGACCATCAAAAGGGATGATCCTAGACAATTTAGAAAGCCAATGAAATTTACTAAAACTCTTCTATTATCACCAAGAGGTGATTCAAAGCATAACTCAGTCAAATAATGCAATCAATCAGATCTAGACAGAAAATTGGCAAAACCTGACAGCAGTCATCCAAAAGCCATAACTCCTAAACTATTAGGCCTATGACCATGAAACTTTAGGACAAGCTATACAATGAAGTTAGCTACAACTTTTGTATAGAACACATTCTCATGCAACATCATTTTCATGTGTAAAACATCACAATAACAGGGATTGCTCCTGCAGCCATTTTCAGCATATAAGCAAAACATGCTTTTTCCTTATTTATCACCTAAGCACACATAGGAATGAGCTATTTAGATAGCTCCAAACATGATTACATGGTAATACAAGACTCATCTCAGACCAAAACATATTAAGAAATCACAAGAAACATATATGCATTCATTTGTCTTTAATTATTCACTCATTATTACATAAAAACCCATTCTTTAATTATTTAAGTTATATGGTCAACATCTCAAATGAGTCCTAAACTTTTATGAGAGCTAGGTGATTACAAATCATGACCAAGGTTCAAATCTTACATGCTCAGGTTCCATAGTTTAATTATTACAAAATAAACAAATCTATAATGCAACAATTCATTGGAGAGCAAGATAAATGTGAAACTCAACATTTTCTGAAACAACATGACCATATTATTGATTCTAAGGCTAACACAATATCATACAAAGGTAGTGGAACATCATTTTCCATTTTTACCATAATATATTATTTATAATGTATTTAAATCTACTTAATATGCACCAAAGAAGATAAATCAACAACTCAGTCATACATGCACCATAAACCATGAAATTTTACCCATAAATTACAAATCATGCAGAGAGTCTAAAATTAAATTTTCATGCCATTTGAAGCAATATAACTTCAGATACAAAAATATCAAGCAATTCAACCATTTATTTCCTATTTAAAAAGATAAATGTGAAACACCAATAAAATAGTAAACAACATATATGTTTTATATTTTTATGAGCTAGTGCATGTCATTAGAAGACTAACAAAATTGGAATCATGATTTTTGGACATATATTTCTCAAAATGTGGATCGGGATAATTTAAATGAACTTCTAAACCACATTTCAATAATGAATTTCTACAGCATAAATACAGGCATGCATGACACAACCAACTGTACTAACATGTAGAAAACTTTACCACGAATCCAACAAAACAAGCCTCATCATTTTTGCACGCTCCAAACTCGAGATATTGAATTTACAAGATCCAACACGAAATCTGAAATGAAAACCGAATTCACATTTAACCCCTGATTCCGCTAGATCCACACGGTCCATGCACCCGGCAAACTCTCCAGCGACACTGACACGCGGGACCCGCTGACCGCTGGACCCCACCTGTCATACACACAAAGAGAGTGAGGGAGTCGGCCTGCTGCTCTTCGTCTTCCTCCCGACGCGCGCGGGGAAGGCGCTCGGCCGGCTCGGCCAGGGTTCGCCGGAGAGCGGCCGGCGGCGGCGAAGTGGGGCCAGAGCTAGCCCAGCAGCCAGCGCACCCGCCGGTGCCCTCGGCATGGCGAGAGGTGGCCTGTAGCGGCCCAGCCACGCACGCCGGCGGCACGCCGCGGCGGCGGCCCGAGGCGAGCTGTAGCCCGGCGACGAGGTGCTCGGAGAGAGGGCTCAGGAGAGCAGCGTGGAGCGGAGGAAGACAACGGTGAAGGGGACTCGGCCACAGGGTGCTCGGAGGAGGGAGGACAGCGGCGAGCTCGAGCTCCGCCCGGCCGGCAATGGCGGCGGCGTGCTGCGCGCTCGGCAGGGAGCGAGGAAGAGGGCAAGGGGGTGGAAGAGGGAATGGGAGAGTGAGGAAGGCGAGCAGGGGGTCGCCTTTTGCCGTCCCATGCGCGAGGGCGAGCAGGGCACGCGGCAGAAATGCCCAGCAATGGTGGGGGCACGAGCTGTGCATGAGCAGCGCGTGTCCACCCATTGTGGCATTTCGTCAAACAGCCGGCGGGTTTGAATGAGGCAAACTTGAGGTGCTGTTTTGGGCCGGTTGCGTTCGTATTTAGGTCATGGGCCAATTAGAAAAGTTGGAGATCCAGAGATGCTGTACAGTTTGCATTAAGGGTTTTTGTCCATTAGCTGAGAGGATTCGGAGATAATTAGCTGTCAACTTGATGTTGTCAGAGGGTTAATTACGATCAAAGATCGAGTGGCAACTCTTGTCAAACGAAGTCGGATTGACCTCAAATTTGAATATGTTGTGCTCCAAAGAGTTTGTGACAACTTTTATATTTGGTCCAACTCAAGTTGCTTAACGAAATTTGGTGAACACGGGAAGGCCATGAAATCAACACCATTTTCAGACTTTGAATTTAATCAAGTCCTGTAATTAGATTTTTCTTCTGCCTTGTGTCCACTTTTTGGGGCACTTAGAGATGGAATCGTGACTTGGTCCAAAAATAACATTTGTTCTACTCCAAAAGTTCTATAACTTTTATTAAAGGTCAAACTTCATACCTTGCTCACAAATAGTATTTCCACTTTGGTCAAAGTAAGATCATTAGAGAGCTCAATTTGGATATTTAGGCCAATTGAGGTATTTTCTTGACATTTTCTCAACATGAAACCTTCATGACTTTTGTTGTAGAGTTCAAGTAGAGTTGTTTGGGCAAGGTTGCAAGGTTTGGTTGACTTTGCATGCTCATCTTCACTTAATCCATAAATCCAATTAAGTGAATAACTTGTCATTCCATGTGAATTCTCAATTCGGATCTTTATGAACCATTTCCAATGATCATGGTAGATGATATGAATATGAAATAGCGATTAGGATCATTGATTGAAATAACTTGATTAGGTCCACACTCGCTGGTTAGCTCATGACTAACACCTGGGGTGTTACAGCCTTCCCCCCTTAAAAGAATCTCGTCCCGAGATTCGGAACATAAGAGCTTTCAAGGGCAGAAAAGAATGTAACCCATTCAAGGTGGTGCTAGTACAGGCTAAGGCTATGTAAAAATTCCATAGCAGTGATAGGCAGAAGTGATCACCTCATGGTTCACGATAAAGTGTGAACGGTAAAGGTTTGTTCAGTTGTCACTCTTGATAGATCATATACTTCCATTCACTTTGATGCAATTGCAAGAAAGATCATTAAGGATAGGACAAGTTTCCGACCATTCAAGAATTCTTAGTAGTTGACTCTCGTTCAAAGAATTTCCTTCATTAACTTCTATGAAGCATTATTACTTTGGGAGGAATCCAAGATAACACTGCTAATTTGGGAGAAATCCAAGACAAATCGTCCCAGTTAACACTTCCCGCATGCAGGATTTGGATTAGAGCTTCAAAGAGTAGTTTTCAAAACATATTATTCTCTAGTGGATATAGCATACACCACTGTTTTCATATGGGATGAGATCATGGACGAGGCAGATAGTTACTGAAGCTGAGAAAATTGATTGACAACATGCAAGGTTTCTGTTGGTTGTAGACACAATTTACTAAGATGCAGACTGATGGAAAGCTACATAATGTTCCATGTGTACAGTTCTCTTTCTGATGGCAACACTGTATTATTTGAGTTTGTTGAGTGAACGATGAATGCGATAGCTGACTCTGTCGGCTCAGTGCTTTTGATGTCCATCAATAAGGGAACCCTCCTGTCTATGTAGCAACATTCGTTTGGGTAGAGCCTGAGGCATGCTATGCTGAAGATAGAATGAACTCTGGATTAGTTTCATTATGTACACAAAGTTTTCTATCACTCCGTGATAAAAGGCACAGAGGACATCAAGTGACAAGTGTAGGCATACAGATGCATATGGTTACACTCCATTCTCTTCCAAGGCACAAGATTCTGGCAGGCATTTACTCGAGTAAGGTGATTCTTGTAAATGCTTCCAAAATGAGCTGAAAACTATAGTTCATGATTCAGTAGCAAAAGTTTGTGCAATATGCAACTTGGCATATACATTTGCACGATGGTTAGTCTAGACAGACATGAATTGTGCAGGTTGATGAGACAGATCACAAATTCCTGCATAGAATCAAAAACCTTTTTGTACACGAGGAAAACCGATGAGCAATCCCAAACTTATGTATTCTCATTTGCAGCCGAGAATAAACAAGATTGAAGCGGATTGGCAGATTTAATGAGATTGGTTGTGTAGAGTGTTTACTCACAAAGTTTTGAGAAGCAGTCCTCTACCAACACTTGAGTACAACTTTCTTCATGATACAACCATGAATTAACAAAACCAACTTGTTGAACTACTTTTGACATTGGATAAACCTTTTTATTTTTGCATCAGCAATCCGAGATCAGAGGGTTTCCAAATAGAAATCGGAAATATGTTGTTTGACATAATTCAACTTGTCTTCACTTCACACTCTCAGGAGTTGAGTGGTAGAACACCTTGACCGATCAAGAATAAGGAACTATTTTTTTTTATTTTTTTAATGGCCTTTTTGTTGTCCATACCATAGAGTATCAAACAGGGCACCTGATTGCACCAAGATGTACTATGGTATTGACTTCATCTGTTGGGGTGTCTTTTGTAGCTCTTCATTAGGCTGAAACCATAGTTTGCACTATCTGAGTGATTGACAAAGATGGAATTGGCTTCATTATAGCAAGGCCTTGGAGGTAAGGGTGCCACAAATAGTACCATTTGGCTTAGGGGTTTCTTGCATAGCATGGTTCTATGAGACATGGCCTTCAAAAACATGGTCAAACACTTCTTTATACCCACGGAACACACTTGTTAGCATGGAACAACACTTCTTGATAGAGATCTATTTGGCTATTTCATGCATCCATTTCATTATGTCAAACAGACTAATCCAATTGGGCAAAACATTGCTCACATGAGAGAGCGAATGAACAAACTTCTGCATTTCATCAGCAGAGGCAATCATCTCATCGGGCAGAAACTAATAATGGCCGGTCTTGTTCCTTCTTGATACAAGAACCAAATACACTTCAATGCTTAGCTGCAGACTATTCTTCACACTGGGGTAACTAGTTAGTTGTCCCTAAAAAGGCTCTACATCTTCGGCTTCTGCAGCAAATGGTTGCAGATGATATACATGCACAAGGTCACCACCACGGTCAGCAGACATGAAGCAACACATGAGAAGATTTATTTTAACTGTGTGATCTTCATGCAAATAGGTATTGAACTTGGATAGAAGCTAGTGGACTTGCAAATAACCTATCAGAAAACATATCACATCCTGCTAACTATTGCCTGACTGATACTTTGCAGATAACTTTAAAGTTCGTGTGCTCTTTTGATCCCACAATAATGGCAAGTGCTGGTTGATATGCCCTAGTAGATCATGTCAGATTCTTTGTTTACCACATCTTGTAGTATGTCAATGTTGATGTCAATGACTTGCTCTTCAAAGATCATTCTCTTTGTGACTTCTGAAGGAAGCTATATACTTGACAAACATCTGTACCTTCTGATAGAACATTGAAGGATCAAGTCGGTAAAGACTTTGCAAGATATATCAAGAAACATAGGGATAGATCAATTTGAATTAGAGACACCTTCAAAGATAGATTTAGGAAAATCCATGGAAGACAACACATTGGTATTACTTCATAATGGATTACGATTAGAGACCGTGATACCAACGCGTGCCGAGAAGCACTACTTTATTGGGCGTCCCCACAAAGAGGTTCTCGGTTTCATCACGGCACCATCAGTCAATAATCATAACACCACTATCAAACATGACCAACGAGAAATCTTAAGAAGCATGGATAGATTGGGAGATACAAGATATTACGCATCGGTGTAGTTCTGCAATGTATCATGACCAGAGACCTCGATATTCGCATGTGCCAAGCAACACAGCCTAGTGGTTGCGATCCACAGGATGTCCTCGGTTTCGTCGCAGTATCATCGATCACGGATCATAACAACATAAATGAACATACAACCAATGAGAATATCATGCGTGGCAAGGATAGATTTGTGCAAGGATGACATTTCGCAGAGGGAAGGTAAGCTACTACAATCAATTATAGGGTTAATAGCCAACAAGAGCATGATTTGGCAATGAAAACATGAGTTAGAAGACAGATTAGTTGCCAAAATAGCAGTACATGAGGCTTTGCTTCAGTCCCACGCGGTTTCCATGTGTCTAGTATGGAGATTACCCGACCCATGATTTACAAGAGATGAGATAGAAGGAGGGAAAATCATGAGACAAAGATTGACAAGCATCTTGAGAAGAAGATAACCATAGACAACTAGATGTCTCATGAACCAACTATATACAACAATCATAGGTTGAGTTGACAAACATCATGATTCATACAGAAAGAATACAAGGAAAATGGGGAAGGAGAGATTTAACTCACACAAGATGGTTTCCTTCAAGTGAGTAACAAGGAGAGGGCCTAGATAGAAACATGTTATAGGTTAGCTACCAAGAATAACTAACATGAGATTCTATAATTCCACATGCATCTCGCATCTATCAAGAAACCTTCAGACCATCCAATGGCGTGAGCTTGTGTACCATTAATTAGTACTAGGAGACTCTTAATGATCAACATCGCTAGGCCTTTAGAGAGATTCAGAAAACAACTTGATCATGGGATAGATTCAATGCATGATTTGTGAGATTGAATTGATAAAACCATAACATGATCCATAATGAAAAGATTACAAGGAACTTCTGGGTAAGCTGAGAAGAGGTTCAAATCAAGGATTTGGGCAAAGACTCCAATGAACATGATGTAGGTAAGCCTTGCTGAATGAAATCTAAACATTCCCTAGATATGGAGAAGACTGCTGGAAGTAAGGAACAGATTAGATCAAATCATTTGTAGGGGTGATCGATTTTGCATAACCTGATTTCCAAAGAAAAGATTATAAGATCTAATTTAACAGAGATCAAGCTATCATCATGACATCTAGAAGGACTAGAGGAGACACTCCAGATAGGATTTGGATAAGGCTTTAGATGAAAGAAAATGCAGGCATGGTTTCATAGATCTTGAACAAGAACATATGACAACCATAGGCTAGCATTAAGAGAAAACTCAGGTGGGTCTATTGTGCCAAATGAAAAGCCTACAGGCAGAATTGGTTTAGCTTCTGACAAGACTTATGGTTGAGAAATACTTATAGAGGCTACTTAAAGGTTTAGCAACTCTTATGATTTCAAAACAAGCAAGGAAGAGAGGCAACACAAGTTGTAAACTTAATAAGGCTATTCAGACAACGTAGAACAAGAGTGAGAAGAAGCATACTTATGCAACAAGCAACAATCACATGATGCAACACTCATGATGCATGCTCGTCCTATTCGTTCTCACTTAGTTGCCTATATATAACATGGCAAATACGTTCTATGTCGGTGGCATAACATACGTACTCTCTCGGTATATAGCTAGTCGTTAACTACCATATACGCATTCTAGTTTAGCGTACCTGCAAAAGATTCATTTCAGCCCAACCCCACATGTATGCATGGCAATAAGAAGCACTTTTTGCCGAAAATGCTCCCATGAGCACTTGCGACCCCAGAAAGTAATTACACCACAATACTTCCATAAGTACACATATGAACCACATGTACTCACTTCAGTAACCATAAGCACTCCCCATAGATCGACGGTTGTTCGATCGTACACTCACATCTCACCTTACCTCATCTGAAGTGGCCGGTATAAATCGTCAACCCAAGAAGCAATAAGAAGCCGCAATGTCACATATATCCGCACAATAAAACCAAATGAACCGCAAATGGAAACATGATGCAATTCCCCGTTAGTACTTACATAAGCCACCTAATAATCCTAATATGGGCTATAAGACTTGGTCCTTGGCACACTTAGTTTGTTCAAACCATTTGTTTAAAACACCTATATATAGCTATAAGTTGGTAATTAGTTTTGCAAACTCAAAACTTTTTATTTTTAAATACTCATGTGACGGTACATGCTGAATTTTTGCTCTGGTACCAACTGTAACAGAACCGACCAATTTATACGAGCACAAGTACAGCGACAGCTGTTTTCCCAGCTATCAAACCACACTTGAGCCAATATAAACCCGGTAGTCCATGAAATCTCGAAGGATTTCAAACTTTTACACAGTACATACCCCAAGGATCGCAGAAACTCAGCAGTACACATACACATGATACATAGATTCGCACATATTTCAAATACATCAGAGTACAAGATAAACTTTTACATAAAAGTTCAATAGCGGAAACAAAATCATTTTACATAAGCTTAATTTCATAATACAGTGCCAAGTACCGACCAGTCACAGCAACATAGATGAGACAGATAACATGACCTTGCCCAATGTCTAGTCTTCCTCTCCCGAAGGATAGAAGTAACTCTTTACTCAACCAAGCATTCCTCCTGCAACATTGGGAATAAAACCCTGAGTACTCAAATGTACTCAGCTAGACTTACCCGACAGGAAGTAAATAAAAAGACTCTCAAGGATATGCAAGGCTTATTTGGTGGAGTTCAGGAGATAGCATCATTTTTGCAGAAAAAGCATTACTACAATAGTTCCTCAACTTATAAGTTTTAGATGTGATTCAGCTTCGATTTCAGTTAAGCTATTAAGCTAAGGTTTGCAGCTATACTAAACAATCACTTGATATTATAGCAATCAATAAAACCATATGATTTCCGATATCCACAGATATCAACCTCATCTCTCCATAATCATTATGTTCAAGTTGTTAACCTCTACCTCACCAGAAGATCAGTTCAGTTTCTCACTAACCAGGAGAGATGGCGATTCGAATCGATTGTACCAGCTGGCAAATATGCCAATCACAAACCCTGTCAGCCGAGCCACTGGCTTCTTGGGTCACCGTTAAATCCTTCTGAGACACAATATGTCGCGGGCTTGGCGGGGACCATATTCTCAGAGACCAACCCACTTCCAGGATGCATCAGGTCCCTGACCTGCCCTTGGTAAGATGGTGTCTCCGCACATCCTTCCTACCTCCAGAATATGTCTGCCTAGTCGCACCAATTCCCGGCTCAGAAAGAAATACTCGGCTTCGCGGTCAGAACGACTTATCTGGCTAGCTATGTGACGACGTCCTTCAATCTCAACTGATGTCTGGTGGCCTCAGTCCTAGTCGGCCGCAAGCAGCACCGAAGTCAACATGACCCATGTCATGCAGCTCCCCGCTACCTAGCCTTGATTCTCTCATTATTTCATTGTGGCATGGTGACACATATAGCCAACCATGTGGATCTCGTCAGTCACCACCTACACTCGCGGATGACAGGAAATCACCCGACTTTCTCGCGGATGACAGGAAATCACCCGACTTCTACCGGTCTAAGCAGGGCTAAGCATAAGATCGGTCACCTGTCTAGTAATAGTATCAGGTTCACATATATAGTAGACAAGGTAGATATACAGCAACGGTTTCAAACCAACTCCTATACTTAAATGCACAAACATACGATTTAATAAAGACCGGTGCATTTATAAAAAGAGATAGGTGGAGGCTTAGGGATGCTCCGGGGCTTGCCTGGGGTTCAACACTAAGTCACTGTTTGTTAGATGACACTCGCTCGATGAGCATCTCCCATCCAAGCACTTGATTAGTCCTTCCATCTTCGTGGTTAGTCCACCACACCGTCTTGTGGTTATTTCCACCATCATGTCCTTCACTCCACGTGTTCATCTATCGTACCTAAATGAGATGCACAATGCACATGTATGAATAAAAGGAAGTAATACAAGGCATGGTAATCTACCACCACTGAACCATAAGCTAACAATCGTACCAAGCAAAAGAAGGTCAAAGCAATCATAATCCCACACATGCAGTTTATGGGCAGCAGGACAGCAAGTATAAGATTTAACCATAACCCAAGCTATACACATCCAACCAGGGTGATCTAAGCCTTTCTGAAAAGCTATTGAAATTGTCTACAACTTTTGTATTATCATGCTAAGATGATTCAATACACATAAAGGTCAAACAACACAAAGAAGGCAGCTCTGTCCAGATTTGGACAGATTCTGTCCTCACGCTTCAAACAATCAAAACTACGGATCTAGACCATCAAAAGGGATGATCCTAGACAATTTAGAAAGCCAATGAAATTTACTAAAACTCTTCTATTATCACCAAGAGGTGATTCAAAGCATAACTCAGTCAAATAATGCAATCAATCAGATCTAGACAGAAAATTGGCAAAACCTGACAGCAGTCATCCAAAAGCCATAACTCCTAAACTATTAGGCCTATGACCATGAAACTTTAGGACAAGCTATACAATGAAGTTAGCTACAACTTTTGTATAGAACACATTCTCATGCAACATCATTTTCATGTGTAAAGCATCACAATAACAGGGACTGCTCCTGCAGCCATTTTCAGCATATAAGCAAAACATGCTTTTTCCTTATTTATCACCTAAGCACACATAGGAATGAGCTATTTAGATAGCTGCAAATATGATTACATGGTAATACAAGACTCATCTCAGACCAAAACATATTAAGAAATCACAAGAAACATATATGCATTCATTTGTCTTTAATTATTCACTCATTATTACATAAAAACCCATTCTTTAATTATTTAAGTTATATGGTAAACATCTCAAATGAGTCCCAAAATTTTATGAGAGCTAGGTGATTACAAATCATGACCAGGGTTCAAATCTTACATGCTCAGGTTCCATAGTTTAATTATTACAAAATAAACAAATCTATAATGCAACAATTCATTGGAGAGCAAGATAAATGTGAAACTCAACATTTTCTGAAACAACATGACCATATTATTGATTCTAAGGCTAACACAATATCATACAAAGGTAGTGGAACACCATTTTCCATTTTTACCATAATATATTATTTATAATGTATTTAAATCTACTTAATATGCACCAAAGAAGATAAATCAACTCAGTCATACATGCACCATAAACCATGAAATTTTAACCATAAATTACACATCATGCAGAGAGTCTACAATTAAATTTTCATGCCATTTGGAGCAATATAACTTCAGATACAAAAATATCAAGCAATTCAACCATTTATTTCCTATTTAAAAAGATAAATGCGAAACACCAATAAAATAGTAAACAACCTATATGTTTTATATTTTTATGAGCTAGTGCATGTCATTAGAAGACTAACAAAATTGGAATCATGATTTTTGGACATATATTTCTCAAAATGTGGATCGGGATAATTTAAATGAACTTCTAAACCACATTTCAATAATGAATTTCTACAGCATAAATACAGGCATGCATGACACAACCAACTGTACTAACATGTAGAAAACTTTACCACGAATCCAACAAAATAAGCCTCATCATTTTTGCACGCTCCAAACTCGAGATATTGAATTTACAAGATCCAACACGAAATATGAAATGAAAACCGAATTCACATTTAACCCCTGATTCCGCTAGATCCACACGGTCCATGCACCCGGCAAACTCTCCAGCGACGCTGACACGCGGGACCCGCTGACCGCTGGACCCCACCTGTCATACACACAAAGAGAGAGTGAGGGAGTCGGCCTGCTGCACTTCGTCTTCCTCCCGACGCGCGCGGGGAAGGCGCTCGGCCGGCTCGGCCAGGGTTCGCGGGAGAGCGGCCGGCGGCGGCGATGTGGGGCCAGAGCTAGCCCAGCAGCCAGCGCACCCGCCGGTGCCCTCGGCATGGCGAGAGGTGGCCTGTAGCGGCCCAGCCACGCACGCCGCGGCGGCGGCCCGAGGCGAGCTGTAGCCCGGCGACGAGGTGCTCGGAGAGAGGGCTCAGGAGAGCAGCGTGGAGCGGAGGAAGACAACGGTGAAGGGGACTCGGCCACAGGGTGCTCGGAGGAGGGAGGACAGCGGCGAGCTCGAGCTCCGCCCGGCCGGCAATGGCGGCGGCGTGCTGCGCGCTCGGCAGGGAGCGAGGAAGAGGGCAAGGGGGTGGAAGAGGGAATGGGAGAGTGAGGAAGGCGAGCAGGGGGTCGCCTTTTGCCGTCCCATGCGCGAGGGCGAGCAGGGCACGCGGCAGAAATGCCCAGCAATGGTGGGGGCACGAGCTGTGCATGAGCAGCGCGTGTCCACCCATTGTGGCATTTCGTCAAACAGCCGGCGGGTTTGAATGAGGCAAACTTGAGGTGCTGTTTTGGGCCGGTTGCGTTCGTATTTAGGTCATAGGCCAATTAGAAAAGTTGGAGATCCAGAGATGCTGTACAGTTTGCATTAAGGGTTTTTGTCCATTAGCTGAGAGGATTCGGAGATAATTAGCTGTCAACTTGATGTTGTCAGAGGGTTAATTACGATCAAAGATCGAGTGGCAACTCTTGTCAAACGAAGTCGGATTGACCTCAAATTTGAATATGTTGTGCTCCAAAGAGTTTGTGACAACTTTTATATTTGGTCCAACTCAAGTTGCTTAACGAAATTTGGTGAACACGGGAAGGCCATGAAATCAACACCATTTTCAGACTTTGAATTTAATCAAGTCCTGTAATCAGATTTTTCTTCTGCATTGTGTCCATTTTTTGGGGCACTTAGAGATGGAATCATGACTTGGTCCAAAAATAACATTTGTTCTACTCCAAAAGTTCTATAACTTTTATTAAAGGTCAAACTTCATACCTTGCTCACAAATAGTATTTCCACTTTGGTCAAAGTAAGATCATTAGAGAGCTCAATTTGGATATTTAGGCCAATTGAGGTATTTTCTTGACATTTTCTCAACATGAAACCTTCATGACTTTTGTTGTAGAGTTCAAGTAGAGTTGTTTGGGCAAGGTTGCAAGGTTTGGTTGACTTTGCATGCTCATCTTCACTTAATCCATAAATCCAATTAAGTGAATAACTTGTCATTCCATATGAATTCTCAATTCGGATCTTTATGAACCATTTCCAATGATCATGGTAGATGATATGAATATGAAATAGCGATTAGGATCATTGATTGAAATAACTTGATTAGGTCCACACTCGCTGGTTAGCTCATGACTAACACCTGGGGTGTTACACCCAACGCCGGGCCAGATCTTTACAGTGGGGTCCATCACCTGGATCATTGGTCCCGACGGTGAAGGAAAGATCCTAGATGCGGCCCAGGTCGCATCTACTCTGACTCCTCCAACAACCTCCGTCCCGGCAAGAAAGCTGCCATGCTACATCCGGAAGACCATCGACAACGACGACCTGATCAGATCCATAGATCAGGTTTTCCAAGGCATGTCCGAGAGTCTCCAGATCTTGGAGTCAACCACAGACCGCCTTCAATGCCCGTCAACGGCGCGACGACCGTCTCCGCCCCACCAGGACATGACTCTGGCCATCACCGTCACTCCTCAGGGACGCGTCGTCGAGCTGCGACCCCGAGCAGTTGCGGTTCTGAGATCCTCCGACCACGACCTCCCGAGTAGCTACATGCCGTTTGGTCTACGGAACGCGGCCTCCAGTTTCGCATATCTACTGCGCCGCTCCGATCACGCCTCCCCCGATCACGTCGGCAACAGCTCCAGCTTCATCGTCGCTGACAACGTCCACTCCGGCCGCGACGACGTGGAAGGCGGTGATCTCACTGATCTGCCTCCTCCCACTGCTCGGTTCATCGGTGGGCCCGTCCTCACCATCAGCAACGAAAGCGCTCCTCCTCCAAATGAAACTGAAGAAGTGTTGACACTTCTTAGCGCAACCACCAGAGACAGGATGTTAGGCTATCTCTGATAACGGCGCCAGAAGTGCCCTGAGGGGTATTTCTTATGTCTATTGGATAATTCCGCAAGCGCACAGAATATGCCGTTGTAGCACTTCACCCGGGAGTATTCTAAGGTATCATTATTTATTTTATCCCAAGGGAAAGCGGTTGCTAGGAATAATTAATAAAAGAGAGAGATCCTCAAGTCTATAGCAACTTAGTATCAACTAGCGATAGGGGGTAAATCGATAAATAGAGGAAAGGGTAATGACACCAAGACACGACAAGGTTTTAGGATAACTAAGGATAACTAGTAGAGTATAGCTAGGTGGGAGGACAATGAGTGAGTATAAGACTCCTATGACTCATACTTTACTCTTGTGAACTATCTTACCAAATGGATGAATTACACTAAGACAGCTACCTTACTTCCGGTGTGCAATGGGTAGTGCGAAACAATAGAGGATATAACCTCTACCTGAAGCGCCTACTCTCTTATGGGAGCCTACCTTTTAAGAACTTGCCTAAAACACGTGGAAGGATACTAAGACTAGATAGGGCTATCACCACCTGCTTACACCCACTAACAATCCGTGCGACAAGCAGCATTCAAGGGTAAGATCTAGCCTAAGCACCATGCTTACACTAATTCTCACTACTCTAGCTGGGTACCAAACAGCTAAAGCACCCTATGACAGGCAATGAACTACACACGTGAGCTGGTTACAAGATCACGATCTAGTATAAATCAACTATAAGGTAAGACAAAACACAACAATACTATAATGAATTGTAAAGCACTAAGTAAAGACTTAGTAAAGTAAAGTAAAGATACTATATTGATAAAGGTAAAGTCTTACAGAAGGAAAGGTACAAGAGCTATACCAGACTCTCCAGCAGATGACTTCGGAGACCCTGAGCGCAGCTCGACTCAACTCTAACTCCTACACTAGACTAATACTACTACTAAAGAGTGAAACTCTAGCCTCTCTTGTCTCTTGTGTATCTTGTGCTTATTGAAGAGGGTGATGGCAGCCTCTATTTCTAGGGGAGAATGGAGGGGCGCCATGTCAGCGATCCGTGTGCCTTTCCACCTTGGCCCTTGGATGAACCGCCTCAAAACCTCCATAAGATCGACGGCAGTGGTGAATTCATCACGTGGAAGGCATGCAGAAAGGCGGTGGAGGCCAACTGACCTGGCTGGGCGCCAGGGGGGTCGGCCGACCCCCTATGACAGGTGGGCCTGGCCAGGTGTGGTCCCTACCAGTCATAGAGTGTCACCTTGTGCTGGTTCTGTCTTGATTGTGTTGTTTCACTCCTTGATCCTTGTGCTTTGATTCTCCACCGTTGAATGAAAACACATGTTGATCTGATGGTTGAAATGAGCTGGGTGAAGTGTCACACAGATCATGCCATGTCACCAGACCAGGTGGGCCCCATGGCGGGGTCGGCGGACCCACACATGGGCCCACACTGAGCTCTCCTCTCTTCTACGTGATGTTGGGAGTCCTTTGTTGAATTGTGTTGGCTTGGTGCCCATACAAGTGGTTCGGCCGACCCACTTAATTGAGCTCCAAGTGTTCATTTCTACTCTGTTTTGATCTTCCCTGCATTCATAAGCTAAGAGTACAAGTGGAACTAGTTATTGATAAAATATGTTCGTGATATGCTTATTCTCCCTTGAATCCGATCCTGTTGACGGTGTTTAACTGTGGATTTTCATAGCATATCCACCGTCAACAAGATCCCCTAAGCTTAACCTTTGCTCGTCCCGAGCAAATAATTAAACTTAGCTTCGGTGGATCAGAAGTTGCTACAATGTTCATGTTTCCTTAGTACCAAGTGCACAACGAAATACTTCTCTTTTGAATGGAAAAATTGGCTATAAAAATTCACCAATTTTACCTTAGTCCTTTATTGGGATAATGACCTTTCCCTTGCCTTAGGTGGTTGAGAGACAGAACAGTTTAACATGAGCACTACTTTTCTCATTCTTTACAAGTTTCATACTGGAGGTTTTAGCAATGTTTTGCAAAAGAAAACTTAATGTTCCTGTTGGCGCAAAAAGTGGTTCCCTAACCCCAACACACCAGCAAAGCCAGAAACGACCCTTGAGGCAGTAAAGCTCTCGCAGATCCAGCAAGCTTTGGACCCGGTCTGAGAGTGTTAGTAACACCCAAGCGTGCCAGTCAATTTGACCTGCAATTGACAAGGAAAAAGGTAGTAATCAGTAATCACAGGGCGAAACTAACCGGTGTGTCCAGGTAGTTCCAACTGTATGGCTCGAAGAGCCGATGTAATGGGAGATCGACTAGAAAGCCGATTCCGTTATGTTATGAACCGATTGTAGCGAAACATGCATTATAACTCAACTTAACCGATTCAAACAAGAATTCAATGATTTATACTTGCATTAGATGGAAATATGCTATAAAAGATGTAGTCACAGCAAGCTAACATAATCATAAGATGTCTCAATGTAAAACAAGATGAAATCGGCTACTTCAGCCGATTTAGTGTATACGGGCGACATACAAGTCTATAAAGTAGACAATGTTTCAACTCTCCGGCTAATAGATCTAAATCACAATCTTGCAACAGTGGAGATCGTGCGGATCGAGGCAGTCATGATGAAGTTGCAACTTAAATCCGTTAACCTTTGAATCTAGACAATGTTTATTTTATTACTTGAGTGCGACCCGTATCTAATCTAGATCCAAAATACAACCGGCTGGTGCAAAGCATTCTATCTTATCAATATAAAATGAATGGCAAACATAATTCGTTGAACATATAGGTCTATTAGATATAAGCCGACGCATATGGATCAAGACGGACAAATTGATGATTGCTTTAAATAATAAACAATAAACATAAGCAACATCGGTAACTTAATGAATCCAGCTAAACTGCCAAATTTAACTAGAGCCGATAACTAATCCATGCATGCAAACTGTCTCAATCTATAGCCTGTCTACCGGATGACATTAACTAATAGATTAATCAAGCAAACAAACACGAATCGATAACTAATCCGCGCGTGAAAAACCGTCCTAATCTGCATCTCGTCCACCGGATGACGGTTAACACAGATTGATCGGGTAAACCAGCGTGAATCATCCTTGACTCACTATGCTTCCCGTGTCCACCGGATGACGCCAAAGAAACAGAGCTTAGCAAGGACCCTGGTCCGCCATGCTTCCACGTCCACCGGATGACGCTAAAAAGACATAGTTTAACAGGGGGTTGACGATACTTGCAAGCAAGCCTGCGTCCACCGGATGACACCCAGCCTGGATGAAGTAACTTGCCGGACTCGACTGACTCTAGGGTTTGTTGGCCGGAGCCGAAAGTTGTGTTGTATTGATGTTGTTGCTAGATTTACAATGGCTGAGGCCTTATATTTATACCCTGAGCGTAGATAGAGTCCTAGTCGAATTACAACTCATCAATAGATAAGGAAACTAACAAACTATCCTATATCTAAGGTAACTTGGAGTCACATCTTCCCTTTCATAACGGACTCCGATCGTGATCGCATCTTGGCAGCGCAGACTCTGGATGACGTCACCAATACCGACGCTGCACGCCTTCTGTCACCTTCGCCCGATAACCGATTCACCGTGCAATCGGCTATTCTCCTTCCTTCTGCTGGACGGAATCTGCTTCCGAGATCGGCTATCTTCCTTTGGTATCGGCTATCTTCCTTCGGTATCGGCTATCGGCTCCCAGCCCAAAATTTGGTGCTAACACATGCCCCCCCAATTTTGGAATAAACTGGTTTATTCCAAAATTAGTGCTTGAGCCTTCAAATAGCCAAACCGCAGCTTCCCTCTCGGCACTTCAAACTTTCGCACCAAAACGAAACCCTAAACCATCGCAACTTCCGCCACGGGCTTCAATCCACCGCCGTTAGCTTCGATTCGCCGCCGCCAGCTTCGATTCGTCGCCGTCAAATCACCCCCGAGCTAATGGCGACTCCTTCCGAGGTCCCTGAGGTATCAATTTCATCGATCCGCCCCCTGATTCATGAATCCCTCTTCAACCTCACTGAGTAAGAGTTTCAAATCTAGGTGCTGAGGAATGATATTCTGATTCCACTGAAGGACATCCCCAATACCTACTATCTGGGCCCGATGGGTGATCCGATCCCCAAAGACTTCATCATTCAAGAAACCAACCAGCTCCCATTCCGAAGCTCCATGATGGGCGCCTCTTCTTGGGCCAAATCTTTCAGAAACTGGCCAAGCGCACCTGCTGGGTGGAGGAACTGGTTCCGTCGCGTTGCGGCGAAGAAGCGCGCGGACTGGGAGATGCGCCATCTGAGCCAATGTCTTGACCTATCATTATCAGAGATGGCAAGGAATGAGCCGCTCCTGATTGCCGCCAGTCATTTTTGGTCCAACTCCTTGAATGCTTTCGTGTTCGGAGACGGTCCAAAAACCATTGCCCTGGGCGATATCCATATACTCATCGGGCTTCAGATTACTGGATCATATGACTTCTGGGATCTCTGCTCCAGCGGCAAGAAGGACCTGTACTTCCCGAAATTGGACACATACAAAGGGTGGAGTGGCAATATTCAACACCACTAGAAAAACTCCTCTTCTGTCAGCGAGAAAGAACACGTCGCATTCTTGACCATGTGGCTTGAGAGGTTCGTGTTCTGTGGTGCCACTGCCGGGCCAGCATATCCTTATCGGGTCTTAGCAGAGAAACTGACTCAAGGGCACTCCATCCCCCTAGGGCAAACTCTTGTTGGGTGCAGCATACAGGCTTATGAGCCGGGTATTCAGTTCCTTGATTATAGGTGAAGAAGTGCAATGCATAACAGGCCCTTGGTGGCCAGTACAGTTATGGCTCAACCTTTATCTGCATAAGCTGGTAAGAACACAACTCCAAGGCCTCAACTTTCCATCCACCGAGTATTCAGAGGAGGAGGACCCAAAAACCAGAGGCTGTCAAAGTTTTGGTGAAGCTGCCTCTGCCATAACCATCTCAACCTCAAAGGGCAATATGCTGGAAACATTATATAGGGGCTTGGGACCAAATGTTACTACCTGGTTCCCCTACGAAGATGAAGATGAATTTCCAGCGCCCTCCAGCTTCAAATTCAACAATGGGTGCTCTGATGACGAGACTATCAGTATCTTGAATGCAATCATCAAACCCTATGCCTTACCAGCAGACTTTAAGCACCTTCAGAGCGCAAGCGGCAAGGCAACTAGCTATCCTTCTTATGAATTCTATCACCCAAACATAGCAGCAAGACAGCTAGGTTTCGGCCAATTGCCCCCTCGGCTCCCGTTTTTGAATACCTTGAAACCCAGGGAGAACATTACAGAGCACCTTCAGGCTAGCAGAATTTTTCAACTCGGAGCAAACCTGCCCACATTCTCGCCGAAGCCGTGGAATCAAATCTGCATCGCTCATCAGAGTTTTGACGATTGGTGGCAACAATGGCACGCTCACCTGTTTTGCCAAACTATCCACAACAAATGCAGAGCCCTGGATCCAAACTTCCAATCTCTCCGAGCAGTAAGTGTTCTCAGCCGATTCCAATAAAAATGGCTTTATTCAAACATGTTACTTAACAGATATTTCTCGCAGGACCCATCATCCAATCCACCAGAGCGAGTGGAATATTATCCTCCTTGTCCGACAGCGAGGCTAGGCTCCGGAGCACCGACGCTGAGACGACTAATGCTAGGCCCTAATGTACTGACCTACCCCTCTGCTTCAAAACGACCAGCTGCATCTCAGCTTCAAAAGCAAACTCCCAAGAAACGCCGTTCGATAAGAAAAGTTCAGGTACCCAGTAGCATCTTCCTTTTCTGCAGTACGCCCCAACTCTTAAATCGGCTTTCTATCAGGTGAATCCCTAACCAACTCAAGGTACCTTGGGAGAGAAACAGGCCGAAGAACCACCAGAATCTACCGGCCATGAGGGATTAGCTGCTCAAGAAGAAGGGATCCAGGAAGAAGGAGCCAAAACTCAGGTACTACTCACTGGGCTTTTCCTTCTTAAATGTCCTAATTGACCAAATCTTCTTTTCAAAAATACAGCCGAACAGCCCTTCTGAAGAAATCCGGGCGAACCTTGAAGAAGAGGAGTTGCCCCCTGAGAGGAATCCAGGTAACTCCTATTCGGCTGTTAGCAATTATCCTTGCTTCCATACTGCACTTACTTCTGGTTTGCAGAAACCCAACTACCTGAGGCAGTGACAACCGAGGATCCGCATGCCGCAAAAGACGCAACTGCTTTAGTCGAACAAACAGCATCGGCATCAACCCTACAACCTTCAAGTCCCATTCAGGTATTCCATCTCTGCCAGAAAACAATTAATCTATACTGTACTTTTCCTAATGAGAGAATGTATGTACTGTAGGCACCGAAACATTTGTCTCCTAGCTTTTCATTCGACATAGAAGAGTTTTGTGATAAGGACGAACTGGCCTCCTTCTTTGAGAGACTTTCAGAGCCAGATTTCAATAATCGGCTAAGTGCACTGTTACCCCATCTAGAGGGTGATCTAGTTGCTTTGACCTCGAATCCCGATCTGATCGATCAAATAATGGAACTCGTCCAGCAGCAAACCAATCTGTCAGCCTTGAAATCCCTGCAAAGACTTGATGATCTCAAAGTTACAGCATCAGAGATTATCACTGCTCACAAGAACCTGGCAGAGCTTGAACAGCTAAGGAGCAACAAATTGATCAACAGACAAGAGGCCACCGGATTAGCTGATGAGCCAGGTTGCTCAAATCCTCCATCAGCACGGCCGAAACAGAAGTGGAGACATTAAAAACAAGATGAGACCAGCTGAGGAAAGAATTGGAAGCAGTTGAGTTGGCTATCTGTGAGAGCGAAATCACCATCTCCACCAGCACGATCGAGCTCTCCCAGAAAAAGAAGGAAATCAGCAGCTTGGTCGTTGCAGACAGGAAGACATGCCAACGCCTAAACTTGTTGCAGTTTACTGAAAACCGAGATCAACAACTGCTGCAGGCTGGCCACGCGCTCCGTGCCGAATTAATAGAACTGATTCGGTCCTTATTATCTTTGTAATATGATGGGTGTACTGCTTGGCATGTTCTTTTCTATTTGCAACTCTGTCTTCGCGCTGTTCATCCTGAATTTGACAATTTAGCCTGATCTGCCTTAGATTTCACACCTTAATACCGGCTTTGTCTTGTTTCGCACTGACTTTGTTCAGCCTGATATATTTCTGCATACGAATCGGCTTTCGAACTGCTTTGTACCTTAGAATGAATTACTCAGCCTGACCCGTTCTACATACGAATCGGCTTTCGGGCGTGCCTCTTAGCATCGGTTTTGTAGCATCGGCTTTGTTCTACTTTCCTTTAGAATTAACCCCTTAGCCTGATTCACTACGAATCGGCTTGTGGGCACTCACAATAGGATCGGCTAAACAGCCTGACCCAAAAAACCGATCGGTGTGCGACCATTGATGGCGGCGCTTCGTCTCCCCGATTTGGCAACTGTTTCGGATTCAAGAAACGCGGATTAACTGCAACCTAAAATCCGCCGCACCGTCTCGCCTTCCGAGGAAGAACCGTCTCGATACCCTCATCTTTATAAATACACGCTCGGCCTGGACAAGCAACCGCAACAT
The DNA here is from genome assembly GCA_038502445.1 of Eremochloa ophiuroides. Classification (NCBI taxonomy): domain Eukaryota; kingdom Viridiplantae; phylum Streptophyta; class Magnoliopsida; order Poales; family Poaceae; genus Eremochloa; species Eremochloa ophiuroides. Next base: position 23,376,054 of record JAHLJS010000008.1, read on the forward strand.
CGAAGCCTTCGCTCACCAGCCTTCTCTCCTCAGACCAGAGAAAACAAAATCTCCCAAATCCATGGCTCGCGACGGAAACCACGGCAAGCGGCCGGCCTCGAGTTCCGCTGAAGGTGACAACTTCACCCGGTGCCCGCAAGCCGTGGGTGAGCGGAGGCATCGCCTGCAGGCCTGGTTTGGGTAAGAATGCTGCTCACCTCTTGATAGATTGACCTGATTTAATCTGACCATCACCGTCCTGCGCAGTGATGCGGGCACTGCCGGCGTCGGAGGTTCGGGAACCGGTGCCGGGCTGTCTCAAGCCGTCCCTGCAGCCGCTGGAGCCACTCCTGGCACGGATGCCGCTGCTGACCCGCATCACGGCCGTCGTCGCTGGGTGACGCCCCGGCAGTTAGCCATCTACAGCAGGTAAATCAGTTTGTACCCAAGACATTGGTTTTCTTTCGATTCTGACACATCTGCTTCTTTGTCGAACTTCAGTCAGGCCCGCGTGATTCCATTCCCACCGGGAGCACCGATTGGCGTGGACACTCGGCCTCTCAGAACTGCGCCTCCTCAGGAACCCCCTCAAGATCCGGCCCCGAGCGCTGGATCAGAATCGGGGTCTTCTGACGGGTCCTACACCGCCGCCGACGGTCGCCGATTCCATCACCAGATGGTGGAGTATCGTAACCTCTACTCAGAGGCTACGAAGGAGAATGGCCGGCTGCAGGGCGTCACCGAAGCCCAAGCCGCTACCCTTACGGCCGCCGAAACCGAGGTGGCCAGGGTGCAAGCCCAACTCGCCGAATCGGACGCTGCAGTGGCCGGTAACAACTTGAATTGTGACGTGCTAACAATCACCCTCATGCTGACACTTCTTTCTTTTGCAGTCCTGACTGCGCAGCTTGAAGAATTACGTGTGGCCGCCGAGGCCGCCGCCAATGCCGTTAATGCGCATGGCAACACGCAGGCGGAGCGGCTCCTGGATGTTCACCACTGCGTCTCCCAGGTGGCCATGGCCGGCGTTCGTCACGGCACCACTGGGGCTCTCACAGCCGCGCGACTCTGCTCCGGCATTGCTCTGGAGGCCGTCGAGCCTGGGTTCCCGGAGGGCCAGAACATGGAGGAGGCCAGCGCCCAACTAGCGAACTTCTTCCCTCATGCCGACGAGGTCGTGGCTGTCACCGACGCCCAGGACATCATAGATAAAGCCACGCATGATTAGAATGTAATAGGACTCCTGTAAGCACAATTAGAAATAAAACTTCCTTCAAAAGCATCAATCTGATTTCCATATGTGTTCGGATACATATATGTATTTTTCCTTTATTATTTTCTTCTCTTTTTTTTTGTTTTTGTACTAAGGGCGACTCGTTAATACGATGTCGGCCATTTTGTCCTGAACGCGATCCGCTTGCACGGCATCGGCAGTTAGAGCCAGATTCACATGAATCGGCTATTATCCCCCCTACTGGGATGCTAGGGTAGTATTTCTTCAGATGCTTCCCGTTGATGGCTCTGGCGAGTCTCTGCCCTTCCAAGTCTTCAAGGATGTAAGCATTGCCCGGAGCATATTCCACCACACGATACGGGCTTTCCCAGTTTGGCGACCATTTACCGAATCGGCTATCTTTGGTACCAATAGGTAGAATGACTTTCCATACTAGCTCTGATTCGGTGAAGCTCTTGCTTTTTACCTTGGTATTGTAATACTTGGCCACCCCTACCTTGTTCTTTTCAATGTATTCCAAAGCCCTAAGCCGATGATAGTGCAAATCTTCTAAACTGTCCATCATAATGTCTTTGTATTCACCGGCTGTAAGCTTGTTTTGCAACGTGACACGCCGTGTCTCAGACTGAATCTCCCATGGCAAGACAGCAATGTGTCCATAGACTAGCTCATAAGGTGACGCCTTAATCAATCCATGCTGTGCCATGCGATATGCCCATAGTGCTTCGCTCAAATGCAAATACCATTTTCTGGGGGTTCTGCTCAATCTTTTTCTTGATGACCTTGATTAAAATTTTATTGGAGGCTTCTGCTTGTCCGTTGGCTTGGGCATAATACGGCGATGAATTATAAATCTTGATGCCCATGTCGTCAGCAAAGGTCATAAACTCCTCTGAAGTGAACATTGTCCCCTGATCGGTTGTGATCGTCTGAGGTATGCCAAACCTGTAAATAATATGCTCCTTTACAAATTCAATCACGTCAGCTGAAGTGGCATTCCTCAAAGGAATGGCTTCTACCCACTTGGTGAAGTAATCAGTCGCCACCAAGATCCATTTGTGACCCTTGCTCGATGGTGGGTAGATTTGGCCGATTAGATCAATACCCCATCCCCTAAACGGCCATAGTTTAATTATAGGATTCATAGCAGAGGCTGGAGACCTTGTATATTTCTAAACTTTTGGCATTCTTGACACCCTTTATAATATTTGAAACAATCTTCCAGCATCGTAGGCCAATAGTAACCAGTCCTCCTGATGATCCACTTCATCTTGTGAGCTGATTGATCTGCACCGCAGACTCCATCGTGTACTTCGCTCATCAGCTTTACTGATTCCTCTGCCCCCAGGCATTTGAGCAGCACTCCTTCAATAGTCTTGTAATACAACTGACCATCCAACAACACGTACTTGGTGGCTTTGTACCTTAGCTTTCTGCTGACCCGTTGTGAAGGATTTGCCAGGTAACCTACTATCTCGTCCCTCCAGTCATCAGCTGATTGCTCGCTATTACAAATCTCCTGCATCGGCCGATAACCCGACGCGTTCTGCGCCAGCCGATTAGCTTCCTGGTTCTGGGCCCTGGGGATGTGACAGAGAGATACCATTATGAACTTCTTGATGAGAGACTGGCACTGATCATAGTAGCCTCTGAGTATCTCGTCTTTACATTCATACAAGCCGAGCAATTGGTTGATGACTAGTTGTGAATCGCCAAATACTTCAACTGCATCGGCTTTTGCTTCATTCAGAAGCTGAAAACCTTTTCACGCGGCTTTATATTCAGCCTGATTATTTGTGACAATCGGCCTTATCTGGAAAGCGTACTCAAAACGCACACCCCGCGGTGAGATGAGCACTACTCCGGCGCCACCACCTTGCTTGCACGAAGAACCGTCGAAAAACATAGTCCATGGCGCTATATCCGCTATATTAACTGATCCTCCGTGATGCTGTGTAATGAAATCGGCTATCGCCTGACCTTTGACCGCCTTAGCCGATTCGAACCTCAAGTCAAACTCTGAAAGCGCCAGGATCCATTTGCCGATCCGACCATTTAAAATAGGCATCGAAAGCATGTGCTTGATGACATCCTCCTTGGACACCACCACACACTCTGAGGCAAGCAGGTAGTGCCTCAACTTGGTGCATGAATAGAACAGGCACAAGCACAACTTCTCGGTCGGTGTGTATCTTGTCTCAGGGTCAAGGAGCCGCCTGCTCAGGTAGAAAACTGCTCTCTCCTTCCCTTCAAACTCTTGAAAAAGGGCCGATCCAATGGTATGGCTTTCGGCCGTCACGTACAACTTAAAAGGCCTCCCTGTCCGTGGCGGTACTAAAACAGGGGAAGTCTTCATGTATTCTCTGATTTCGTCAAAAGCCTTCTGTTGCACGTCACCCCATTTGAACTCTTGATCATTCTTGAGCTTCAACATTGGTGAGAACGGCATCACCTTCTCTGATAAGTTGGCAATGAACCTTCTAATAAAGTTAACCTTACCAAGCAAAGACTGCAATTCCTTCTTGTTGGTTGGAGGTACGAGTTCATCGATCGCCTTCCTACTCTTCCTGCCAATTTCTATCCCTTTGCGGTGGACCATGAATCCCAGAAATTCGCCAGCTGACACGCCAAACGCACACTTGTTAGGATTCATCTTCAGACCATGTCGCCTTGTGCACTCCAAAGTGGCCCTCAAATCGGCCAGGTGATCTTTATTGCTCTTGAATTTCACCACCACATCATCTATATAAATTTCAACGACTTTGCCGATCAACTTGTGAAATATATAATTCATAGCTCTCTGATAAGTTGCACCGGCATTCTTCAAACCAAACGTCATGACCACCCATTCAAACAAACCAAGTGCACCAGGGCACCTGAAGGCGGTCTTCGGGATGTCTTCATTAGCCATAAAAATTTGATTATAACCAGCATTGCCATCCATGAAGCTAATAATTTGGTGCCCAGCAGCCGAGTCTACCAACATATCGGCTATTGGCATAGGGTAGCCATCCATCGGTGTAGCTCTATTTAAATCCCTGAAGTCAATACAGACTCGCAATTTACCATTTTTCTTATACACGGGATGATGTTCGATATCCACTCGGCATATCGGCAAGCTCGAATGAACTTGGCTTCTAACAGCCTCGTGATTTCGGCCTTAATGTTGGGTAGAGCATCCTCTCTAAAACGACGTGGAGCCTGCTTGTGTGGCCGAAACCCTGGCTTGATAGGTAGCCTGTGCTCAACAATAGATTTGTCCAATCCAGGCATCTCATAATATTCCTAGGCGAAGCAATCTTTGTACTCCTTCAGCAGTTGAATCAGCTCCTGCCTGAACTCTGGGTCTAAATTGGCGGCAATAAACATCGGCCTTGGTCTGTCACTGGGTCCAACATCCACTTCTTCGAGCTTGTCGGCCGACGTGAATCCTTGCCCCAACTTACCCTCTGTGCCGTCGATTGGATTCTCCATTTAATAAAAAGACTCAGAGCCGATTGCCCTGATCGGCTGTTGACTCTCATCGCTGACCTTGATGGAGCCTCCTTCCCAAGCCTTGCCAGAGAAACAATCATGATCCCCAGCTTCCCAGTATGTGGCATCCGCCGTCGCCACGCTGACTGAGTCATCGGCCGGGACCACTTCGACTTCATCGCCATGCCACTGAATGAGGCACTGATGCATGGTCGATGGTACGCAGCAGTTGGCATGAATCCAGTCGCGTCCGAGTAGCAAGCTGTAGGTACCTTTACTGTCGATCACGAAAAAGGTGGTAAGCAATGTCTTCTTCCCCACTGTTAGCTCGACGTTGATTGCCCCCCGAGTGTTGGAAGAATTGCCCCCGAAATCCTTGAGCATCAGATCGGTTTCTATTAGATCATCAGGACCCTTGCCTAGCTTGCGGAATATAGTGTAGGGCATGAGATTAACAGTGGCACCACCGTCCACCAACATCTTCGTCATGGGCATGCCGTCGACATAACCTTTGAGATAGAGGGCCTTCAGATGTCGATTCTTGGCTGGCTTATCAAAAGTAGCTTGCTGTGCGAGCACTAACTTGGCCACTCCGTCTTCTGATCCCGAATCGTCTGAGTCAGAATCGGTATCATACTTCTTGGCTCTGAACTCTGCAGGTAGCACAAACACCATCTGTGCATCGGCTACAGCCTTTCCATTATTTTGTGGAGGCTTCTCGCGCCACACCTGTTTGGCGCGCCCCTCAGCTTGGAGCTCTCTGTTTCTGAGCCGCTGCACCTGGTGCCTTTGGCTCCTAGTTAGATCCCCTGGGCACCACTGGTTCTCTTGCCAAACCGGCTGTCGGCGTTCAACTACCGCCTCGTCAAGCCGATCGCGCGAGTCCCTTTTTTCACGCCGATCCCGCGGGCTGTGGGGGCTCCCCAGCCTCTGATGCACAGACCAGCGATTGACCTGGGACTGCCTGTACTCTCGGTACTGATCGCTGCATTCTGGCCAGTTGCGCAGCGTTGGCAGTCTCAAGCCTTCATTCCAGCAGTGTCGGAAGAATGGGCAATGCCAGTGATCCTCCTCACCTTCCCGGTGGTGGGCCATTTCTTCATGATAGCGTGCCTCTTCTTCTTCGCGGAGCCACCTACGGTACTCCTCCTCTTCGCGCTGCAGCCGCCTCTGATGATCTTTCTCTTTCTGTCGCCACCACTTGTTCAGAAGGTGCTAGTGCGTGGGCCTCCTGCTCTTGGTGCCACTGGATTCTCCCTGCTCTAGCTACCTCTGATTCTGCTCCCTCCTTCCTTTGATCAGTGCCAGCTCCTCAGCTGTGATTTGTGCATCGGTATCAACTGAGGAGTTCTTCTTGGCTCGTTCGGAGGTTAATACCTTTACTTTGGTCAGAGGATTCGCGATCTGGACCATGTTCTGCCCTTTCGGGAATGGGAATTTGTCGATCTTCATTTTCCCCTTGGGAGGGGCCTCAAATTTCAACAGGCCACGCCTATTAGCATTCTCGATTGCTGCTTTGAAATTGCGGCAGTTGTTTGTAGAGTGTGAGGTGAGGCCGTGGTACTGGCAGAACGGTTTTCCCTGCAAATCTTCAGGAGATGGCTTGACGTAATCAGCTGGGAAGGTGATGTGGCCCGCACTGACTAACAGGTCGAAGAGCTTGTCCAGCTTGCGTGTGTCAAAGTCGTATTGATCTTCCGCGCTCCAACCTTTCAGTACGGCCATGGGCTTTGTCCCCCATTTGAGCTCAACAGCAGCCACTTCTTCATTCTCTCCATCCTCTGAGTCAAAATTGCAGACGTAGGCCGACTGCATGTATTTTGATTCCTTCTTGAAACTCTGGGCCTGCTGTTCTAATGCGGCCACCCTCTGCATCACTTCGCTGATACTGTTGAAGTTGGTGCCCACAAGATTCTCTTGGACGTGTGGGAGCAACCCACTGACCACTATCTTGGCGAGCTGCTTGTCGTTCAGGTTCAAAGAGTAACACATGTTCCTGGTCTCCCTGAACCGCTTGATGAAAGCCGATCCAAGTTCATTCGGCTTTTGGCGCATGTTAGTGAGATCTGTGATGTCTTTCTCCCCAGTGCCAGAGAAGAAGTAATTATGGAATTTAGTCTCCAGATCTTCCCAGCCTTGAATCGAGCCATGCTCCATAGATGCGAACTAGCTAAACGCCGGCCCCGTCAGTGATAGCGGAAAGAGCCGGACCCTGTGAGCTACCTCATATGAACCTTCGCCGAGCTGGGTCAGGTAACGGCTGATGTGATCCATGGTGGTGATGTCGTCTTGCCCACTGAACTTGGAGAAGTCGGGTAAGCGATACTTGGGCGGCAATGTCACTCGGTCGTACCACTCGGGGTAAGGGCATCTGTACTTGATTCCAGTCCTGGTCTTCGGCTGTAAACCGAACCTATCACGGAGCATGGCACTCATCTGCTCCAGCAGCTGATTGTTGGGCGTCTGGGCGTACCCCGGATGCGGCACTGCCTGAAGGTCTTGATATGTGATCCCCTCATGGTATCCAGGAGTTGGGTTGGCCATGTCTGCCGCCGGCGTATTTCCCGCCGTCGGGTTCACCGCTGATGAGTTCATCGAGTTCATCGTCTGCCCAGTGGCCTACATGAAAGCGGCGAGCTCCTCCGGAGTATGATCTTTGTATAATCTGGGAGAAGCTGCTATTTTTTGAGCCGAACCGCCCGCAGTGGCACCCTGCACTGGCGTTTTCGGCTGGCTCGGCTGTTGCGATGAGGAATTGGAGGTCCTTGCCGCTGCTTTTGGATCTGCATCCTCTGCGGGTATGTTGAAGTAAACCGGACCCAGAGACTCCCAATCCTGCCGCTTGAGAACGGTCTTCATGATGTTATAGAATGTCTGCAGGAAGGATTTATGGTGATGGCCGACTGCTGAATAGGCGGCCTCCCAGGTCGCTTCTTCCAGCATCTGCTTGAGGTCGACCTTGCACTCCTCTTCAGATTTATCAGAATGGCCGTCCATGATCCATCTCGGGAATGCATTCTTCTTCACTATGGAGCCATCACGCTGCTTGATGAATGAAAGCAGGCAGGCATCAGCGAATTCCTCAACAATCTTGTTCAGCACTGCCGCGTCCTCCTCGCTGAGATCTTCGACCCTGACCCTGAGGACACCATCATCCCTAGAGGAGCCGTCCGCCGCAGCCTTCCTTTTTGCCATGGTCTTCAGTGAATGGTCCCACTGGGCGTGCCAAAAAGTGTTGGCGCAAAAAGTGGTTCCCTAAGCCCAACACACCCAAGCGTGCCAGTCAATTTGACTTGCAATTGACAAGGAAAAAGATAGTAATCAGCAATCACAGGGCGGAACTAACTGGTGTGTCCAGGTAGTTCCAACTGTATGGCTCGAAGAGCCGATGTAATGGGAGATCGACTAGAAAGCCGATTCCGTTATGTTATGAACCGATTGTAGCGAAACATGCATTATAACTCAAGTTAACCAATTCAAACAAGAATTCAATGATTTATACTTGCATTAGATGGAAATATGCTATAAAAGATGTAGTCACAGTAAGCTAACATAATCATAAGATGTCTCAATGTAAAACAAGATGAAATCGGCTACTTCAGCCGATTTAGTGTATACGGGCGACATACGAGCCTATAAAGTAGACAATGTTTCAACTCTCCGGCTAATAGATCTAAATCACAATCTTGCAACAGTGGAGATCGAGCGGATCGAGGCAGTCATGATGAAGTTGCAACTTAAATCCGTTAACCTTTGAATCTAGACAATGTTTATTTTATTACTTGAGTGCGACCCATATCTAATCTAGATCCAAAATACAACCGGCTGGTGCAAAACATTCTATCTTATCAATATAAAACGAATGGCAAACAAAATTCGTTGAACATATAGGTCTATTAGATATAAGCCGACGCATATGGATCAAGACGGGCAAATTGATGATCGCTTTAAATAATAAACAATAAACATAAGCAACATTGGTAACTTAATGAATCCAACTAAACTGCCAAATTTAACTAGAGCCGATAACTAATCCATGCATGCAAACTGTCTCAATCTATAGCCTGTCTACCGGATGACATTAACTAATAGATTAATCAAGCAAACAAACACGAATCGATAACTAATCCGCGCGTGAAAAACCGTCCTAATCTGCATCTCGTCCATCGGATGACGGTTAACACAGATTGATCGGGTAAACCAGCGTGAATCATCCTCGACTCACTATGCTTCCCGCGTCCACCGGATGACGCCAAAGAAACAGAGCTTAGCAAGGACCCTGGTCTGCCATGCTTCCACGTCCACCGGATGACGCTAAAAAGGCATAGTTTAACAGGGGGTTGACGATACTTACAAGCAAGCCTGCGTCCACCGGATGACACCCAGCCTGGATGAAGTAACTCGCCAGACTCGACTGACTCTAGGGTTTGTTGGCCGGAGCCGAAAGTTGTGTTGTATTGATGTTGTTGTTAGATTTACAATGGCTGAGGGCTTATATTTATACCCTGAGCGTAGATAGAGTCCTAGTCGAATTACAACTCATCAATAGATAAGGAAAGTAACAAACTATCCTATATCTAAGGTAACTTGGAGTCACATCTTCCCTTTCAGAACGGACTCCGATCGTGGTCGCATCTTGGCAGCATAGACTCTGGATGACGTCACCAATACCGACGCTGCACGTCTTCTGTCACCTTCGCCCGATAACCGATTCACCGTGCAATCGGCTGTTCTCCATCCTTCTGCTGGACGGAATCTGCTTCCGAGATCGGCTATCTTCCTTTGGTATCGGCCATCTTCCTTCGGTATCGACTATCGGCTCCCAGCCCAAAATTTGGTGCTAACAGTTCCTCATACAATTCTCTCATGTCGCTCAAATGGTGTATGATTCCTAACCATGGCACAAAGTAAATGTTTCCTTCTCTTTGTTATGCTACTTCTAAAAATGGCTTATGTGGAGCTTAAGGCAGGAATGAAAGAGTATAGCATACTTACTTTGCATGTATTGTAGAGTCAAAGCTTGGATCCAAAGAGAGAAGTGTCATGCCCTTAGATCAAGATGTGCAAGTGTGTGGAAAATATGCTCCTCTATTTGAAATTGTATCTCTCTAATAAATTTTTGGAGACATGGCTATCATTTTTCCTTTCTTTATTCATGAGCCTAGACTTGCTCATATATTTTTCTTTTCCATGGACTTCCCATGTCCATCTTTCTTTCTTTTTCTTTTCATTTTGCATAGCCTTTTGTCTCTTCTATCATATTAACTAAGAGAGATATTTTAAAAATTTAACACATGGAGGATTTATTTAGTGGAAATGAAAGGCATGTGGTTGCGTACTTCCAGTGTAGAAGCAGCATATATATGGTGTGTACGTGATCTTGATTTTGGGAGCATGATAAGACTCTCAATAAGGGTCAACATGACTTGACAAAACTCAATAAAAAGCAAATAGCTTTACTGGAAAGGCTAAGACATGTGTAGCATATATGGCTGTGGAAGGAATTTATCACCATTGAGGAACAATAAGGTTTTGATTGTTTAAGAAATAAATCTTCAGTAATCATGCATGCTTAGAACAATATTATAGCAGCTCTTGTTTTACCATATCATATCTAACAATAACTTAGACTTAGTTCTAGCACTTAGCATCCATAAAGTTTTTAGGTTCATGATGATTTTAAATGAGCCAAGTGATCCATACTCAAAGAAATACTAAGTTGTAAACTAGGTAGTAAAGAAACATTAACAGAGCAACTATTCATCATTTCCATGAGGAAGATAAACATTCATGAGACATATTTTTTTAAGTAAAGATAATATAACTGAAAATAATGCAATAAGAATGGGATAGAGGACTTACCTTGGTGGGGGAGTGGATCTCCCCCAAGCTTGTCTTTTTACTCATTGTGGTGGTGGATAGTATTGGAACCGTTCCGCCCAGCATTGTGCTTCTTCATCTTATATGGCTTGCAATAATTGGGCATTTTGTAGTGCCATACTTAGAGTTGCATCTTGTTCAACTTGCATTGCACCCATGTTGTTGATGAGTTGATCCATCTCCGATCCTTGGTTCTGACGACCCCTCGCCCATGTGGACGGACGGGGAGTGCGCACTCTTGGAGTGTGCTGTTGAGGCCGTTCCGTGGACCCTGAAATGTCCATGGAACTTGCCTCATCGCCTTCTTCTTCATATGCCCCTGCAGCTCGTGATGTGCCGCCTTGCTCAAATTGAGCGGCCTGTGACATGCTCCTTGTCACCCTTCTTGTTCCTGCAACATTTTGGCTTCTTGCCTCTTGGTTCCAATTTATGGTTAGTGTACGCAGCGCATACAACCGACGCCTCTCACACGGGAGAGAGATTTAGGTTGTATGGCCTGGATAAATCATTTTAAGATCACCATTTTCATCTCTTTTTAGGACTTTAGCACTAATGAAGAAATATTTAGTTATAATGTCTTTAGGAGAAGCAATATATTCAAAGTAGTGTTTTCCATTTAGCAAGTCCATTGTTTCAGCAATGTGAGTGATAAAAGTGGTGAAGAATATAGGCTCTCTTCTATAGAAAATACCAAGCCGAAAGCGGACTAAAATTTTAGCAGGTGAAACTTTTATTTTCTTGGTGATGGCATAAAGCAATCTTTGTTCATCATTAAGAAGGATTTGCACATTGGAGCCAGGAAGAAGAATTATGGCCATCCAATAGCGGAGCAAGCGCAAAATGGGAATATAGATTTCATCAGTTTTAGGATCAGAACAATCATTGGACCCAGTTATGGCTTTCCAGAATTCAGTTTTATCAAATTTTCTTGTGGCATTAACTAGATCTAGATGATAGTCGTTATCAAAGCCAAGTGCCATACTAAAAACACGCCAAGTTAAATTATACTCTTGATTGAACATGCGAAAGTAGACATTATCATCATTGGCTTGTAAAGAGCGTAGAAATTCCATGGTGAGTTTTTCAATTCCAAGTTTTTGCACTTTCCAAAAGCTTCCCCACCCAATTGTGTTGAAAACAGTATTAAACTCTGTGGTCATACCTGTGTTGTCCAAAAGGACAGGGTCGATGGTGCCGGTATGTTCATAACCGCGGTGTCGGATGGAGAGGTACCTTTGGTACTCTTCTTGGTCCAGCATGAGGCCGCTCTCAGGGTCGAGCGTCCTCTCGGGAGGCACTCCAAAGCTTTGTCTCGGTGGAACTTCTCTTCCTTCATCTTTGTCATGGCGGGGTCGTCGGGAGGAACTCCCTACGACTGTCACACCCGATTTTAAGAACAAAATCGAATGCACAATATATGTATGCTAGGATCAATAAACCATACATATATCGACGTCATAATAGTATCATCACAATGCTGAATAAATAATCGTAACATTAATACAAAAGGACCCATGGGTCTAAAAGAAAAGTACATAAATGATAACTAAATCTCTAGTGGGAAGGGACGCCATCTCCACAGGAACGTCGACCGGGGGCAGCACCAGCCTAGTACAAGTCATCGGGGTCGAAGCCACCATCCTCCACGTAGTCCTCCTCGTCAACGCCGACATCTGGGTGGGTAACAGGGGGACAAAGAGGAACGGTGAGTACATCGAAATGTACTCCGCAAGTGTAGGAAAAATATGACATGTGGCTTACAACAAAGGTAGGCTGACTTGGTTTGACACAGCACCTAAAGCGACAAAATCCTATCACCTGAATTTCCTAAGCACCTATTTAACTAAGTGAACTCTCATCTCCTCAGAGTAACCAAACCTCAGAAGTCAAACCGAGTAAACCACACCTAGAAATCCATCCAAGCAACCAACACTTGGAAGTCCATCCAAGCACCCGTTCCTTCCCCAAAGGAACCACCCAACCAGAACTAGAGTAACCAACTAATCCCAAGGACGTCCAAGCCAGCTCTTGACCACGAGCACGGCTGATATATCAGTTTTACACTCTGCAGAGGTTGCACACTTTCACCACGAGTCGTGTTGTTCCCCATTACGCCAAACACTGCCTAGGTAAACGGCGGGGTCACACTACAAGGCCTTTACAAAGCCCCTCTAAGCCTATTTTACATGTACCTCTAAGGTTTCACCGCTAACATGGGTAACAACCCACTGCAGAAGCCCCCTCTTGAGCCACAAAACATTCCCTGTGTAAAGCCAAAACTTAGAGTGACTAATTAATTAGCCAGGTCCGTCCCATTCCAGCCTCATGGTTGCGCTGTAAAGCCGGGTTACATGCGTCGGGAACCGGGTCCTAGGGATCCAGGCAGGATAACTAGCACAAACCCATTCCACCATCAACAACAGCCGTTACACGGCACAAACCGAAACCTCCACCAAACGGTCCATCCTGCCGGATTTGCCTAATCACCATGTTTCTAAAAAGATTTCCAATTCCACATGTTGCATAGATCATTAATCAATATTTAATTAAACTCTTCCCAACCCAAGACTGCAAGGCTAAGCATGACTTCTACCCTTTTTCCAAACCCAGGGTTACAAGGATGATATAAACAAGTTCTAATAAACCATATCATGGGATTCAAAATTAGACTTGGCATGCAACTAAGGATCTAACTACTCTAACTCAAAAGTAAATAAAAGTAGGTGAAATATGAGCAAGGACACTTGCTTTCGTAAAGCGTAGGGTCCAGGGTATCGAACACCTGATCAGGGAGATCCTCACTCTCAACACCATCTGGCGACAATCATCATACATGGCCCACAATAATAAAATAAAATAAGAAACAGTACACCAACAGTGTGAAAATAGTATCACAAGATTATGAAACAATTATATTCGTTTCTACGATCGCATCGATATAAAGATCACGAAAAAAGGAGTTAAAATGGGAAAGTTATGATTTTCCAAAGATTTACTATAGAAAAATAATTACTATAATATTAACTCAAGATTTAGATGTGCCAAACCTACTGTTCAGTAGTAAAAACATATAGATAACGAAAATACGAAACTAACACAAGTGGATTGGGTCAAAACGGATTTAAAACGGGGAAGTTATGCATTTAATAGGGGTTTCTTTTACTAAAATAATAGATTGAATATAATATAAAATTTTAATAGTTGAAACATACTGAACAGTGATATTAACCTGTATATTACTAAATTATGAATCCAACGAAAGTTTAATGGTTCGATTCGGAGTTAAAACGGAGAAAAATACGCATGAAACTATACCAGTGGCATTGTTGTAAATAGATTGAAATCAATTTAAATGGGCTTTGCACGTTCACCCGCGAAGAAATACGTTTCCCGAGTAAGAAGGCGCATTCTTCCTTTCCTCATTGGATTGCGGGTTCTAATCCACGAGTGCCGAGGGGTTCTTTAGCAAAATTTCACGGCGAAGGTGTACGGGATCCTGTGAGCCGTCCGATCTCAGATCGACGGTTGGGATTAGAAGAAGGGAGGGGATTGGTGGCTCACTGGCCGGAAACAGAGGCCAACCGGCGGTGGCCTCGCCGGAGGCTCGCCGGCGCACTCGGGTTAGGGGCTATGGGCCTCCGTTAGGAGAACCGATGGCACTGGGAGATAGAAGGCGCCACTGCGGTCTCGTCTAGGGCCAGAAAACGACCGGGAATTGGGTTTCGCGCGGTAGCCGCCATGGGCAGCGGCAACAAGCTCGTCGGCACGCGCGGCTAAGGCCCTAGCGGCCACAATTCGGCTCGGGTAAAGTACGGGAAGGAAGAGGGGTGCTCGGGGAATCTTACAGTGGTGTCAATTCGGACGGGGAAATGATGAAGACGGCCAATCGACGGTGGAGGTGGTCGGCCGACGGGGAAACTAGGGCGCCACTGTTTCGGGCTCCAGTCGAAGTCAAAGAGGGGTCGGAGAAGAGGCGAAGACGCGTTGGTGTGCTGCTGCCGGGATCGAGGTGGACCAAAACGCCTTGAAGTGCTCCGCTTGCGCGCGCAGCGGCGCTCTGCTGCTTGCAGCGGCAATGGCGATGGCAGCAGCGGCTTTCTGTGCCATTGGAGCGAGAGAGAGGAGGTGCAAGGGATGTGGCAGCGGCGGCGTCGTGGACGAGTTAAGGCTTGGGTGTTGCATATATAGGGCGGCGGCGCAGCTCGAGGGGCCGGCTCGTCCACGGGAAGGGCGGAGCGGCCGTTGCTTGCTCTGTTCCGAGAGAGACGGGAGGAGGGGATGACAGGTGGGGCCCGGCTGTCAGCATGAGAGAGAGGAGAGTGAGATGCGGGCTGCTACGGCTAATCTGGCCTGCTGGGCTGGCTTGGGCCGCCTGTGCCTGCACGAATGAAAGAGAAGGGGGAGGGAAAAAGAGAAGACGAAGGTGGGCCGATAGGGAGAGCTGAGTGTTTTCTTTTTTCTTTTTTTCTTCTTCTCAAATCCAATTAGAGATTCAAAACATAGACTTTTAAATCAAATTATAATATGTAAAATGTCTTGGAAATAAATTCTGAAATTTTGAAAACTTTTATTTGGATTATTTCATAACAAAACCTTAAACATTTTATTTACTTTAGAATTAGAATAAAATCGATGGGAGCCTATTCGAGTTTTAAATAACTATTTTTCACACAATAAAAATATGCAATGGCATGAATGCAACAAATCATTAATTATAATTCTATAAAATAGTATTTTCTCATATTATTTATTGGCCATAAATATAATTAGAATTAATAATTGCTAAAAATTTAAAAACAGGGTGTTATAACGACACTCTTGGCCTTCTTGAATGAGGAGGAGAACTTCTTCATCTTCCTGCAGCAGTAAAACAACACAAGAACACACTAGGACAACAAGGATTAACATTAGCGTTAGCGTTACCTGTCCCAATGTTAGTAGTCATTGTGGGGTATGGTCACCTCCACAAAACCGCTCTTGAGAGCAAAGACAAGCTTCTACTACTACAATATTTTTGGATTTTTATTTTGAGTGGCTAACTACAACTAAACTTGAGAAAAAACTAGCCCAAATGGAGAGAAGAAGAGAGATTATGTGCTCGAGATGATTCAGCTAGTTTGGGTGTGGAAATGAGCACACAATGCAAGGGTATTTATAAGAGAAGAAGGGCTAGTGACCAGGCCACAAGGGCCAGGTCGGCCAACCCCACCTGCACAGTGTCAGAGCTGCTTTCACCTTTGGACAGGGAATTTATTTGAATTCAAACACAATTTTGTAGACAGGACTTTAAACATGGGTCGGCCGACCCATGTTTGGTCCCCTTTTTAGCTTTAAAGAGTGTGTTTCACTTTGTCTAGTAAAGTAAAAACTAGTGGTGGACCAAACGTGGAGAAGTTTTCAGAGATTCCTTTGTCTAGTGTTTTGTGAAAGAGAAAGGTGTATGACAAAAGTGGGGACATGCTTTAAAGTGATTCCCATGGACCATGGGAGCACTAATGCATGCCAAAAGTATCCACTTTTCAGAATTTGGATGGTAGGGGAGTGTTTGATTCTCCTTGGAGCAAGTGAATGTGGTCATGACAAAAGGTTGTTGACCAAATTCAAAAGGTGTTGGTGTTCAAAATTCAGGAGATGCATTAATACACCAGGCCAACACCACCAGAGGTGGGTGGGCCCCATGGTGGGGTCGGCCGACCCCACCTTGGGTGGTCCCACCACCTCAGGTGTGAGCAACACAGTTCTATTCAAGTTTTATTTATCTAAATATTTTATTCTGTCAAAATAAATTATTGCAAAATTTAAATATGAAAAATGCAATGCAAAAATGCAAGAATTGAAATGCGAAAATTAAATATGAGATAAATACTGATCTACCTTACCAGTAAGGGCTCCATGTTTTAGGTCCATAGAGCAGGACCTTCCTTTTCGGGTTCA
The DNA here is from genome assembly GCA_038502445.1 of Eremochloa ophiuroides. NCBI lineage: Eukaryota > Viridiplantae > Streptophyta > Magnoliopsida > Poales > Poaceae > Eremochloa > Eremochloa ophiuroides. Next base: position 23,392,555 of record JAHLJS010000008.1, read on the forward strand.
TTCTTCGGGTGCATCGATTGGTCCTGGAGATGGGGATCATGATGATCGCACCTCTTTCTTCCGCCATTCCTTCTTGGTTGATGCTTGTGACTTAGCAAAGTCAGCCTTGTTCACCGCCTCAGCTTTACTTACCAGTTCAGCCTTTTTGGCCTTCGGTTGTTGATTCTTTCGGCGGGGTGCATATTGTGGCTTGTTTCGCCACAGGTTCTTCCTTACCTGTTGCATAGATTTATAACCATTCAAAGGACATTTAATTCTCCTACCTGGGAGTTGGAAGTGGACTTAGCCGGATCCCACGTAGATGATGGCGTTCACGGTGTTGAGGAACGGCCTTCCTAGGATGACGGGGACTTCGTCATCGGCCCCCATATCGAGAATGATGAAGTCGGCGGGGATGTATTCGTCTTGAACTTTGACAAGGATGTTCCTTGCCAATCCCTCGGGGAAGCGAATGGACTGATCGGCCATTTGCAATTTGACAAAAGTGGGGTACAAAGGTCCCCCCAGCAGATTTTTATACATTACCTTAGACATGATGTTGACTCTAGATCCAAAGTCACAGAAGACGTTGTTGAAGGTGTGCGGCCCGATCTCGCAGGTGATGGTAGGATGGCCAGGGTCACTCTTCTTGGCCATGAATGGTGGGTCAAGAATGCAACCCGGGTGTTGACGGTTGCTAACACCCTATTTTACCGTCAACATTTCACCCATAATCAAGGTAAAACCACATGAAATGCAAAGAACCCACCTTGAAACTTACCTAGTTCCAAATATCCTTCGAGAAATGTTGTGTATGCAGGAAAAATGGTGAAATCAAGCAAAAACAAAGCATAGCAAGACCCCTCAGCACCTCAGCTACCACATGGGAGCCAGAGGGGGGCGCCCACCCTGTCCAAAGTGCCAAATGGCTCTTGCCACCTCACTTATCCGTGTGCCTACCTCCCAAATGGTCTGTGGCACGTTGAAACATCATCAACGGCTCAGATACAAGGCACGGGGATCCGGTGGCCCTATCAACAGGGCGCCCGCCCTGTCGAAGTTGAGTGCCACGTCCACGATCCGAGGGAAGGTGTCCAGGAGCCATCTACACCATCAATTGAAGTCGGTTTTCATCCAACGGTAATCAAGTGAAGTGCCATGGATTGAAGGGCCCACATGTTATCCTCCAGGGGATGCAAACCGCCTTTCCAAGGCACAAACCGACCATGCAACCACCATAGGAGAGCAAGGACGGCCATTGGATGCAAGGCGGTGCATCTAACCGGGCGCCCGCCCCCTCCTTCACACCACCGCCTTCCAGCACGCCTACAAGTACCCCTGGTGCACTCCTACACTATAAATAGGGCTAGGATCCTCACTTGTAAGCAGAAACACGAAGCAACACTTAGTAGCACACAAGAAACACTGGAGAGTAGAGTGTTGGAGAGAAGTAGGGAGAAGGAAGAAGTCTGTGGTGGAGCCGGGCTTGTCGGCGACCTCCTCTGCGGTATTCTTCACTCTTATCGGTAATAAAGATCCCCTTCTTCATTTACTATTGTTTTACTTTATGTAGCTCTATACTTGCTCATTGCTTGGTTAGAGTGCTCTAGTTCCTTGGCCAGAGTTAGAGTAGTAAGTTTTATAAATTAAGCGAGGTGCTTAGGCTATAGCTTACCCTTGAGTGCCGCTAGGCCCACGGATAGTAGTGGTAGGTGCTTGGTGGTGACAGCCCTAGGATCCTCTATATTCCACCACGTTCGGCCTATTATCCGGTATAAGCGTAGGACTTCGGGACGTACAGTGCCTAATCAGTCGAACCCCGGCGAGTTTAGGACTTTACGTGTCCCAAGTATAGAAGTCTCTTTGGTATAACAATCATTAGATCTTTTACTGAGATAGAGTTCTCCCCCAAAACTCCAGAGCTACCTAGTACGTGTTTCCACCTTAGTTATACTTCATTGATTTATCCTTACTAAGGTTATTACCCCAATTATCCATATCTAGATCCTTGACTATCAAATCCTTGGAATCACAAACCCCGCCTTCCTATGGGAAAATATAAATTCGACACCTGGTACGCCCAGGGAAAGTGCTACACGATAGTTCTGTGCGCTTGCAGAATCCCATCACCTATCCTTTAGAGCTACCCATAGCATTTTTGGCACCGTTGCCAGAAATACCTTTATTCCTAGTAGCTACGTTAGAAGTGTCAACAATCACATACTTTGAGCATAGGGATTAACAACCCCTGTGATTGCTTTGAGAAGTATTGTTACCATTGCTAGAGGATAGATTTGGCTACATTCTTTTGATAGCGTTAGTATCTGTCAACAAGTATTTTTGGCGCCGTTGCCGGGGAAGGCAACTGTTGAATTCCTTTGATTTGAGTCAAATCTAGATAGTTATCCTTAGAATCATGAATATGGCCAAAAGGACCATCCGTGAATTCTCTGCACCTTCTGCTGCTAATATAGCAACAGGCCCTGGTGTCATCAAGGCAAATACTCAATTTGAGTTAAAGCCCGCATTGATCACAATGGTTAAAGCTACCCATTTTGTGGCAAATCTCACGAGGATGCTAATGCACACCTCCAACATTTCTTGGAGATATGCAGCCCCTTTACCATTAAAGGAGTAACCCCAGACGCAATTCGTTTGTGACTCTTTCCTTTCTCCTTGTTAGGAAAAGCCAAGCAATGGTTCTATATGAACCGAAATGATGTGGACACATGGGAAAAGTGTTCCAACTCTTTCCTAGTGAAATTCTTTCCTCTAGGCAAGACCAATGCTCTTCGCAATAAGATCTCTAGTTTCCAACAACAAGCCGATGAATCGATTCCTGAGGCTTGGGAACGAATGCAAGAGTATGTCGCTGCCTGTCCACACCATGGTATGGAGGGTTGGCTTTTGATCTAAAACTTCTACCATGGATTAACCCCTCTTGATAGAAGCCATCTAGATGCCGCCGCTGGTGGAGCATTCTTTTCTCATAAAGTTTCAGATGCGAAGGCTTTGATAGAGAAGATTGTGTCCAATCAAGGATGGAACGAGGAACGTCTGCAACCGGGCAAGCGAGGTATGTATTCGTTAAAGGAAGCTGACATGATTGCAGCTAAAGTGGACCTACTGGAAAAAAGGCTAGAAAATTACAAGAGGATGCGTACACCTGAGACCGTGCAAGCCATGGAGACCCACATTACATGTGAAATTTGTGGAGAAGCTGGCCATTCTGGACTCCATTGTCCTGAGACACATGAAGACCTCAACTTCATCAACAATGATAACAGTTTTCGTTCTTCAAACCAAGGATGGACTCAGCGCTCCAATTCTCAAGGTAACACCTTCAATTCTTCGCAACATCCAAACAACCAAGGTAACAACTATCCTTCTCTTAAAGATCTTGTCTATGGTCAACGTAGAATGACTGATAGTATAAACAAGAAGCTCCATGCTAATGATAGGATGCTAGATAGCATAAATGCTAAATTGGATGGTTTTTCTTCTGCAATTAAGAATCAACTTAGTTTCAATAAGATGCTTGAAACCCAATTAGCACAACTTGCTGCTGCAATTTCATCTTTTGAAAAAGATAGAATACCAGGAAAGCCTGAAACAACCATGGAATCTGCTAATCTTGTTACTATTAGTTATAATGGCTATGAATTAGATAGATGGAAAGTTCCAACTAAAAAGGGAGATCCTGGAACCCTGTCATATCTTGCGCTATTCAATCTCAAAAGTTCCATAATGCTATATGTGATCTATGATCTAGCATTAACATCATGTCTAAAGAACATTATGAAAAGTTATTTTATACTGAGCTGGTACCAACTTCTACATATGTGCAATTAGCTGATCAAACAACCTGCTACATAGGAGTACTTTGTGATGTTCTAGTAAAAGTAAGAAACAACTTTGTGCCTGCTGATTTCATGATTTTAGACATGGGTTATAGAGACAACTTACCCCTCATTCTTGGCTGACCTTTCTTGAATACTGTGAATGCAGGCATATTTGTTGCTAGTGGTAGCATGGATTTATATATAAATGGGAAGAAAGAAAGATTTGTTTTCTCTTGTGCACCGCACCATGCAACTAACATGCAGGAAAATAAGAGTCGATCCATGAGGAGGAGAAAACCAAGAATCTGGAGAAACAAGAAAGACAGAGATGCGGTTAAGAGGGAACCATCATCTACAGCCTCTACACCATACTCCGCTATCGTCAAGGAAGGACAAGATGAAAAGAAGACGTCAATCAAGGAAGAACCTCCTTCCAAGGAAGGATAACTATGGGAGTAAGTATTCTATCTCTCTCTTTAATTATTGCATTGGCATATTTCCGTTCTTCATGCATTGAATCAATTAATTGTTAGAAGCATGTTTAAATTTATGTCTTGCATTTGAACCATGATAAAAGAAAGATTAAAATAATAATAAAATAAAATAAATTTGGTTTATTATAGTAGCAATAAATGAAAGTAGAATAAAAAGCAAGGCCTAGTGATCATAATAAGATGCAAAAGAGGAAACAACCCGACCAAGAGGAGAATCTGATCCTGGAGAAGAAGCTAGCTTGGGGGAGCCGTCATCCTCGCCAAGGTATGGTTTCTAAACCCAGCTCTTTTTCTTAATTACTATGAGCTATAATGTTCTTGCATAACAATAAATAAATGAATGATGAGAAAAAGAATATGCTATGTCTTTGTTGGAAATTATGAATAATTGCTCAATGATGATTTTGCAAAATCTTGTTATACAATCCTTGCTATGAAAGTTTTGAGTGTGATATCTGAATTCTGTCTTAAGTCAAACACTATTGTGGGTTGCACATGCTAATAACCTAAGTTATGCTCTTGCAAGATTAAAATTAGTATAAGTAGAACTTTTACCTGATCTAAGGAATGAGTGAGAACCAACTAGACATTTTGATTTATAAAATTCAAATTCTTCCTCATGGTTCCTTTATGGAATTAAATACCTATCATCAAGCCATACATCCACAACCAACTAAAACCACCAAAAGAAAGAGCCCTTGTCTGCTTTGAGCTTGCTTAGACCTTATTTGATCTAGGTAGAGAAACTAGTCATATTCTTTGATCAAGATCACATACACATGCCGCCTCTGTATTACTCCTACACTGGAAGTATACATCTATGCTCCACACACCAATTGAGACAACCAACCACAATCAACTTTTGTCCTTTGATAGATCGGGAGTATAGGTTACTGAAAAAAAGAGAAACAGAGCAAGTGCTCAAGCAAAACAAAAGAGGACAAATGTCTCATGGGCAGGTGCCCATATATCTTCTTCATTTTTTTTAAAAAAAAAGAAGCTACGTATTCAGTAACCTAGCTCTCCCTTGTCTAAGACAAAGGAATAAGTCTCAAGGAGCCCACCAAATAATTTACACTTGCACTTCTTAATCATGTTTTATGACTTGTTGCTCCCTGTGATCTAATAGTCTAATCTTGCAATACATTCAGTTCAAGTATGCTTATGCTCCAATCCTATAAACCCCACATAAGCTTTAGGATAGACATGAAAAGCTCTTTTGAGCTATTGTGAGGTCCATCACACTAAGGAGTGGTTGAGAGTGCCATTAAAGGAACCAAAGCAAGATTTTCTCTTTCAAAAGAATAAAAACTCTCTACTAAATGGTCTTACTCTACCAAAGTAAGGGATAAAGTATCTAATTATCTATGCTATCTTGTTTTTGCATGACCCATGGTGAAAAAGCTATAAGCCCCATATAGTTAAGACATAAGATAAATTTCTAAATCATGCTCAATACTAGATTAGTGTTGGTTTGTATGCAAGATCTTTGTGAATTGTTACATTAAAGAAATTCTTGATCCAACATTGCCATATTAAAATCATGTCTTTGCTTGAGGACAAGCAAGAGGTTAGCTTGGGGGACTTTCTTGACGGTCGCTAACACCCTATTTTACCGTCAACATTTCACCCACAATCAAGGTAAAACCACATGAAATGCAAAGAACCCACCTTGAAACTTACCTAGTTCCACATGTCCTTGGAGAAATATTGTGTATGCAGAAAAAATGGTGAAATCAAGCAAAACCAAAGCATGGCAAGACACCTCAGCACCTCAGCTGCCACATGGGAGCCAGAGTACTTGCCACCTCACTGATCCGTGTGCCTACGTCCCAAATGGTCTGTGGCACGTTGAAACATCATCAACAGCTCAGATACAAGGCACGGGGATCCGATGGCCCTATCAACAGGGCGCCCGCCCTATCAAAGTTGAGTGGCACGTCCACGATCCGAGGTAAGGTGTCCAGGAGCCATCTACACCATCAATTGAAGTCGGTTTTCATCCAACGGTGATCAAGTGAAGTGTCATGGATTGAAGGGCCCACATGTCATCCTCCCAGGGGTTGCAAACCGCGTTTCCAAGGCACAAACCAACCATGCAACTGCCATAGGAGAGCAAGGATGGCCGTTGGATGCAAGGCGGTGCATCTAACCGGGCGCCCGCCCCCCTCCTTCGCGCCACCGCCTTCCAGCATGCCTACAAGTACCCCTGGTGCACTCCTACACTATAAGTAGGGCTAGGATCCTCACTTGTAAGCAGAAACACGAAGCAACACTTAGTAGCACACAAGAAACACTAGAGAGTAGAGTGTTGGAGAGAAGTCGGGAGAAGGAAGAAGTCTGTGGTGGAGCCGGGCTTGTTGGCGACCTCCTTTGTGGTATTCTTCACTCTTATCGGTAATAAAGATTCCCTTTGTTCATTTACTATTGTTTTGCTTTATGTAGCTCTATACTTGCTCATTGCTTTGTTAGAGTGCTCTAGTTCCTTGGCCAGAGTTAGAGTAGTAAGTTTTATGAATTAAGGGATGTGCTTAGGCTATAGCTTACCCTTGAGTGCCGCTAGGCCCACGGATAGTAGTGGTAGGTGCTAGGTGGTGACAGCCCTAGGATCCTCTGTATTCCACCATGTTCGGCCTAGTATCCGGTATAAGTGTAGGACTTCGGGACGTACGGTGCCTAATCAGTCGAACCCCGGCGAGTTTAGGACTTTGCGTGTCCCAAGTATAGAAGTCTCTTTGGTATAACAATTATTAGATCTTTTACTAGGATAGAGTTCTCCCCCAAAACTTCAGAGCTACCTAGTGCATGTTTTCACCTTAGTTATACTTCATTGATTTATCCTTACTAAGGTTATTACCCCAATTATCCATATCTAGATCCTTGACTATCAAATCCTTGGAATCACAAACCCTGCCTTCCTTTGGGAAAATATAAATTCGACACCTGGTACTCCCAGGTAAAGTGCTACACGATAGTTCTGTGCGCTTGCAGAATCCCATCACCTATCCTTTAGAACTACCCATAGCATTTTTGGCGCCATTGCTAGAAATATGTTTATTCCTAATAGCTACGTTAGAAGTGTAAAAAATAGAAGTGTAAAAAATCACATACTTTGAGCATAGGGATTGACAACCCCCGTGATTGCGTTGAGAAGTATTGTTACCATTACTAGAGGATAGATTTGGCTACTTTCTTTTGATAGCGTTAGTATCTGTCAACACCGGGTTTGGCCTAACCGGAGGCTTACCAAACCTCGTGGAAAATAACTTGACACTCTCAATTGGTTCCTCAGGTTTCCCTGGGATCTTACCTTGTTCGAAGGATGGGACAGCTGCTGCTATTTGAGCTAATTGTGTTTCTAGTATTTTATTAAAGCTCAATTGATTTTTCCTAGCAGTGTTAAAGCTATCCATTTTCTCACTAAGATTTTCAAGAATCTTATCATTAGCCATTATTTTCTTGTTTATACTATTGTTGGTATAAATTAACTGCATTTCACTAAATATTATTATTCTCAGATTATCCACAAGCGCACAGATATAATACCGATGTAGCACTTCACCCGGAGGTTTTAAATATCGAATCCACAAGGAACAGTAGGTGATAGTGACCAAGCCGATAAACTTAACCCTACAATTAGGCTAGATAATATCAAGAAAGAGGAAATAGCTAATGATTATCTAGTTCCAACAATCGGTAAGCTTTGAATAATATCGTTCTAACTGGGCAGTGAAATGAATAAGAGTGGAAATCAGAGTTCCCTCCTACCAAACACTTATACACCTATCGATCCTATCAACGGGAAGTGGACTACAGAGGAATCAACGTAGCTGTCACCTACGCGAACTACCACTATTCGGCCAATCAGGGGACATTCACAAGTAAACCTAGCCTAGGCACCACGTCTACACTACGAAATACTACTTCAATCAAGTAATGACCAAGATCAAAGCACTCAATATGAGTTGCAAACCTAAGAACGAATAAGAACAAATGCTTACTTGAATTAGAAGTTGAATACAAAAGTACCTCAGAACGCAGCTCCGGGCGAGGAAGCTGAATCCAGAAGAATATAGCTACGAAGAAGCGCCGACAGGCCGGAACTCCTCCGAATCTCTACTCCTCTACTCTTTCTCTCTACTTCTCTAAACAAGACTAGATCTAGAAGAACTAGTCTCTCCTAATTGCTACATCTAACCCTAACTGGAGATAATGAATTGAAGCTCTGGAATAGGGATGCCTCCAGGGGGGTCTGCCCCTTTATTTATAACCCGGTAGGATGAACGTGCGCCGTTTGATCAAACCGACTTAACGTGGGGTCGAGATGACTCCTCAAAGGCGGTGGAGGAAGACTCCAGAAGCCGAGGGCCAAAACCCTAATGGTGGGGCCGGCTGGCCCCACCCTGGCGCTGGCCGGCGCCCAACTGTAGCCTTTCGGGCCCAATTTCGCCGTGTTGTCTTTTTGGCCTCCTGCAGTCCAATGGTGTATGTGTCGCCGCAGATTTTGATTCCGAACTCCGAATATAGCAAATGATAGGTCCGTTTCGATTGTCTCGACGAGCCCGTCGTAATGGTGCACTCCAATTGCTTATTTGAGATACTTTATTGATGGAAAATTGCATATTCCTACAATACAAGTGGGAACACCAAAACTCGTGGAACTCGTTAGAATCAAAACCTATAACTATGCTTTGTGATTCATTTTGTGTTAAATCATGCTATAGTTAACAATTATTTTTAGTACTTAACGACCGTCAACAACAATCATTGATTTTAGATTGGTCTAAGACAATATCTTTAAGAGAAGGTTGGTTACCATAAGAATTATTAAAATTATTTGCTGTAACCATTACCTTGATTTCCTTGGTAGAAGGGGTGCGAGTTCCGTCCTCCTTATTGCTGGGGTCGATACCCATTGTTGTTGTTGTTGATGATGATGAAGCTCACTTCCTCCTTCGTTTTGGGACAGTTGTTGCCCGAGTGATCTTCTCCACCACATACCTCGCACCATGGATCAGCTTCAATTGCTCGTGCGGTGGCAGTGGTTCGAATGGCCTCTTGTTCCTTTTTGGAACCTTCCTCTATCTTTTTCATCAAGAGGTCCATTTTTGCTGACAGTATGTCCACCTCATGAACGGTGTGCATAGCCCTTTTCTTGGGTTGGAGACGCTCCTTATTCCATCCTTGGTTGATAACCATCTTTTCAATGAGGTCTTTAGCGTCCTTGACATTGTGTTGCAGGAATGCTCCTCCAGCGGCAGCATCAAAATGACTACGGGCTAATCCGGTCAGCCCATGGTAGAAACCTTGGATTATGAACCATTCTTCAATTCCATGATGAGGACAAGCATTAATGTACTCCTGGAGGCATTCCCATGCTTGGGAATTGTCTTGTCAGCTTGCTGTTGGAAGCTTGAGATCTTTCCACGAAGAGCGCTGATTTTTCCCATTAGGAAGAATTTCTTGAGAAATGCGTTGGCACACTTCTCCCAAATGGTAGCTTCATTCTTGTTGGCATAGAACCATTGTTTCGCCTTCCCAAGCAGTGAGAATGGGAATAGGCGAAGGCGGATGGCGTCTACCGAGACATTCTTGATAGTGAAGGTACCACAAACCTCCAAGAAATGCTGGGGATGGGCATTAGCATCTTCATGCGGCTTCCCACAGAACGGGTTGGCTTGCATCATATTGATGAGTGCTGGCTTGAGCTCAAAGGTAGCATCCCCCAAGTTGAGCTGCGGACCAGTGGCAATGTTGTCAGCCGACGGTGCAGAGAACTTAGAGATGGTCTTTTGGGCCATAACTTCCTTGATTGATAGTACGGAGCCTCTTTCCTCGAACGAATTCGGGTTTGAGACAAACCTCTGAGGAGGAACTTGACGGCGTCTAGTTCTCCTCAACAATTACTCAGGATCTTCAACAAAATTTGACGGCAATTGAAAACCGCTCATGCACTTTCTAGCTTCACGATAACGAGAAACACAAACAGGGGTAAGCCCCTAACACTAATCGATAACTAAATTGATAGTAGACTCCGGATTCAATTTTTATTAATATTCCTAGACTGATGCTTTCCCCGGCAACGGCGCCAGAAATTCTTGTTGACACTTCTTAGCGCATCCACCAGAGACAGGGTGTTTGGCTATCTCTGATAACGGCGCCAGAAGTGCCCTGAGGGGTATTTTTATGTCTATTGGATAATTTCGCAAGCGCACAGAATATACCGCTGTAGCACTTCACCCAAGAGTATTCCAAGGTATCGTTATTTATTTTATCCCAAGGGAAAGCGGTTGCTAGGAATAATTAATAAAAGAGAGAGATCCTCAAGTCTATAGCAACTTAGTATCAACTAGCGATAGGGGGGTAAATCGATAAATAGAGGAAAGGGTAATGACACCAAGACACGACAAGGTTTTAGGATAACTAAGGATAACTAGTAGAGTATAGCTAGGTGGGAGGACAACGAGTGAGTATAAGACTCCTATGACTCTTACTTTACTCTTGTGAACTATCTTATCAAATGGATGAATTACACTAAGACAGCTACCTTACTTCCGGTGTGCAGGGGGTAGTGCGAAATGATAGATGATATAACCTCTACCCGAAGCGCCTACTCTCTTATGGGAGTCTACCTTTTAAGAACTTGCCTAAAACACATAGAGGGATACTAAGATTAGACAGGGCTATCACCACCTGCTAGCACCGACTAACAATCTATGCGACAAGCAGCATTCAAGGGTAAGATCTAGCCTAAGCACCACGCTTACACTAATTCTCACTACTTGTTGGCAGTCCTTATAGATCATTTTCAACCGCCAACTTATGCCTAAAGGGAGAGAAACTATCATACTTTAACACATAGACATATGCTATTAACAGAGTTCCACTTGTACCCCTAGTGTTTATGTTTTTGCAGGATTTATGGTGAAACAAGTGGAAGTGCACAACACCAATTGGAAAGCGTAAAGGAGAAATGTGAATTCAGAGAATGCGCAACCAAAAATAACAAAGAAGCCCACCTTTATTACAAATCTGGGCCCATTCGTAACCATAGGAGGGGTCTAGGCCCAGAGGAGAACCAACCACGCGAAGGCGGTGGCCAAACGGGCCCACCAGGGGACCGACCGGTCCCGGGGGGCGGCCGCCCCCTGGTGGGGCCTCTCGGGCCTAGTTTTCTTCTGGCGGTTGTAGGGCGGTTCCCCAAGGACGGTCCCACCTACGATCAACACAGATGAAAAGTGGAAACCGCCCTTTGGAGGTCGGTTTGGGTCTTTCCATGTGGGGATGAACCTTTTGCATAGAAACCCCTCCTCTCAAGCTATAAAAGGAGGCCTCCTCTCTACACCTATTGAAAAGAAGGGATCAATTCATTCACCAACACAAGAGGTCACTATGTAGAGAGGAAGAGCAAACTCCATTCCATTAGCTTATAGCTAATTTAGTATAGGGAGTGAGAGAGGGACAAGAGCTGGAGAAAGAGCGGAGTCAAAGCAGTTCTGTCTCCGGGTGGACGAAGTGCCGGGCTTGTCGGCTCTTGATCCAACTTGTACCTCTACGATCGTCTTGCTACTTGAAGTAAGAAGTTCGTGTTCAACTTTGGTTTGATTCATTAAGCATGTTACTTCCATAAAGCTACTTGTTTGTGGGATCGTCGTTCGTCCTTTCGACGGATGCTCCAGTAAGAGGACTCCTGATAGAGACGGATGTTCCTGTACGCCGCTAGAGTAGTAGTCGCCGTCGTAGACGTGGTGTCTAAGTCGGGGTCTACCTTCGTATGTTGCGCATGCCCATGGGCAGAGGGGTAGGTGGCAGGTGGTGACAGCCCTGTCCACTCGTATCTGAATTCCCCCACGTTCGGCCGAGGAGTAGCGCTGATACTGGTATCAGCTGGCGGACCAGCTGTGTCAGTGGGCCTGAAGCAGACAAGTAGTGGGGAAGTTACCATCGCTTATATGCATTTGACCTTAGAAGAACCTCTCTACCCAAGCTATCCCTTACGTCTCTTCTGAGTAAACTAGTTTAAGAGACTAAGTACAAAGACCGTTCCTCTGGGAAATTACGATACCCTGAATACTTCCGGGTGAAGGCTACAACGGTACTTCCGTGCGCTTGCGGACTTTTTTGCTGACGCTAAGAAGCGCCAACACTACTCTAGCTGTGTACCAAACAGCTAAAGCACCCTATGACAGGCAATGAACTACACACATGAGCTGGTTACAGGATCACGATCTAGTATAAATCAACAATAAGGTAAGACAAAACACAACAATACTATAATGAATTGTAAAGCACTAAGTAAAGACTTAGTAAAGTAAAGTAAAGATACTATATTGATAAAGGTAAAGTCTTACAGAAGGAAAGGTACAAAAGCCATACCAGACTCTCCAGCAGATGACTTCGGAGACCCCGAGTGTAGCTCGACTCAACTCTAGCTCCTACACTAGACTAATACTACTGCTAAAGAGTGAAACTCTAGCCTCTCTTGTCTCTTGTGTATCTTGTGCGTATTGAAGAGGGTGGTGGCAGCCTCTATTTATAGGGGAGAATGGAGAGGCACCACGTCAGTGATCCGTGTGCCTTTCCACCTTGGCCCTTGGATGAACCGCCTCAAAACCGCCATAAGATGGATGGCAGTGGTGAATTCATCACGTGGAAGGCATGCATGAAGGCGGTGGAGGCCAACTGACCTGGCTGGGCACCAGGGGGGTCGGCCGACCGCCTATGATAGGTGGGCCTAGCCAGGTGTGGTCCCCACCAGTCATAGAGTGTCGCCTTGTGCTGGTTCTGTCTTGATTGTGTTGTTTCACTCCTTAATCCTTGTGCTTTGATTCTTCACCGTTGAATGAAAACACATGTTGATCTGATGGTTGAAATGAGCTGGGTGAAGTGTCACACGGATCATGCCATGTCACCAGACCAGGTGGGCCCCATGGTGGGGTCGGCCGACCCACACATGGGCCCACACTGAGCTCTCCTCTCTTCTACGTGATGTTGTGAGTCCTTTGTTGAATTGTGATGGCTTGGTGCCCATACAAGTGGTTCGGCTGACCCACTTAATTGAGCTCCAAGTGTTCATTTCTACTCTGTTTTGATCTTCCCTGCATTCACAAGCTAAGAGTACAAGTGGAACTAGTTATTGATAAAATATGTTCATGATATGCTTATTCTCCCTTGAATCCGATCCTGTTGACGGTGTCTAAATGTGGATTTTCATTGTATATCCACCGTCAACAAGAAGCCCGAGCAGCCCGCGAGGGTAGAAACGCCGACCGAAGATGGCGCTGTGAGCTGCGAGCTGAGGCAAGAAAGAGTACCGTGCGGAACCTGGAGCTAGAATTCGACCTGGTTGGAAAACACTAAGTCTACAAGACTCCAAGTGTGAACGTCGCCGTTGCAATAGAAGAGGCCAAGAGACTGGCCCCAACTCCAGAAGTTGAACGCCTTACGGTGTACCTCTAGGCTCCCAAGTCCAAATTAAGGAAGAACGCCAGCTACCACCACCATCGCTTTCCACTGCGTCGGCCACCGAAATTATTTATGAAGATGGGGGCCACTCCCATGGCGGCCGGAGACGTCATCGCCAAGATGGAAACTAGGAGGTGAATCAGTCCGACTTTCGTGATAAGCTAAAGACCAAAGATCTTCGGGGGAGCATCAAAAACCGGAAGGAAGCCCGACACTCTGTTGGTGGTCCTTATGGATAAATTTTATACCACCAACTTAGACTAAAAAGAGGATTAAAACAATCATATTCTAGCACATATGCCTTTACTACTAATAAGTTCCACTTGTACCCCTAGCATTCATGTTTTACAGGTTTTATGACATAACAAGTGGAAATACGCATCAACATGAAGAAAGCGCAAAATCAAAAGACGAATCCAACAAATGCGCAACCAAAGAATACTAAAGAACCCCATCTTCAAAGCGTAACTGGATCCATCCGCAACCAAGGGAGAGGCCCAGGCCCAGGGAGCAACCGACCACCCGAAGGTAGTGGCCAGTTACCGCTTCCTAGGGAACGACCGCCCCCGGGGGCGGCAGCCCCCCAGATGGCACTTCCCGGGCCCATCTTCAGCCACAGTATTCAAGGCGGTTTGATGATGGCGGTTTCACCTGCTTCCATGTTTAGAACGCCCAAACCGTCATAGTCTCAATATAAATAGAGGGTCCTCCATCCCCTTCAACACACACATCATTTGGAGTCATCTACCTCACACCTCTCACTTGTATCCTTAGAGTAGTATTAGTAGTTTGTGAGCAAGGCAAGAGCTATCAAGGAGAGCTTGTCTCCTTGGAAGAAAAGGATCATCTTGGTATGAATACAATTTGGTCTTCTTCCATGAGCAAGTTCTTATCATACTTATATGATTATGCATATGGACTAGAGTCTAGTTATGATCTTGTTATGAGCATAGTATATGAGCTAGGACATAGTTTATGTATCATGTTCTTGACTTGTTCATCATCGTTCTTCATTGTTCATCAAATTAGTGTGAATAGAGGAAGAACTAGGAATGAGGTGATGGTTCGTCGTGCTGTCATGGTTGCTCTTAACCTAGCCTGTCAATCCGTAGGGTTGGGGTCCACGGGGGTTAGGAGTTGTTTCCAAGTACGTGAGCATGGTGCTCAGGTATGCGGAGATCGGCGGATATGTTGGTATCCCACGGGCAGAGGGGTAGGTGGACAGGTGGTGATAGCCCTGTCCATTCCTAGCATTCCCCCACGTTCGGATATTGAGTAGGAGTTCGTAAAGTCTCTATCGGCTGGCAGACCAGCTGCGGGGATGTCCCTATCACCCCAGACTTAGTCCTGATACTAGAACTACTAATTAGATGATTTGCTAATAGTTCTTTGCATAATTATATATGACCAATGCCTGCTCGGTTAGATATATTCTTTTATTCTTTATTTTCCTTTTATTCCTTGAGGTTGATCCATATGTGTGTCCATTATCTTGAAATCATGTTTTATTCCTGTTTAGTCTATGCCTACCATTGCACTCAATAAGTGATCATGTTTACACCACGCTTGATACATATTGCCCTCCTACGGGAAATTATAAATACGACACCCTACTCACGGGTTGAAATGCTACAATGATAGTTCTGTGCGCTTGCAGAGTAATCTTATTCCTTACTGAGCTATCGATTGGTGTACCTATGTACCATTACCTAAGGATTGTAGTTCTTGTTGCACCCCACGGCGCCGTGCCACAGTTTTGCATATCGTAAGTAATGACGGTTAGGAAGGCCAATCCGACACTTCTAACTGCTATTACCAGACTGCATTACCTAGGCCGGCGCCACTAAGGGCCAAGGATTACCTTTCAGAAGTAATGGTGGTTGGGAATGTCAACTTATGTTTCTAAGTATTATTATTAAGGACGGACCTTTAGTGTATCTTTAGTAGTAATGCTAAGAAACGCCAACAAGCATTTCTAGCGCCGTTGCCGGGGATGGACTTTTAGTCTATTTTTTGTAACGACATTAAGAAATGCCAACAAGCATTTCTGGTGCCATTGCCAGGGATGGAATTTTAGTTTATCTTTTGTAACAACGTTAAGAAATGCCAACAACCATTTCTGGCACCGTTGCCGGGGAGGGCAAAAACATCTAAGCTGGCATAAACATTGATTAAAAAATAAGCATCGGTAGACGTAGTTTAAACAGGCTAACTTTGTTGTTTTTTTCCTCTTTTTATTGGAATGAAAACAGGATAGTGTATGAGCGGCTTGCTTTGCCGAACAATTTCATCAGCAATCCGGAAGCACTCCTAAGGAAGAAAAGGTCTCGTACCGTTTCTTCTTCTGCTACTCCGTCGGCAGACGAATCGTTCACTCTCGCACCATCCGCTACTACCGTCATGGCCAAGACACTCCGTGACTACTCCATCCTCGCTGTTGCCAACGTGCCTGTTGGGCCCGCTGTCAACATCGGAAATGGAAATTTCGAGATCCGTACAGGCCTTATCTCGATGCTGCAGGCAAGCCAGTTCTGTGGCTTGCCAAGCGAGGATGCAAACGCTCATTTGCAACACTTCCTTGAGCTGTGCGACACCATTGTCATCAAAGACGCCGCACAAGACAGTATTAGGCTCCGCTTGTTTCCTTTCTCCCTCACGGGGAAAGCGAAACAATGGTTCTATCAAAATAAGGAAGCCGTCAACACGTGGGACAAGTGTTCCGCAGCATTCCTCGCCAAGTTCTTCCCATGAGCAAGACCAGCGCTCTAAGGGGAAAGATCTCAAACTTCCAGCAATCTTCCCTTGAATCTATCCCCGAAGCATGGGAAAGGCTTCAATCCGAGCCTGCCCTCATCATGGAATGGAATATTGGCTCGTGCTCCAAAACTTCTATGAAGGCCTCACGGCCATGACAAAAGGGCACGTAGATGCCGCAGCTGGAGGTGCATTCCTCTCTCTCACCATCGCGGATGCAACTGCACTCATTGAGAAGATGGTGGCCAATCAGGGTTGGGGAGAAGGAAGAAAAACACAAAAAGGCACGCATACCATGAAGGAGACAGACTTGCTTGCCGCAAAATTAGACTTGCTGATGCAAAAGCTGGACGATCGTGCTACCAACCCTACCATGAGTACCGTCCATGCCATGGACTCAGATATGACGTGTGAAATCTGTGGGAACGTTGGCCACTCGGGGAACAACTGCCCCGAAACCCAAGAAGAAGCTTCATATGTCAACAATGGGTTTCGCCAACCACAGCAAGGTAATAATGGGTGGAACAACCAACACCGCCCGCAAGGTAATAATTTCAATTCAAATTACAATTCAAACCAACCTTTCTTAAAAGATTTTGTTCTAAGACAAGCTAAAATCAATGAAAATTTGACCCAAAAGGCTATCCTTCAACGATAAAATGCTTGAAAACATAAATGCCAAGCTTGAAACTTTGTCTTCTTCTATTCAAAATCAAGCAAGTTTTAATAAAATGAGAGAAACACAAATGGCACAAATAGCTGCTTCTATTCCTGTCAACAATGTGGGAAAGATCCCGGGGCAACCCGAGACTTCTCCTGAGTTTGCTCATGCAGCTACAGATCAATAAAGGAAGAAGAGTCTTGCCAACAGACTATAAAAGTTGAGCCCTTGCCGAAGGACATCGATAGTTATCTAAAAATAAATATATATAAAGAAACAAATAAATATCTGAAAGGGCCCGCACCTTCATTCAAGCTTGGGGGAGGTGTCCTCATTCAGGTATTGTATCTTAACCTTTTGAAAAATAATAATAATAATAATAATAATAATAAATATCTAATTTATATATATATTTCATAAAATTATTTTCTTGCATTCAAAAAGGATTTCCTTCTAAAAATTACAAAATTTTATTTTTAGTCCAAAATAAATTCTTCTCCAAAAATTCTATAAAAAAATAATTTTCTGAAAAAATAAATTTTGTTAAGTCTAAATATTATTTTTAAATAATTTTTGAAAATCAAAAAGTTTCAAATAAAACTTGTGGAAAATCAAAAAACTGGAGCAAAATTTCGAATGGGAGTCATTCGTAACCGGCTACATACTGGAGATGGCCGTTAGAGGGAACTGCAAAAACGCTAGACCAAACCAGCCCTGTCAGGGCACCGGCCGGTCCCATGGGCGACCGCCCCCTGCCCAACGGCTCTATGGCGCAGCCTTTTGCCAACGGCTACTAGCCGTTGCATACAATACTCCTTCACCTATGATCAAGCCTATAAATACCAGAGCATTCGGGTGGAGCTCCTCACCCCTCTCATTCTCACATTTTTCACTCCCTCCATCACTCTCTTGCTCCACCATTCTCCAAGCATTTTTTCACAAAGTTCAAGTGCAAGGAAATCCTGCGCAAACTTCTTCCACTCCCATCACAAGTCAAGTTCTTGTGCCAAGCTCACCATGAGTAGGATTGGAGGTCGGATTTCCGGCATGTTCCGGAAAGGCCGTCGCTCTCGTGGGCAGTCTAGTCAAAGTACTCCCACACGTGGGGAGAGCCCGCTACATGAAGAAGAGGAGGCGCCAAGAGGCCACGCCATCGACGAGGCCGACGCTCCCTTCATCGACTTGGAGAGCGAGCGGGAAATGCAAGCATACAACCACCTCAAGGGACGCGAATTCCTGCATACACCGGTTTTCGACCCACACTTCCTCCAGCAGACAGGTATGAATGACGAATTTAATACCATTTTTGAAAACGTTGGTTGGAGCCAAGTTGCCCCCGTGCACGAACTTGGGTCTCGTTTCTTGACCATCCAAATCTTGGGTACTTTACAAATTGTCGACTATGGTATTACCTTTCGCTGCTTTGGGAAAGAACATAGCCTTTACTGGAAAGATTTTGCTACACACTTGGGTTTTCATGAGCAATGCTCTGTTGATTTGGGTTTTACTCTTTCGGGATATCAGCGTCATACTTTTTGGCACTTGATAACCGGACAAAATGTGACTAGAAAATTCCAACCCAACATCAACACCATCCACCATCCTTCTCTAAGGCTTATGTATAAATGGATTGCTAATTCTTTCTTTCCTAGAGAGAACACTCACCATGCTTATGATATTGAGCTGAAGTTGCTTTATGCCGTGCTTAAAAAAATTAAAGTCGCTCCTGTCTATGACATTGTTAAGCACTGGTTAAACTCTTTTAAAACTTCCACACCAATTATGTGCACTTCACTCATCACACGTCTTGCTGCTAGTGTTGATCCTCATGGTGCTAACACTATTGTTTATCTCTCCATTCCGCGCATTATGATCAATGAGTATTATTTTACTCAAGGTCATACCATTAAACGTGATGACTCGGGAACAAACCTAGTATTTTATTATCCGGGATATATAAACGAGATTCCGTTACCTAACCCGGATCTCGCTTTATATAAATCCCCATCTCTCACCTTCGACCTTGTTGAAAAGGAAGAAGCACGCAGGAGTTCTGTTTCTCGCAGGAGATCACGGAGGAGAGAAGTACAGGAGGAAGAGCCTGCACAGCCTGTGCAGCCTACACCACACCCGGCCATGCCTACCACGATGCCAAGGATGGAATGGTCCCCGGTCATGTCTACACCTCGGTTCACCCCCAGGTATGGATATGGTATGGGACATGTTCCTCATCCTTATGCGGCTGGAGGGTCAGGGTGGCAACACTCGCAGGAGGCAGGGGGATCAAGGCAGCCCGAGCACGACCATTCTCCAGAATCTGAAGGCATGCCACCTCCGATACACCCACAGCCGGTCACACTAGAGATGCTCAACACACGCATGTTAGGACTAGAATTGCAAAACAGACAAATCCAAGGTACACTCAATGCTCACATCCAGACTTCTACCCAATGGCATGAGCAGTACCAGCAGCAGTTCATGAACCTCGAAGATGCGAACCGGCGATAGCACGAGGCACAGATGGCCTACCTTCGGTCTATGGGACAATTCCCGGGACCTAGGCCTTGAACTAGCTTGGGGAAGGAGACCCCACAAGAGGTAACATGTATCTTTCAATTTCTTGCACTTTATTTCTCGCACTTTTAAATTCTACAATTTCATTTCCTTATTAAAAAAGAAAAAAAATAATAATAATAATAAAATATTCCACTCCCATATGTGCTAACATATGTTTGTATCTCTTCTGTTGAAATGATGAATAGTTGCTCTGTCTATAATTCATTTGTGCCTAAGTTATAACTTAGTATTCCTCAATATTTAAGTTTATTGGCTAAAAATATCTCATTCTGAGAACATGAAATCTTGTGGGTTGCAATTGCATGATCCTTTTCTAAGTTGTTGCGAGATTTGAGATGGTACAAATAGACTTTGCTATGACTTTGTTCTAAGAAAAACTTGACATCCGGAGATTTCTTTTCAAAAATTCAAAAATCAAAAGTTCCCCAATGATTACGAAATACCTACCAAGGCCATATGACATGTTCTACTTTTACAAAAAACTTAGTCATATGCTACTTACGGAACTTTGAGTTGAGTCAAAACACTGAGACCTAGTGAGATTATGGTCATACACCCATGATTAAGATTCATGTACACCTACCAAATAAAGCCGACTCTCATCCTGAGAGTTGCGCACAACGTGCACCTTTTCATCCACCAAATAAAAATGCAGACCCACACTATGATAGCCGAGCATACAAAAAAATCACTCCTTGTTCACCATCATGACGTCTCTCCATCCAAAAGTTTTCATATGTCAAATCAAAATATGGGCTATGCTAAAAAAAAGCCAAAGGGCATGAGAAAACAAACAGGAAAGAAAATCCAAATACCCGTTCAGAAAAAAAGAGAAAAAGAGGATGATATTTTTATAGCCCATATTTCTCCCAAGAGTTTTATTCCATCCAATAAAAAGAGAGTCATGATGCATGGAGTCCCAAAAAGATTAGAGATAGGTTTTCACCATTCCACACACTTGCACATCTCAATCAAGGTATATGACTTGTATCTCCTTATGGTCCAGTCTTTGACTCAGCAATATAAGTAACGTAAGTATGCCCACCTTCATACCTACCCAAAACTCCACTCTCAACCTTAGTAGTAGGATGAAATGGCAACACAACAATGCCTTTGGTAAGGTAAACCATACACATTGATTGATTGAGAGAATCATTTGAGGAACTTGGTTTATTTCGCAAAAATTCATAAAACCTCTGAATCAAAGGTCTATCAAAGAATGAATGATTGGTGAGTCTATTATAATCATTCTATCTTGCAACCACCCAAGAAATTGGAGAAACTACAAGCCCCATAAGAAATCAAGGTAAAGAATGGATAGAATTCCAACTTATTTAAATTACGAATGAATGCTATGTTATAGGTGTGACACTTATGAATTATTTCGGTATTGTAGCAACTCCTGATCAACAACCATACTTGGCTATTTGCTCGGGACGAGCAAAGGTTAAGCTTGGGGGTCTTGTTGGTGGTCCTTATGGATAAATTTTATACCACCAACTTAGACTAAAAAGAGGATTAACAATCATATTCTAGCACATATGCCTTTACTACTAACAAGTTTCACTTGTACCCCTAGCATTCATGTTTTACAGGTTTTATGGCATAACAAGTGGAAATACGCACCAACATGAAGAAAGCGCAAAATCAAAAGATGAATCCAACAAATGCGCAACCAAAGAATACTAAAGAAGCCCACCTTCAAAGCGTAACTGGATCCATCCGCATCCAAGGGAGAGGCCTAGGCCCAGGGAGCAACCAACGACCCGAAGGCGGTGGCCAGTTGCCGCCTCCCAGGGACCGACCGCCCCCGGGGGCAGCCGCCCCCCCAGATGGCACTTCCCGGGCCCATCTTCAGCCACAGTATTCAAGGCAGTTTGATGATGGTGGTTTCACCTGCTTCCATGTTTAGAACGCCCAAACCGTCATAGTCTCAATATAAATAGAGGGTGCTCCATCCCCTTCAACACACACATCATTTGGAGTCATCTACCTCACACCTCTCACTTGTATCTTTAGAGTAGTATTAGTAGTTTGTGAGCAAGGCAAGAGCTATCAAGGAGAGCTTGTCTCCTTGGAAGAAAAGGATCAACTTGGTATGAATACAATTCGGTCTTCTCCCATGAGCAAGTTCTTATCATACTTATATGATTATGCATATGGACTAGAGTCTAGTTATGATCTTGTTATGAGCATAGTATATGAGCTAGAACAAAGTTTATGTATCATGTTCTTGACTTGTTCATCATCGTTCTTCATTGTACATCAAATTAGTATGAATCGAGGAAGAACTAGGAATGAGGTGACGGTTCGTCCTGCTGTCATGGTTGCTCTTAACCTATCCTGTCAATCTGTAGGGTTAGGGTCCACGGGGGTTAGGAGTTGTTTCCAAGTACATGAGCATGGTGCTCAGGTATGTGGAGATCGGCGGATATGTTGGTATCCCACGGGCAGAGGGGTAGGTGGACAGCTGGTGACAGCCCTGTCCATCCCTAGCATTCCCCCACGTTCGGATATTGAGTAGGAGTTCGTAAAGTCTCTATCGGCTGGCAGACCAGCTGCGGGGATCTCCCTATCACCCCAGACTTAGTCCTGATACTAGAACTACTAATTAGATGATTCGCTAACAGTTCTTTGCATAATTATATATGACCAATGCCTGCTCAGTTAGATATATTTTTTTATTCTTTATTTTCCTTTTATTCCTTGAGGTTGATCCATATGTGTGTCCACTATCTTGAAATCATGTTTTATTCCTGTTTACTCTATGCCTACCATTGCACTCAATAAGTGATCATGTTTACACCACGCTTGATGCATATTGCCCTCCTACGGGAAATTGTAAATACGACACCCTACTCATGGGTTGAAATGCTACAATGATAGTTCTGTGCGCTTGCAGAGTAATCTTATTCCTTACTGAGCTATCGATTGGCGTACCTAAGTACCGTTACTTAAGGATTGTAATTCTTGTTGCACCCCACGGCGCCGTGCCACAGTTTTGCATATCGTAAGTAATGACGGTTAGGAAGGCCAATCCAGCACTTCTAACTGCTATTACCAGACTGCATTACCTAGGACGGCGCGACTAAGGGCCAAGGATTACCTTTCTGAAGTAATGGTGGTTGGGAATGTCAACTTATGTTTCTAAGTATTATTATTAAGGACGGACCTTTAGTCTATCTTTAGTAGTAATGCTAAGAAACGCCAACAAGCATTTATAGCGCCGTTGCCGGGGATGGACTTTTAGTCTATCTTTTGTAACGACGTTAAGAAATGCCAACAAGCATTTCTGGCGCCATTGCCGGGGATGGACTTTTAGTCTATCTTTTGTAACGACATTAAGAAATGCCAACACACTCAGCAGAAAATGAGCGCCGTAAGGAGTATGATGAAACACACGGCCCTCCGGTCAACGACAAGAATGCTCCCAAGCTTTCGTTCACAGTAGAACTTCAGGCGGTGCGCTGGCCGCCGAACTTCAACGTCATCGGTGTTGAGACCTATGACGGCACCGCCGACCCCACCAAGTGGCTTACCGTCTATGAGATCGCGGTCAATGCTGCTGGAGGGAACTCAGACATCATGGAAAATTACTTGCCCGTCATGCTCAACGCATCCGCCAACAATTGGTTGCTGAGTCTGAAGCCGAACTCCATCGACACTTGGGACCAGCTGAGGGAGCAGTTCATCAGCAACTACAGCGCCACCTGCAAGCAGCCAGGCACAAAGTTTGATCTTGAAAAGCTTCAATAGGCGTCACGAGAGTCTCTGCGGGATTATATTCGGCACTTCTCGGAGACCAGAAACAACATCCCAGGTGTTACGGATGCTGAAGCCATCTCCGCTTTCATACGTGGCCTCCGGCCTGATGAGGAGCTTCAGAGAAAACTATACCATAGCAGACCAAGCTCCATCGCTGAGATACAGCGCATCGCCAACAAGTACGTCGAGAGGAGCGAGGTGGCCCACCACTCCATCCATGGCCGCCTCCACTTTTCTGACCAACCATGCCACGAGGACGTCAGCCGCCGATTCGATCGGCGCCATGATGACCGAGGCGCCCGGCGGGACTACCGCCGCGGTGAACGCGACCACCGCGATCAGCAACGCTCCGATCGACGTTGCCACAACAAGCCGGAAGGCTCCAGGGCTAGAGAGAGGCCTCGCCATTACCAGATCTACAACACCCGACCAGCCCCGAAGCGCAATTATGAAGAAGCCTATGAGAAGCTCCTCGACAGTCAATGCCCCGTCCACAAAGTCCACAAGCATACCATGAGAGAATGTTATGGTTTCTCCAGGGCATTTCAAGAGGAAGAGAAGAAGAAGGCTCGCGTAGAGTCGAACAAAGGCAAGCGCGACGACAATAACAACCTGCCTCCAGGATACACTGAAGCTCACCGGACGGTCTCCACAATCATTGCTGGCCGCATAGCCATGGAGTCGAAGAGGGAGCAGAAGCTCGTCGCTAGATGCGTCAACTCCGTCGCCAACTATGACGCCTCCGTCGCCGACCCAAAATTTCCTCCTTGGTCGCACAAGGCCATCACCTTCAGCAGAGAAGACCGGTGGACGGAGATCCCATACTTGGGTCGCTTCCCGCTGATCCTCGACCCGGTGATACGCAAGACACGCTTTCGCAAGGTGCTGATCGACAGTGGCAGCGGCCTCAACATCCTGTTTTCCAGAGCCGCCAAGGAGCTCGGACTCCGAGCAGAAGACCTAGAGCCGACCACAGCTCCATTTTGGGGAATCATCCAAGGGCAGCCCTCCTACCCCCTGGGACAAATCAATCTGCCCATCCAGTTTGGAACACCGCAGTGCTTTCGCATCGAGCACATCGACTTCCTGGTGGCCTACTTCGATGCCGCATATCACGCCATACTCGGCCGCCTAGCTCTGGCTAAGTTTGGGGCCTTCCCTAACTACACCTACCTCATCATGAAGATGTCGACGGAGACCGACATCCTCACGGTACGCTCCAACCTCCAAATCGCGTATGATTACGAGAAGGAGGCCATCGCCATGGCTGAGGCTACCGACGTCTCCATCCTGATGAACACGTGCGCAGCGTACGCACAGAAGCTGGCGCCTGAAGAACAAGTCATCCCAGAGAAGCCCAGAGCCACCACCAAGAACAAGGAGACAAAGGAGGTCGTGCTCATTCTCGATGGCCCAAGTAAGATTACTCGCATCGGGGCAGACCTCGACCCTAAATAGGAAGACGCGCTCGTCAACTTCCTCAGAAAGCACGTCAGCGTTTTCGCATGGAAACCTACAGACATGCCTGGCGTACCTAGAAAGCTGATCAAGCACTCCTTGAATGTCTCGAAGACCACCAAGCCCGTCAAGCAGAGGCTCCGGCATTTCTCTCCAGACAAGAAGGAGGCTATTAGGGTAGAAATAGCTCGGCTTCTAGTTGCCGGCTTTATCAAAGAGGTGTATCACCCCGATTGGTTAGCCAATCTGATCCTTGTAAGAAAAAAGAATAATGAATGGAGAATGTGCGTTGATTACACCGATCTCAACAAACACTGCCCTAAAGACCCCTTCGGTCTCTCCCGCATCGATGAAGTCGTCGACTCCACAGCCGGCTGCGAGCTACTCAGCTTCCTCGACTGCTACTCCAGCTACCACCAGATCGCCTTGAAGGAAGAAGATCAGGACAAAACCTCTTTCATCACTCCCTTCGGGGCCTACTGCTACAAGACTATGTCCTTCGGCCTGAAGAACGCTGGCGCAACATACCAACGGGCCATCCAAGCATGCCTCAAGGACCTTATTCCCGACATCGCCACAACTTATGTCGACGACATTGTCATAAAAACCCAAAAGGCTGAAGACCTCATCTCCAACCTCGAAACAGTCTTTGAGAAGTTGGATGCTTTTCAATGGAAATTGAATCCTTCCAAGTGCATCTTCGGCGTTCCGTCGGGCAACCTGCTCGGCAACATCGTCAGCAAGCAGGGCATCCTCCCTAATCCAGAGAAGATCAAGGCCGTCATGAGAATGAAGCCCCCGACCAACGTCAAGGATGTTCAGAAGCTCACTGGGTGCATGGCGGCCCCGAGTCAATTCATCTCCAGACTAGGAAAAAAAGGCCTCCCCTTCTTCAAGCTGCTCAAGGCAGGCAAAAAATTCATCTGGTCCGAAGAAGCCGATCAGGTTTTCAAGGAGCTAAAGCAGTTCTTGGTACATCCTCCGCTCCTTACAGCACCTGTAAAGGACGAAACTCGGCTGCTCTACATCGCCGCGACCAGCAACGTTGTTAGCACGGCGTCGTTGAAAGGGACGACAACGGTCATGCATATCCAGTTCAGTGACCAGTCTATTTCATTAGCGAAGTCCTGAACGAGTCCAAAACTCGCTCTCCGACGGTGCAGAAGTTGATCTACGCCATCCTCGTCACATCACGCAAGCTCCGTCACTATTTTGAAGCCCATCCAATTATAGTGGTCACCCAACATCCTCTCGGCAACATTCTTCGTAACAAAGACGCCAATGGCAGAATCATGAAGTGGGCTGTGGAGTTGGGAACTTATTCTCTGGAGTTCCACAGCCGAACGACGATCAACTCATAGGTGCTGGCTGACTTCATCGCCGAATGGACAGAAATGCAGGAACAAGTACCCACCGAGCAAGAAGAACACTGGATAATTTACTTCGACGGGTCCCTCAGCATCGGAGGCGCAGGCGCCAGCGTACTTCTCATATCACCTTCGGGTGAACATCTCCGCTATATGTTGAGAATATATTTCAAAGCCTCCAACAACGCTGCCGAATACGAAGCCGCCATCCACGGCCTACAGATCGCCTCTGAGCTCGGCATCCGACGGCTAATGGTGTATAGGGACTCTGGCTTGGTTATCAACCAGGTGAATAAGATTGGGACTGCAACAGCGAGAAGATGGACACCTACGTCACTACGATCAGAAAGCTCGAAGGAAACTTCTTGGGCATTGAGTTTCACCACGTCGTCCGAGCTAAAAACCAGGCAGCCGACGAGTTATCTAAGCTCGGTTCATCATGAGCTGACATCCCTCCCGGCATCCTCATTCAGGACTTGGTCCACTCCTCTATCCCAGAAGAAGACAAACAGGCTAGAGCACTCCCATCCGATCAGATGGTGGCATGCATCTCTAATTCTGAAGAGGATTGGAGAGCACCCTTCATTGCCTATCTGCTCGAAGCCAAAATCCCCGAAGACAAAATAGAAGCAGAGCGTCTCGTGAGACGGTCCAAGAATTACGTCCTAGTCGACAACAAGCTCATGCGTAAAAACGCCAAGAGTGAAGTCTTCCTGAAGTGCGTCACACGCGAAGAGGGCATCGAGATACTCCAAGAAGTGCATGGAGGCATGTGTGGTAACCATGCAGCCTCACGTACTCTGGTCGGCAAAGCTTTCCGAGCAGGATTTTATTGGCCTACCGCTGTACAGGACGCTGAGAAGATTGTGCGCCACTACGAGGCATGCCAGTTTTTTGCAAAGGAGACACATGTCCAAGCACAAGAGCTACAGACCATACCTGCACCCAGGCCCTTCGCCACATCGATATGATAGGCCCTTTCAAGGCGGCTAAAGGGGGCTACCGTTGCGTGTACGTCGCCGTCGATAAATTCTCCAAATGGATTGAGTACAAGCCATTGGTGAAAGCAACAGCGGCCAAAGCCGCGGAGTTCTTCAATGACATCTCTCACCGTTTCGGCCTTCCGAACAGCATCATCACCAACCTCGGTACCACCTTCACCGAGAGCGACTTCTGGGATTTCTACGACGAAAGAAGCATCGTGGTAAAGTATGTCTCGGTGGGTCACCCTCGAGCTAACGGACAAGTAGAAAGAGAAAACGGAATGTTGCTCGATGCCCTCAAGAAGCACCTACATGAAGTCATCGAAAGAAGTCCAGGAAACTGGATCAACGAGTTGCCAGCAGTCGTCTGGGGCTTGCGAACCCAGCCTAGCCTGAATACTGGCGTATCTCCATATTTTATGGTCTACGGATCAGAAGCAGTGCTACCAGCCGACATCGCCTTCCGAGCTCCTAGAGTTGAGAACTACAATGAAGAAAGGTCTGACGGCACACAAGCAGAAGACATCGACAGACTCGAAGAAGAGCGTCTGGCCTCCTATGTACGCACGGCCAAATACCTGGAAGGGCTACGGCGATATTATAACCGGAACGTCAATGTTAGGTTCTTCGTGGTCGGCGACCTTGTCCTCCACTGCAAGCAGAGCAAGGAGGGCATGCACAAGCTTTCTTCTCCATGGGAAGGGCCATACATGGTCAAAGCCGCAACTCGGCCAGGCTCATCCAGACTGTGTGACCTCGATGGCGTCGACATCCCCAACTCCTGGAACATCGAACACCTCCGTCGCTTCTATCCTTGCTAGCGCGTCATGGCAGATATGTGTATTTTCATTTTATTATTTCAATAAAAGTCATACTGCTTCGATACACATGTATGTCCACATTTGCAGATCAGCGAATCACTAACATTCGTCGCCAATGCATAAGCCCCGCACCTGCTCGGGCAGCACAACTTCGCCAATGCGTAAGCCCCGTACCTGCTCGGGCAGCACAACTTCGCCAATGCATAAGCCCCGCACCTGCTCGGACAGCACAACTTCGCCAATGCGTAAGCCCTGCACCTGCTCGGGTAGCACAACTTCACCAACGCATAAGCCCCGCACCTATTCGGGCAGCCTAATTACGTCGACGCATAAGCCTGTTGACACCAGAAGTGGCAAATGGATATACCGCAAGCGTACGGTAGTCAATGTAGCCTTCAACGGGAGTATTCCAGGTATCGCATTTTCCATGGGGAACTGAAGTGTTCTAACTAGGTTCAAGGCCGTCCAGTGATGAGATAAAGGAACTATGATAACTGGGTAGAAAGGTTCTTATGTAACAAAGATATCTAGTCTTGGTGTTCTAAGTATAAAGAGGTTTACCACCTCCTTCCTTTACAAGAGGCGATAGGCGAAACAGGAGGAGATATAACTCCTCCTGAGGCGGCTATACTATTATCTTGATGCCCTGCCGTTTTAATAACTTGTCTTACACACGTGGTGGAATACGAAGACCAGACAAGGCTGTCACCACTTGCTGGCTACCACAAACAATCCGTGCGATAAGCGGCTCACACTGATAAGATATAGCCTAGACACCACGTCTACACTACACTTACTACTCTAATCCTTTCAAGAGACTAGAGCACTTCACTAAGTAAAGCAATGTGCAAGTAAAGCAAGTATATACTTAAAATACTATTGGCATTTCTTAACATCGATACAAGAGATAGACTAAAAGTCCATCCCAGGCAACGGTGCTAGAAATGCTTGTTGGCATCCCCAACCACCATTAATTTAGAAAGGTAACCTTTGGCCCTTAAAGGCGTCGGCCTAGGTAGTGCAGTCTAGTAATAGCAACTAGAAGTGCCGGATTGGCCTTCCTAACCGTCATTACTTACGATATGCAAAAGTGTGACACGACGCCGTGGGGTGCACAAGAATTACAATCCTTAAGTAATGGTACTTAGGTATGCCAATCGATAGCTCAGTAAGAAATAAGACAACTCTGCAAACGCACAGAACTATCATTGTAGCATTTCAACCCGTGAGTAGGGTGTCGTATTTATAATTTCCCGTAGGACGGCAATATGCATCAAGCGTGGTGTAAACATGATCACTTATTGAGTGCAATGGTAGGCATAGAGTAAACAGGAATAAGACATGATTTCAAGATAGTGGACACACATATGGGTCAACCTCAAGGATAAAAGGAAAATAAAGAATAAAAGAATATATCTAATTGAGCAGGCATTGGTCATATATAATTATGCAAAGAACTGTTAGCAGATCATCTAATTAGTAATTCTAGTATCAGGACTAAGTCTGGGGTGATAGGGAGATCCCCGCAGCTGGTCTGCCAGCCGATAGAGACTTTATAAACTCCTACTCAATATCCGAACGTGGGGGAATGCTAGGGATGGACAGGGCTGTCACCACCTGTCCACCTACCCCTCTGCCCGTGGGATACCGACATATTCGCCGATCTCCGCATACCCAAGCTCCATGCTTGCATACTTGGTAACAACTCCTAAACCCCGCGGACCCCAACCCTTCAGATTGACAGGCTAGGTTAAGAGCAGCCATGACAGCACGACGAACCATCACCTCATTCCTAGTTCTTCCTCTATTCATACTAATTCAATGAACAATGAAGAACGATGATGAACAAGTCAAGAACATGATACATAAACTATATTCTAGCTCATATACTATGCTCATAACAAGATCATAACTAGTCTCTAGTTCATATGCATAATCATATAAGTATGATAAGAACTTGCTCATGGAAGAACACCGAATTGTATTTATACCAAGATGATCCTTTTCTTCCAAGGAGACAAGCTCTCCTTCATAGCTCTTGCCTTGCTCACAAACTACTACAAGTACTCTAAACGTACAAGTAAGAGGTGTGAGGTAGATGACTCCAAATGATGTGTGTGTTGAAGAGGATGGAGCGACATCTATTTATAGTGAAACTATGACGGTTTGGCGCATCTAAACTTGGAAGGAGGTGAAACCGCCATGGCCAAACCGCCATCAGTACTACCTCTGAAGCTGGGCCCGGGAGGCTCCACCTGGGGGGCGGCCACCCCCGGGGCGGTCGGTCCCTGGGGAGCACCATCTGGCCACCGCCTTCGGGTGGTCGGTTGCTCCCTGGTCCTGGGCCTCTCCCTTGGTTGCGGATGGATCCAGATACGCTTTGAAGGTGGGCTTCTTTAGTATTCTTTGGTTGCGCATTTGTTGGATTCATTTTTTGACTTTGCGCTTTCTTCATGTTGATGCGTATTTCCACTTGTTATGCCATAAAACCTATAAAACATGAATGCTAGGGGTACAAGTGGAACTTGTTAGTAGTAAAGGCATATGTGCTAGAATATGATTGTTAATCCTCTTTTTAGTCTAAGTTGGTGGTATAAAATTTATCCATAAGGACCACCAACAAGACCCCCAAGCTTAACCTTTGCTCGTCCCGAGCAAATAGCTAAGTATGGTTGTTGATCAGGAGTTGCTACAATGCCAATATAATTCATAAGTGTCATACTTATAACATAGCATTCATTTGTAATTTAAATAAGTTGGCATTCTATCCACTCTTTACCTTGATTTCTTATGGGGCTTGTAGTTTCTCCAATTTCTTGGGTGGTTGCAAGATAGAATGATTATAATAGACTCACCAATCATTCATTCTTTGATAGACCTTTGATCCGGAGGTTTTATGAATTTTTGCAAAATAAACCAAGTTCCTCAAATGATTCTCTCAATCGCTCAATGTGTATGGTTTACCTTACCAAAGGCATTGTAGTGTTGCCTTTTCATCCTACTACTAAGGCTGAGAGTGGAGTTTTGGGTAGGTATGAAGGTGGGCATACTTACATTACTTATATTGCTGAGTCAAAGACCGGACCATAAGGAGATACAAGTCATATACCTTGATTGAGATGTGCAAGTGTGTGGAATATGAGTATGGTAAAAACCTATCTCTAAACTTTTTGGCACTCCATGCATCATGACTCTCTCTTATTGGATGGAATAAAACTTTCTGAAAGAATATGGGCCATAGAAATATCATCATTTTTATGAACGGGTATTTGTATTTTCTTTCCCGTTTGTTTTCTCATGCCCTTTGGCTCTCTTTTTTTAGCGTAGCCCATATTTTGATTTGACAGATGAAAACTTTTGGATGGAGAGACGTCATGATGGTGAACAAGGAGTGAAAACTTTTTTGTATGCACGGCTCTCAAAGTGAGGGTCGGCATTTTTATTTGGTGGATGAAAAGGTGCATGTTGTGCGCAACTCTCAGGATGAGAGTCGGCTTTATTTAGTGGGTGTACGTGAATCTCACTCATGGGTGTATGACCATAATCTCACTAGGTCTCAGTGTTTTGACTCAACTCAAAGTTCCGTAAGTAGCATATGACTAAGTTTTTTTAAAAGTAGAACATGTCATATGGCCTTGGTGGGTATTTCATAATCATTGGGGAACTTTTGATTTTTGAATTTTTGAAAAGAAATCTCCGGATGTCAAGTTTCTCTTAGAACAAAGTCATAGCAAAGTCTATTTGTACCATCTCAAATCTCGCAACAACTTAGAAAAGGATCATGCAATTGCAACCCATAAGATTTCAAGTTATCAGAATGAGATATTTTTAGCCAACAAACTTAAATCTTGAGGAATACTAAGTTATAACTTAGGCACAAACGAATTATAGATAGAGCAACTATTCATCATTTCAACAGAAGAGAAACTAACATATGTTAGCACATATGGGAGTGGAATATTTTATTTATTATTTTTAACATGGAAATAAAATTGTAGAATTTAAAAGTGCGAGAAATAAGTGCAAGAAATTGAAAGATACATGTTACCTCTTGTGGATATCCTCCCCCAAGCTAGTTCAAGGCCTAGGTCCCGGGAATTGTCCTATGGACCGAAGGTAGGCCATTTGTGCCTCGTGCCGCCACCGGTTCGCATCTTTGAGGTTCATGAACTGCTGCTGGTACTGCTCATGCCATTGGGTAGAAGTCTGGATGTGAGCATTGAGCGTACCTTGGATTTGTCTATTTTGCAATTCTAGTCCTCTCATGCGTGTGTTGAGCATCTCTAGTGTGACCGGCTGTGGGTGTATCGGAGGTGGCATGCCTTCAGAATCTGGAGAATGGTCGTGCTCGGGTTGCCTTGATCCCCCTGCCTCCTGCGAGTGTTGCCACCCTGACCCTCCAGCCATATAAGGATGAGGAACATGTCCCATACCATATCCATACCCAGAGGTGAACCCAGGTGTAGACACGACCGGGGACCATTCCATCCTTGGTATCGTGGTAGGCATGGCCGGGTGTGGTGTAGGCTGCACAGGCTGCGCAGGCTCTTCCTCCTGTACTTCTCTCCTCCGTGATCTCCTGCGAGAAACAGAACTCCTGCGTGCTTCTTCCTTTTCGACAAGGTCGAAGGTGAGAGATGGAGATTTATATAAAGCGAGATCCGGGTTAGGTAACGGAATCTCGTTTATATATCCCGGATAATAAAATACCAGGTTTGTTCCCGAGTCATCACGTTTTATAGTATGAGCTTGAGTAAAATAATACTCATTGATCATAATGCGCGGAATGGAGCGATAAACAATAGTGCTAGCACCATGAGGATCAACACTAGCAGCAAGACGTGTGATGAGTGAAGTGCACATAATTGGTGTGGAAGTTTTAAAGAGTTTAACCAGTTCTTAACAATGTCATAGACAGGAGCAACTTTAATCTTTTTAAGCACGGCATAAAGCAACTTTATCTCAATATCGTAAGCATGGTGAGTGTCCTCTCTAGGAAAGAAAGAATTAGCAATCCATTTATACATAAGCCTTAGAGAAGGATGGTGGATGGTGTTGATGTTGGGTTGGAATTTTCCAGTCACATTTTGTCCGGTTATCAAGTGCCAAAAAGCATGACGCTGATAACCCGAAAGAGTGAAACCCAAATCAACAGAGCATCGCTCATGAAAATCCAAGTGTGTAGCAAAACCTTTCCAGTAAAGGCTATGTTCTTTTCCAAAGCAGCGAAAAATAATACCATAATCGACAATTTGTAAAGTGCCCAAGATTTGGATGGTCAAGAAATGAGATCCAAGTTCGTGCACGGGGGTAACTTGGCTCCATCCAGCGTTTTCGAAAATGGTATTAAATTCGTTGTTCATACCTGTCTGCTGTAGGAAGTATGGGTCGAAAGCCGGTGTATGCGGGAATTCGCGTCCCTTGAGGAGGTTGTATGCTTGCATTTCCCACTCGCTTTCCAGGTCGATGAAGGGACCGTCGGCCTCGTCGATGGCGTGGCCTCTTGGCGCCTTATCTTCTTCATGCAGCGGGCTCTCCTCACGTGTGGGGGTACTTTGACTAGACTCCCCACGAGAGCGACGGCCTTTCCGGAACATGCCGGAAATCCGACCTCCAATCCCACTCATGGTGACCTTGGCACAAGAACTTGACTTGTGATGGGAGTGGAAGAGGTTTGTGCAGGATTTCCTTGCACTTGAACTTTGTGGAGAATTGCTTGGAGAATGGTGGAGCAAGAGAGTGATGAAGGGAGTGAAAAATGTGAGAATGAGAGGGGTGAGGAGCTCCACCCGAATGCTCTGGTATTTATAGAGCTGATCGCAGGGGGGAGAGTGCTCCTTGCAATGGCTAGTGGCCGTTGGCAAAAGGCTGTGCCGCAGAGCCGTTGGCCAGGGGGCGGTCACCCCTGGGACCAGCCGGTCCCCTGACTGGGCTGGCTTGGTCCAACTTTTTTCCAGCCCCCTCTAACGGTTATTTTAAATGTGTAGCCGGTTACGAATGACTCCCATTTGAAATTTTGCACCGGTTTTTGATTTTTCACAAGTTTTATTTGAAATTTTTTTTTGATTTTCAAAAATTATTTAAAAATAATATTTAGACTTAACAAAATTTATTCTTTTTGAAAATTATTTTTATAGAATTTTTGGAGAAGAATTTATTTTGAACTAAAAATAAAATTTTGTAATTTTTAGAAGGAAATCCTTTTTGAATGCAAGAAAATAATTTTATGAAATATATATATAATTTAGATATTTATTATTATTATTATTTTCAAAAGGTTAAGATACAATACCTGAATGAGGACACCTCCCCCAAGCTTGAATGAAGGTGCGGGCCCTTTCAGATATTTATTTGTTTTTTATATGTATTTATTTTTAGATAACTACTGATGTCCTTCGGCAAAGGCTCAACTTTTATAGTCTGTTGGCAAGACTCTTCTTCCTTTATTAATCTGTAGCTGCATGACCAAACTCGGGAGAAGTCTCGGGTTGCCCCGGGATCTTTCCCACATTGTTGACAGGAATAGAAGCAGCTATTTGTGCCATTTGTGTTTCTATCATTTTATTAAAACTTGCTTGATTTTGAATAGAAGAAGACAAAGTTTCAAGCTTGGCATTTATATTTTCAAACATTTTATCATTGAAGGATAGCTTTTTGGTCAAATTTTCATTGATTTTAGCTTGTCCTAGAACGAGATCTTTTAAGGAAGGTTGGTTTGAAATGAAATTTCAATTGAAATTATTACCTTGCGGACGGTGTTGGTTGTTCCACCCGTTATTACCTTGCTGTGGTTGGCGAAACCCGTTGTTGACATATGAAGCTTCTTCTTGTGTTTCGGGGCAGTTGTTCCCCGAGTGGCCAACGTTCCCACAGACTTCACACGTCATGTGTGAGTCCATGGCTTGGACGGTACTCATGGAAGGGTTGGTAGCACGATCGTCCAGCTTTTGCATCAGCAAGTCTAATTTTGCGGCAAGCAAGTCCGTCTCCTTCACGGTATGCGAGCCTTTTGTGTTTTTCTTCCTTCTCCCCAACTCTGATTGGCCACCATCTTCTCAATGAGTGCAGTTGCATCCGCGATGGTGAGGGAGAGGAATGCACCTCCAGCTGCGGTATCTATGTGCCCCTTTGACATGGCCGTGAGGCCTTCATAAAAGTTTTGGAGCACGAGCCAATCTTCCATTCCATGGTGAGGGCAGGCTCAGATGTACTCTTGAAGCCTTTCCCATGCTTCGGGAATAGATTCAAGGGAAGATTGCTGGAAGTTTGAGATCTTTCCCCTTAGAGCGCTGGTCTTACTCATGGGGAAAAACATGGCGAGGAATGCTGCGGAACACTTGTCCCACGTGTTGACGGCTTCCTTATTTTGATAGAACCATTGTTTCGCTTTCCGCGTGAGGGAGAAAGGAAACAAGCGGAGCCTAATACTGTCTTGTGCGACGTCTTTGATGACTATGGTGTCACACAGTTCAAGGAAGTGTTGCGAATGAGCGTTTGCATCCTCGCTTGGCAAGCCACAGAACTGGCTTGCCTGCACCATCGAGATAAGGCCTGTACGGATCTTGAAATTTCCATTTTCGATGTTGACAGCGGGCCCAACGGGCACGTTGGCAACAGAGGGGATGGAGTAGTCATGGAGTTTCTTGGCCATGACGGTAGTTGCGGATGGTGCGGGAACGAACGATTCGTCTGCAGACGGAGTAGCAGAAGAAGAAATGGTACGAGACCTTTTCTTCCTTAGGAGTGCTTCCGGATTGCTGATGAAATTGTTCGGCAGAGCAAAACCGCTCATACACTATCCTGTTTTCATTCCAATAAAAAGAGGAAGAAAACAGCGAAGTTAGCCTGTTTAAACTACGTCTACCAATGCTTATTTAGTGATTAATGTTTATGCCAGCTTAGATGTTTTTGCCCTCCTCGACAACAGCGCCAGAAATGCTTGACGGCATTTCTTAACATCGTTACAAGAGATAGACTAAAAGTCCATCCCAGGCAACGGCGCTAGAAATGCTTGTTGGCATCCCCAACCACCATTAATTTAGAAAGGTAACCCTTGGCCCTTAAAGGCGCCGGCCTAGGTAGTGCAGTCTGGTAATAGCAGTTAGAAGTGCCAGATTGGCCTTCCTAACCGTCATTACTTACGATAGGCAAAACTGTGACACGGCGCCGTGGGGTACACAAGAATAACAATCCTTAAGTAATGGTACTTAGGTACGTCAATTGATAGCTCAGTAAGAAATAAGATAACTCTACAAGCGCACAGAACTATCATTGTAGCATTTCAACCCGTGAGTAGGGTGTCATATTTATAATTTCCCGTAGGAGGGCAATATGCATCAAGTGTGGTGTAAACATGATCACATATTAAGTACAATGGTAGGCATAGAGTAAACAGGAATAAGACGTGATTTCAAGATAGTGGACACACATATGGGTCAACCTCGAGGATAAAAGGAAAATAAAGAATAAAAGAATATATCTAATTGAGCAGGCATTGGTCATATATAATTATGCAAAGAACTGTTAGCAGATCATCTAATTTGTAATTCTAGTATCAGGACTAAGTCTGGGGTGATAGAGAGATCCCCACAGCTGGTCTGCCAGCTGATAGAGACTTTACGAACTCCTACTCAATATCCGAACGTGGGAGAATGCTCGGGATGGACAGGGCTGTCACCACCTGTCCACCTACCGCTCTGCCCGTGGGATACCGACATATTCGCCGATCTCCGCATACCCAAGCTCCATGCTTGCATACTTGGAAACAACTCCTAACCCCCGCGGACCCCAACCCTTCAAATTGACAGGCTAGGTTAAGAGCAACCATGATAGCACGACGAACCATCACCTTATTCCTAGTTCTTCCTCTATTCATACTAATTCGATGAACAATGAAGAACGATGATGAACAAGTCAACAATATGATACATAAACTATATTCTAGCTCATACACTATGCTCATAACAAGATCATAACTAGTCTCTAGTTCATATGCATAATCATATAAGTATGATAAGAACTTGCTCATGGAAGAAGACCGAATTGTATTCATACCAAGATGATCCTTTTCTTCCAAGGAGACAAGCTCTCCTTCATAGCTCTTGCCTTGCTCACAAACTACTACAACTACTCTAAAGATACAAGTGAGAGGTGTGAGGTAGATGACTCCAAATGATGTGTGTGTTGAACAGGATGGAGCACCATCTATTTATAG
Organism: Eremochloa ophiuroides; assembly: GCA_038502445.1. Taxonomy (NCBI): domain Eukaryota; kingdom Viridiplantae; phylum Streptophyta; class Magnoliopsida; order Poales; family Poaceae; genus Eremochloa; species Eremochloa ophiuroides. Next base: position 23,429,935 of record JAHLJS010000008.1, read on the forward strand.
TGAAACTATGACGGTTTGGCGCATCTAAAGTTGGAAGGAGGTGAAACCGCCATGGCCAAACCGCCATCTGTACTGCCTCTGAAGCTGGGCCCGGGAGGCTCCACCTGGGGGGCAGCCGCCCCCGGGGGCGGTTGGTCCCTGGGGAGCACCATCTGGCCACCGCCTTCGGGTGGTCGGTTGCTCCCTGGGCCCGGGCCTCTCCCTTGGTTGCGGATGGATCCAGTTACGCTTTGAAGGTCGGATTCCTTAGTATTCTTTGGTTGCACATTTGTTGGATTCGTCTTTTGACTTTGCGCTTTCTTCTTGTTGATGCGTATTTCCACTTGTTATGCCATAAAACCTGTAAAACATGAATGCTAGGGGTACAAGTGGAACTTGTTAGTTGTAAAGGCATATGTGCTAGAATATGATTGTTAATCCTCTTTTTAGTCAAAGTTGGTGGTATAAAATTTATCCATAAGGACCACCAACAAATACCAGGACCAGAATATCAAATACTTAGAAGGACTCGGATGTAAAACTTACTTGAAGATTCGCATCCGCTGAGGTACACCATGGAGAAGATTCCCGACAGGCCCGGGGCTTTCTCCTGAAAACTTCTCTCACTCTCTCCTAACTAGCACAGCACTATGGCAGAGCTAAAGCTACTACATAGTTTTGTCTCCTTTGAATAATGCTCTTAAATGAAGGCCAATGGGGGGTATTTATAGGGGGAAGTGGAGTAGGGGCTACTCCATCGCCACATCAGCAATCCGTGTGCCTCTCCACCTACCACCCTTGGATAAACCGACCTCCAAACCGCCTTTGGATGGACACCTTAGATCAATCACCACGTGGGAAGCGTGCAGGGAGTCGGTGGAGTGCCAACCGCCTTGGATGGACACCTTGAGGGGCTCGGCCGACCCACCCGCTGACCTATGGGCCCAACCTGGTCTTCTAGAAGACATACCAAGTCGGTGGAGAGAAAGTGGGCCCGGGAGGCCACACTTAGTGGTTAGGGTGACCCCCCTTTGATAGGTTGGACCATCCCCCTTGCTTGTGGGCCCTCTCCTCCATCTCTAGTGTGGGTATGAAGTGGAGGGACCCCCTCATCACCTCGGATGATGGAAATGTGGGTCCATGGATCCATGTGAGTTCATCTTTCACCGTTGAGAGGAAACACACTTGTGATCTGAGGGTGGAACTTGGCTTGGGAGTACTTCTCCTAGATCGTGCCACATCACCAGAGTCCTGTGGGCCCCATGCATGGTTCGGCCGAACCATGCATGTGCTCCATTTGCCCTGATCTTCCTTGTGTATGCTGATATGACTCATGTGCTGGAATGTCATGGTCTGGTGCCACCATGAGTGGTTCGGCCGAACCACCTTTGGTGGAACCAAAGGTCCATCTTCGATAGGTGGCTTCTTCATGCACTTCTAAGCACAATGGTGGTGCTAACATGCCCATGGGTGGTTCGGCTGAACCACTCATTGTGCCCATCTTTTGCACATCGTCTCCAGAAGTTATGATATTAATGACCGTAAAGTTGGTTTGTCATTTGGCCATACTTGGTTGGTTGCCCAACCTTCATATAGAGCTTTCGGGCACTGAAAAGTACCTGTTCTGAGTGCCTGCAACCAAATACTGACAAGTACATGTGGAACCAAGTTATTTGTACCTAAGTCACTATGTGTTTGGTGGTTCCCTTCCAGAAAGAATGCCTTGTTGACGGTTTTGATGGGGTAAAAACATGGTATAACTACCGTCAACAAGATCCCCCACACTTAAGTCTTTGCTCGTCCTCGAGCAAAGGTTAGAGAGAGTGATAAAATATGATTATGACATTTTTAAGGTATTAGCTAACACAAAGCTTTGCTCAAGACATATCTCATACAAGTGGGTTATGTGGTACTGTCTAGCCTATATCCTTCAGATGTTGAAAAATGGAATAGTTCTCAAAGCAAAGTCATCCTCCTATTTTCATATCCTTAGCACTTAGATTTTTTTTATAATGGTTTTAGAAGAAAGCACATAGTTCATTCTTACTCTTCAAATAGTACTCTCAAATCACTCAGTAAGTATATGATTCCTCACCAAGGCATATCATAGCATTGCCTTCTTTTGTTTCATCCTACATCTATCAAGCATATGTGGGGCTCAGGTAGGGATAAACAAGACAGCATACTTGCATTGCATTTATTGTAAAGTCAAAACAAGGATCCAAGGAGAAGAATGTCATAATCCTAGATCAAGATGTGCGAGTGTGTGGAAAATGATGGAATGTATTGCTCCTTTATTTGATAAGATCTCTCTCTACTTTATTTTATTTGAGACATGGCTAGCATTTTTTCTTTTTTTTAAGCAATGGACCTTCATGTGTCCACTCTTTTTTTCGAATAGCCTTTGTGTCTCATCTACTAAGTCATACTTAGAGAGATATTCTAAACTTTAAAACATGGAGCATCTATATGTTGGAAGTGGATGGCATATTTTTGCGTACTTCCAGTGTAGAAGTAGCAAGCATGATATGTGGGATGTGTGTGATCTTGATCTTGGGACTATGACATAATTCTCTACCAGGGTCAACAAGGTTTGACCAAACTCAACACAAGTACAAGTAGCGTATATAGAAGGGGTTTTGAATCATGGTATGAACATATATGGCTTTGGTAGGAAATTCGTTACTATTGAGGAGTAAGTGACACTAAGGTTTTATGACATTTTCAAAAATAAATCTCTAAGCACTTTGAATAGAAAAGGTATGAATCATGAGCTAAGAACTATATCACATTTGTCAACAACTAAGTCAATATGATATTCCTATCAAGATATGTGACCCACAAGTATAAGCATATGCAAGAATTAAACTTTGTGATGCTTCTACCATTTAAATGTCATAAATCATGTCACTTTTTATTTTCAGATGCAAGTCTTCTTGTTCCTATTTTCTTATATATATATATTTATTTATTTATTTATTTCATCTAAGCAAATAAAAGATAAAAGTAAAAATGAAAGAACAGAGGAGAGTAGGAGTGGCAAACCAGTCAGGAAGCAAGTAGACGCTGGGTGGATACTGACTGGTGGGTCGAGAGGTCCCAGGTGGGGTCGGCCGACCCCACCATGGAGCTTCTGGCCACTTCGGTGATTGCCATTCAAATCCTCACCTTTGAAGGTGCTCCTGTACTTGCGTTTTCATGTTTTGTGCTCGTCGCCCGACCTGCATTTGAAGGCTTCTTGGGACAGGTTTTGTCGAGCAGACGTGTCTCGTGTTCCTGAGTGTGTTGGGGAGGTCACCAACCTCCCCCCACACTTGGCTTGCTGCATACTGGGTTAGAGAGACAAAGAAAATGTCAAGTGCAGGGGCCCAGCTGGTGGAAACACACCAGCGGAACCAAAATTTTTATTAAACATAGGCACAACTTACTAGGATAAAGATTGAATGAACTTAGCTATGTGCCTAGCATATTTGTGAAGAGGTTTGAGATATCTAGGGAAAGAGGTCAAAGGAGGATGTCCTCATACCACATTTTGTTTTTGTTTCTAAGTGCAAACCATACTAAGGTCCTTCTTCAAGAATTTCTTCTCAAACAGTCATCCTCGAAGAGCCTTGACGGCTTCTTTGACATGGAGGATTATCCTTTCACCAGGTAGTCTTTGGGAGCTAGTGGTGTTTCTCTACTCACGCAACTACTTCTTCTCCTCGTATGTGAGCTGGGGAACAACATCTTCCCTTGTCCCAGCCCACCGCCAATGACCATGTGGTTCTTCATGAAAGGTGGGTGTCGAAGGCGTGTAGGGGCTGGTATACTCCGTAGGGCTCAACCTCAAGCACCTTGACCTCCATGATGACCTATAGGGTCTCAAAAAGTGATCTCTCAGATGGATTAAGGTAGAAGGAAGGTGCTGGAATGGTGAAGAATGGAGGTGGAAGGAAGAAGAAGGAGAGGAAGGGGTTAAGAAGATGAGTGCCAATGTTCTCCTTTACAAAATCGCGAGAACACGTCGGGGGAATGTTGGCACAACATTCTGGAGCTGACTGGTGGCACCAGGTTGCCATTGGTGGTTCGGCCGACCCCAATAATGGGTTGTATGGCTGTGGCCACTTCCTCACTCATTTGCCAAGTGATTCCCTAAATGTGACGAGTTTGGGGGATGAAAAGTATGGGTCGGCCGACCCATATATTTGCCCCAAACTTTTGTCACGTGGCCTACAAGAGCTCCTGAACATTGTCCCATTTTCCAAAATTTCAAATTGTGCCAAGTGCGGGTCGCCCAACCTGGGTTTGAATGGCCCAGTGCGACCATATTATGCATTTCTGAAAATTATATAGCTTGGCCTAATTTTGGTCCCAAGTGGTCACCGAATTGTCCACTTCTAATGGCGGTTTTGGGAACCCAAGGTAAAGAAAGGAAGGACTTCTAGTTATTTGAGAACCTATCTAGTGATCAAACTATACAAACAATTGAAAAAAAGAAAGAAAGACATGTAGATTTTAATTATGTTAATTCATTATCAGGGATGAATTCTAGCATGTCAACTTCTTTTTCAAAGGTTCATGTAAATGGAGAACTCTAAGAAGGTGGCCACTTACCTTAAAGATGATGAGTTGTAGCAATGGTCCTCCTCAGTTGCATTTAAGTTCTCCTTGCCCAAACAACTTGATTTTTGACCATGAGGATCTCAATCTATCTCCCTGAATGATCTTATGACTTTCCCATATAGAGATGTCCAGGTTCTTGCTACAGGGGTTAGTCCAAAAGTACAACCAAATTCTATGCAAGTATGTTTTGATTGAATAATCGAACTTAACACCATATCATGTTTGAATAAGGTAGTCTATTTAACCTAAACACCATGCTTAATTTAAAAAGACTATGCAGGTATGATCGATGCAACGACTAGTACATCCAAACCAAGGCATGCTAACATAGAAAAAGGAGGCATGATAGAATAAATAAGATTCATTCTACTAGAGACAACAGAGTGAATGGTGAAGACAAGAAGCATTTTTTATTATTATTTTATTGTAGGGGGTTGAAGACAAACATAAGAGGAATGCACTAAACAAGAGAAAGGGAAAGTGACAAACCAGTCAAGAAGGATGGCTCAACGTAGTGGAGGTTGACTGGTGGGCTGGGGTGTCCATGGTGGGGTCAGCCGACCCCACCTTGGAGATTCCAGCCTCTTTGGTTCTTTTCTTGTGCATTCTTACCTCTAATGATGTGTTCATGCACTAATGCTTTTTGCTCGGGATGTCCATCAACACCCAAATGTGTTTGAGGGGATCAAATGACCCCCCACACTTGGTGTAAGGTGTGTCCTGAGTCATGGAAAATAGAGAAAACATCAAGTGCAGGGGTTCTGTTGGTGGCAACACACCAACAGAACCAAAAGTCTTACTACCCTACTCAAGTTAGGCACACAAGTTCAATGATGTTAATTTAAAGCCAACTTGTGGGGGCCTAACTGCAAGAATTCATACCACTACGAATTTTGAAGAACTTATGATAAACAAAAACATCTACAACCTCTATTGCAAAAGTTTTGGACATAAGAAAAGTGAAGGGGTTGTAGATCTCTTGTTGTGTAGTGGTAGAAAGAAAGATTGAGTCAGGAGATTTCTCAAATGAGCAAGGACTTGATGAGAGGATCGACGGATAACTTCCATGCCCTTTGATGAAATTCTCCGTCTCAAGGAGTGGGTAAGCGATTTTCTTCTCATGACATTCCAAATCCTCCTCAAGACTTGGATATATCATGGTTGTTTGTGAAATCATCTTAAGCTCACCCCTTGGGTCATGAATAGGATTGGATTCTACCCTTGTGCTAAGAGATTGGGAAGACCAAACAGGTAGATATTCCTTGCCTATTCTATGACCAAGCTTCTCATTTCCAAAGTCCTCGAAGATTCGCATGATTGGCCTTCCAATGAATGTGAGATGAAAGGAAAGTCCAGGAAGGTCAAAGATGTGAAAATCTAGGGAGATCTTTAGATCATCAATCACTATAGGTACGCCTTGAAGAACTCCTAAACAATCAAGGATTTGACCATTTGTGAGCCTAAGGTGTTTTTGGGATTGTAGCAGGTGATTCTTTGATGAACCTTGGAAGTGAGGAATCATGTTAATCCCAAGGCTAGGATCATAGCAAATTTCACTATAGATGCCCATGACTTGACAAGATATTCTCCTTACATGAGTGGGCATCTTAGTGATTTCATTAGAATATTTGGTCTCCTCTAACCATTCTTGACTTACAACAGTGGATGGATTCTCGAACTGTTGTTGTCTTTCTTCTCGGTTAGATTTATGGGCCTGATGACTCTCATGCCTTGGGTGTGTTAATGAATCCCCAGAGTCAATGATCGGATCATCATAAGACGTTGGAGGAAGGGCATAATTGGAATCATTGGGATCAAGGACGAGTTTAGAGATGGGTTCAAAGGACGTGGTGGATGTGGGCATAAAAGGGGAGAGCATAGATTTTTCTTTTAAGAATTTTAGTTCTCCTTCTATGGTCACAGTCAGCATTCCTTTTCGAGGTTCATCCAAGATCCTAGATGTTTTCCTATGTGCCACATGGGACATCGAGGCGTCAGATGATGCTAATTTGGGAGATTTTTTAAGAGATCCTTTTTTGAGAGGTTTTGAATGAAGTTCCTTAGAAGGTCTCTTTTGGATAATATAATTGTAGGCATTCCCAAAACTAGCAAGGTCAGATAAGAGTTTAGCCTCGCAGTTGAAGGAGTGATTTGGAGGGTGGATTTCTTTCTCCTTCGATGTTTGTGGTATTTGAGGTTCAGGGTCGATGGTGGAATCTTTGGATAGTATTGTTGGTGATTCGGATATCGAGATTTCTTTTTGCTTGGGGGCTAATTCCTTTTCTTCCTTAGGAGGTTCATTATACCCTTGGGTGTGGGGAGTGTTTTCAAGAATTTTAGCAAGAAGTTTCTTTCCTTCGCCAATGGTACAACGAAGGAATGCTCCTCCACAAGATATGTCAAGGAATTGTGCGGAGTTTTGGCTAAGACCGAGGTAGAAATGTTGCAAAAGTACCGGCTCGGTTATAGCTAAATCAGGGCCAGAAGATGTTAAGTCTGTGAAACGGGCCCATGCCACCCCTAGAGTCTCCTTCTCCTTTTGCTTGAAGGCTACGATCTCTCTTCGAAGATGAACAACACGAGAGATAGGGAAGAAAGCTAAGCAGAATTTGAATTGAAGGCTTTCCCACTCTCCATGTGCACTTTCTACGTGTTGAGCATACCAATGTTTAGCTGCTCCCGTCAAAGAGAACGGGAATAGCTTCCATTTCAAGGTATCTCGTGTCATGCCTTCAATTTGAAGACATGACACTTATTGCTCAAGATCACGTAAGTGAGTGTAGGGGTTTTCATCTTCTTCCCGAGCAAATGATTGTTCCTGAACCTTAGCTATGAAACTAGGGCGAAGCTCATAGCTAGGGGAAAGAATGGGATTGGATGATGGTGGTGGCTCCAAACTAGCGCCCTTTGGAGCAGCAAGATGAGAGATGGTTGATTGGTTCATGGTGTGGAAAGGACAAAGATAAAAGAAAGATAAAATAAGGATAACTCGGACAACTCGATTCTAGTTAAAACAGCTACCGTTCCCGGGCAGCGGCGCCAGAAAGCTTGTTGACACCAGAAGTGGCAAACGGATATACCGCAAGCGTACGGTAGTCAATGTAGCCTTCACCGGGAGTATTTCAGGTATCGTATTTTCCATAGGGAACGTGAAGTGTTCTAACTAGGTTCAAGGCCGTCCAGTGATGAGACATAGGAACTATGATAACTGGGTAGAGAGGTTCTTATGTAGCAAAGATATCTAGTCTTGGTGTTCTAAGTATAAAGAGGTTTACCACCTCCTCCCTTTACAAGAGGCGATAGGCGAAACAGGAGGAGATATAACTCCTCCCGAGGCGGCTATACTATTGTCTTGATGCCCTACCATTTTAATAACTTGTCTTACACACGTGGTGGAATACGAAGACCAGACAAGGCTGTCACCACTTGCTGGCTACCAAAATAATCCGTGCGACAAGTGGCCCACACTGATAAGATATAGCCTAGACACCACGTCTACACTACACTTACTACTCTAATCCTTGCAAGAGACTAGAGCACTTCACTAAGTAAAGCAATGTGCAAGTAAAGCAAGTATATACTTAAAATACCAGGACCAGAATATCAAATACATAGAATGACTCGGATGTAAAACTTACTTGAAGATTCGCATCCGCTGAAGTACACCATGGAGAAGATTCCCGACAGGCCCGGGGCTTTCTCCTGAAGACCTCCCTCACTCTCTCCTAACTAGCACAGCACTATGACAGAGCTAAAGCTACTACATAGTGTTTTCTCCTTTGAATCATGCTCTTAAATGAAGGCCTATGGGGGGTATTTATAGGGGGAAGTGGAGTAGGGGCTACTCCATCACCACGTCAGCGATCCATGTGCCTCTCCACCTCCACCCTTGGATAAACCGACCTCCAAACCGCCTTTGGATGGACGCCTTAGTTCAACCACCACGTGGGAAGCGTGCAGTGGGTCGGTGGAGTGCCAACCGCCTTGGATGGACACCTCGAGGGGTTTGGCCGACCCACCCACTGACCTGTGGGCCTAGCCTGGTCTTCTAGAAGACATACCAAGTCAGTGGAGAGAAAGTGGGCCCGAGAGGCCACACTTAGTGGTTCGGGCGACCCCCCTTTGATAGGTGAGACCACCCCCTTGCTTGTAGGCCCTCTCCTCCATCTCTAGTGTGGGTATGAAGTCGTGGGACCCCCTGATCACCTCGGATGATGGAAATGTGGGTCCATGTCACTTCATCTTTCACCGTTAAGAGGAAACACACTTGTGATTCGAGGCTGGAACTTGGCTTGGGAGTACTTCTCCTGGATCGTGCCACGTCACCAGAGTCCTATGGGCCCCATGCATGGTTCGGTCGAACCATGCATGTGCTCCATTTGCCCTGATCTTCCTTGTGTATACTGATATGACTCATGTACTGGAATGTCATGGTCTGGTGCCACCATGAGTGGTTCGGCCGAACCACCTTTGGTGGAACCAAAGGTCCATCTTCTGTAGGTGGCTTCTTCATGCACTTCTAAGCACAATGGTGGTGCTAACTTGCCCATGGGTGGTTCGGCTGAACCACTCATTGTGCCCATCTTTTGCACATCGTCTCTAGAAGCTATGATATAAATGACTGTGAAGTTGGTTTGTAATTTGGCCATACTTGGTAGGTTGCCCAACCTTCATATAGAGCTTCCGAACACTGAAAAGTACCTGTTTTGAGTGCCTGCAACCAAATACTGACAAGTACATGTGGAACCAAGTTATTTGTACCTAAGTCACTATGTGTTTGGTGGTTCCCTTCCAGAAAGAATGCCTTGTTGATGGTTTTGATGGGGTAAAAACATGGTATAACTACCGTCAACAAAGCCCTACATATGGTAGGCCGCCCTATTTCGCCACTTCATCGACCACCCCGATATATTCGGGAAGCCATCGCCCACGATAAGCGTAAGCCCTGCCTAGCGCAGGCAGCTTCGCCACCACGTAAGCCCCAGGGACGCCTGGGCCGTTAAGTCTTCACTATTATGTAAGCCCTAGGGACGCTTGGGCAGTTTTAGCAGCGTCTCCAAAAGCCCCGTCGAAAGGAACGGGCACCGGTCGTCGATCACTCTAATGAGCTCCATGCTCTGGCTTCCCTCCGACCAACAAAAAACACCTCAAGAACGTTCGAGTACTCTACGTCGCACACGATCGACTACGACACTCCAAAAATTCGACGAACGCAATAAGAGCAAAAACAAATTTACATGAACTTTGTCCAGAACGGTTTTACACAATATGATTTCCGATCACATTAACCAGTGTTTGTTCCACAATCAATCCACAATTTCTTTGCAGGTATATTCAAGTGTCCTCTGTCAGGAACAGCTGCATATCTGCTGCCAAGAGTTCCGCTGCGGGCCTCGCCTCCTCTTCCAATTGATCCTCCTGCTGCTCGGTGGTGCCGCGGGCGTAACCCCCCTTCACCCTGTCGTTGTTCACGCCAGGGTAATGGGAGCACACCACGCCGAGCACATGAGCTGCAGCGTTCTCTGCCACGTCAGTGCAGAAGGCCTTAAAGTGCCGCAACGCTTCACAACTCCAGCGAATAATATCATAAGGCCCTGGCGCCTCCGCAGGAGGATCCGCGGGAGCATACTCCATGATGTCGAAGACAGGTTTGATACCTTCCGCCATGGCGTCGTAACGGTTCTCGGTGGCTTCCAGGCGCTGCAACAGATCATTCATATGCGCCCGTGTCCTCCGCTCAATATCTGTTCATACCAAGAGGCAAGATCAGAGATCTCAACATGAAGCAATGAAGCATCCTACAGGCAGAAGAAACTCACCCAAGCGTGCCTCTTTGTTCCTCCGAGCAGCTTCCCGCAGCATGGACACTTCATCTTCCAGCTCTTTAACTATACCAAGAAAGACGATGGATTAGCATCCCCTAACGGAGTACATTAGGCAAGGTTGGAAGTCTGAAGACGCATGTGCCTTGGCACGCAGCACCCTCCAACAAATCGGACAGATCTGCAAGTCAAGACTCCGAAGCTTAGCAGTAAGAAGGAGCTGGGATACAATAACTAGAACCATAACGGTCTCCATACCTCGTTTATCCTGCAGTAGCTTCTGTTCGGACTCCATCAAGTCATTGCAGTGCAAATGCAACGTGTCACGCTGCTCACGGAGGTCTTCCATCACTTTCTCCAGACGAACATTTTCCTTCTCCAACCTTGCGTTCTCCACCGCGAGCCCAGCCGCGTGTTGAAGAGATTTCCGCCGATCTTTGGCCCTATCATGGACGGCCTGATTAGCAATAACATAACATGACAAAAAGCAAGAAGAGAAACTGCAAGCAACCTCAAGAAGGGTGCAGCTACCTGAACTCGTGAAGACAATTGCCCCAGCCGGCGGAGCACGTTTCTTAGGTCGGCACGGGTACTTGTTATATCAGCCTTCAAAGCCTCTAGCTCTTCGTCCGCCGCTTCCTCCTCCACGACGACAGCATACTGATCGCCGACCCGCCTGAAAGTCCTGAGCACCACCGGCAGAGCCTCACCCGCAGCCTGACGGGTGATCTCCTCGACATCGTGCTCCGGAGGAGCAGTGCCTGTAGGTGGTTGCTCGGGGATCTCCTAGCTTTAACCCGGTACCCCTCCAAAAGAGGGGCCGCCGGTCTGCGCGTCCGCTCCTTGGTCAGAACTAGTGGGCGGCACTGTCCCATGGGAGTCGTGTCTCGAAGAATGGCCTCCGCTGGTGTCCTCAGGCTGTCATTCCGTGTCTTGGTTTGAGGGCAGGGACGGTGGCGGCGGGGTTGCTTCACGCGGCTAGTCAAATGGTGGTGGCTGCGAGCCCGAATCTGGCTGCTGAGCTGGTGGATTCTTTGGTGACTCATGGTCGGAAGGCCAACTGGCGGCAACATCTCCTTCATTTCCATCCATCATCGATGCACCACCACCAGCTTCTCCACTCGCCATCCTCTCGATGTCTTCGGCTGAAGGGTCCCTAGATAATAATGCGGACTTCATGACTAAATATAACAGAACATACCAAGAGGCAGCAACAAGAAGACACGGATACTCACAACTCTGAGCGACGATGTTTCCGTGCGAAGCGTTTTTTTCTGACCAGAAGTCCCCTCATCATCACCAGGGTTCTTGGTCGGAGGGACCTCCCCTTTATGACATTTCGGCGGCGGTCCTTCATCATCACTCGAGCTTAGGAACACCGCCTGGCGACAGGCTCGCTCCTCGGATAGCTTCACCGGCTTCTTAGGTTTTTGAACTCCACTCAACGAGCCAGCTTTGCCAGGCATGGGCTGCTTACCACGAGCCACCCGTTGAGAAAGGGTCTCTTGATCCTCTTCCTCTTCATCGGCTTCAGCTTTGTCGTTGGAGGGCTCTGCGAAGTCTTCGTCATCGCTACCGGGCTGGTAGCGGTGTCGAGGGTCAACTCCTTCGGGCCACTCTGTAGTGGTCACCTCTGGAAAGTATACTTTCCGGTCCTGGCCATATATCTTCAACAAATCAAATGAGATGCAAAGGATCAACATTTCAGCAGAAGACACAAAGAAGAAATCTACAAAAGGCATACCACGGGTGGTGGATTCCCAATGTGCAGCGCTTTCTGCTGTCCTCGGTTGTTGATATGCGTCTTGTTATCAAATAGCTCCTTCAGCCTTATCAAAGCTTCAGAGGATGACATGTGATCGGGGACCTCTCTGGTCGGATTAGTTTCACCAACCCATTCATACACAGGATGAACTCTCTCTTTGTAGGGCTGAACTCGGCGCTTCACGAAATTGAAAGCAACTCCAACTCCATTCAGATTCATGTCCTTCAGAATTCCCAATAGCTCGTTTACTTGCTCTATCTCATCAGATGTGGGCCTCTCTGACCAGCTCTGTTTCCTCTCTGGTATCTACTCGACGGCACACCGAACAGGAGGATCTTGATTCGGCAGATAGAACCACCTCTTATTCTAATCACGAAGACTAGTATTGAGGGGGATAAAAAGATAATGGGCGGACATGCCATCCCGGAGTTTGAGGTACACTCCCCCGGCAATTCGAGAGCCTCCGCCGCTCGATTTCACGAGCATATACAGATGACGAAATAAATTGAAATGAGGAAGAATTCCGGCGAAGGCTTCACAAAAGTGGATGAAAATAGAGACTTGGAAGATGGAGTTGGGATGCAAATGGCACAGCAAAATCTCGTAATAATCAAGAAGCTTGCGAAGGAAGGGATGGCAAGGAACACCGAACCCGCGGAGGAAGTAGTCGGCGAAGACGGTCATCTCGCCGGTGTTGGGCGTAGGGTACGGCTCACCTCCTGACGGCCTCCATCCAGCGGTAGCACGGTTTGGTAGCAGCCCTTTCGCCACCAACTTCAAATGTCCTTTTCCATCATGGTGGAAGGCTGCCACTCGTTGTCCAAGCGGAGTTCTCCAGGTTGTGGCTCCTTCCCCTTCTTCGAGGGTATGCGCATACTTTTCCTGGGTGCCATTTCTTCAATTGGTTGTGGGTCTGGGCTGCTGGAAGGCTGAATCGAAGAGATTTCGGTGGAATCGAGTTTTGAATCAAGGATCTTCGAAACCCTAGATGGTAGCGGCTAGGGCTGAATGCAACGGTTGTTTGCTCGAATGGCTACTGAGCGTCGTCGCGATAGAGAAGACGAATCATTTCATCTAAGGCCAAGTCTTTTAAAAGGAAGTGCATCAGTTCGGCTACTTGCATAAGGCTCACAGGATGCTTAAAAGCTTAAGTAGCACCGAATGTGCTCGGGGATTTCGTCACTTCGTCAACATTTCCGAGCACAGGAGGTGCTCGAGGACTTCATCATCGCTACGTCAGCACTTCCGAGCACTGGGTCTGCTCGGAGGTTTCATCGCTTCGCTAATATTTCCGAGCACAAGAGGTGCTCGGGGACTTCGTCATCGCTATGTCAACGCTTCCGAGCACTGGGTCTGCTTGGAGGTTTTGTCGCTTCGCCAATATTTTCGAGCACAGGAGGTGCTCGGGGACTTCGTCATCGCTACGTCAGCGCTTCCGAGCACTGGGGCTGCTCGAAGGCTCTGTCGCTTCGCCAATATTTCCGAGCACAGGAGGTGCTCGGGGACTTCGTCATCACTACGTTAGCGCTTCCGAGCACTGGGGCTGCTCGGAGGCTTCGTCGCTTCGTCAACATTTCCGAGCACGGGAGGTGCTCGGGGACTTCGTCATCGCTGCGTCAGCGCTTCCGAGCACTGGATCTGCTCGGAGGTTTCGTTGCTTTGTCAACATTTCCGAGCACAGGAGGTGCTCGGGGACTTCGTCAACGCTTCCAAGCACTGGGTCTGCTCGGAGGTTTCGTCGCTTCGCCAACATTTCCGAGCACAGGAGGTGCTCGGGGACTGCGTTATCGCTACGAGCACTAGGTCTGCTCGGAGGCTTCGTCGCTTTGCCAATATTTCCAAGCACAGGAGGTGCTCGGGGACTTCGTCGACACTTCACATGTTCACCAAGAATAAATACTTTGACCCTGACACCACGTGCCTACGTCACCTACTATTAGGCTCGGGGTCAAAGTGGATACACTTCACCTGACGGTGAAGGTATTATTTCCGAAGAACCAAAAGTGGATACACTTCACCAAAGAGAAGGCTTTTTCAAATTTTTTCTGAGCTCCTTACATCCGTCTGGTCAAGCAACTCTGAAGGTTTGCACCTACCAACGAATGCAAGGTGCTCGGGGATTAGCTGTGGGGGTATAAACCCATATACCCGCATGGCTATACATGGACCGAGTCATCCGACCAGGCTCGGGCTGCCAAGGACACGTCGTCTGCACATTCTCTAGAAGATCACGCACATCCGCCGGCTTAGAAGTCTTGGCGGCCAAGGAAATAGCTTTTCTAATATCTAGCCGATTAGTTTCCTTGTTCGGCTAGGATTGTAATCTGATATACATGGTAAAACCGACTTGTAACCCTGCCCCCCAGCGGGCAGGGGATCCCCTCAACTCAACTCATCTAGTAGCAATACAATACAGCAACATACAGGACATAGGGTATTACGCCTCACAGCGGCCTGAACCTGTCTAAATCCTTTGTCTCGCACTTACTGCGCAACTCTTGCTCGTCTCAAGCGCACCTTCACCGATCAATCTATGACCTCGGGTATACCCCTTGGTAGACCGCCGACGATATCTCGTCGACAAGTGGGGAAGCAACCCTTACAACAATGGCCACCACGGTAGCCTACAACACCACACAGGTGCTCGTCGGTGACGCCTTGCCACACCGGAACCAAAGCTCCAAGTGGAAGAACGCAACGAATTAGAGAATCTTCGACTTGCTCAAGTTCTCAAGAAAGGGATGGCTTACACAAGCTCTTTAGATCACTCTTGCCACAAAGATAAGTCTCTCAAGGCTCAAGCTCACTCACTAATCAAGGATTAGGAAGTTTTAATCTTTTCACTCACAAAGAGAGAGTAGAGAGAGCAAGAGGGCTTTTCTGGTCGTGGACAGATATTGGGAGAATCAGCAACCTTGGAAGAGGGAGTGGGAGAGGTATTTATCTCCTCCTCTCCAAAACTAGCCGTTGGGCCAGAATCGACAAACCCGGCCGGGTTCAATAGTTCAAACACCAACTAGCCGTTGGAGGGGCGGCCTGACCGGGTCACCTACCCGGCTTGGCCGGGAAAGCCGGCCTGGCCGGCTATGCAACCACGCCTGGCCGGGTTTGGCTGCCCAGCCAGCTGCCTCTCTCACTTCCCCCATTTTCTCTCAAGCTCTTTTCTCTCAGGTTTTTACTCCTTGAGCACTGTCACTTGTCTCCAAAACTTTAGCGATGCGACTCTCTAAGAAGGGGCAAACACAAATACAACTCACACTAATTTTGTTTTGTCCTTCACTTGAGTTGTTCTTGATTTTCAAATATTTTGCCGCTTTGAACTTTGAATTATTGAGAGCTTCATCACTTCTTCTTCATGATCCCTTCATCTTAAGCATGTGACTTGTGTCGAATCCAAGTCACTTTGAATCATTTGTTTGATCTTCCACATTGACAATCACCACTTGCATGGCTAACTCCAAGTTGGCTTCTTCTTCACCTTAGCTAGGTTCCTCGGCCGCCAAGTTGTCGCTTGCCCTTCACCTTTCGCTTAGTCCCTCGAAGCGGCCCACTTGTCATTAACACCACATCAAAATTTATGTGCATTGCCCATGCTTCACATCATGCTTTGAATACCCTTTGATTTTTATAATTGTTGTCTTTTTTGCTTCAACTAGATTGTTTTCATTCATCAACATAAGTAAGACAACCAAAGATTTACAATCTCATATGGACTTAAACAAGCCCAACCATCAATGTGCGCCTGTGAATAAATACCTGCAAATCTCACAATGTTCATTAGTTCTTTAATCGTGTTGTTATTAATCACCGAAACACTTAGCGATCCTAAATGCTCTTTCAAGAGGGCATCGGACGTTGGTCGGACGGTGAGCGTCGGACCATCGGTGTGAGTCCAAGACCCCTCTGTCACAGTGTTGCCTGCAGGATAGCTGTGAGAGTTGGGCTGGCAGGTTATAGTCCGACGGGTGCACTATTCATTCGGTCCGACGGTTCGCAGAAAGCTGAAATCAGTACAAACGGCTAGTTTTAGAGAGGAGGAGTATTTATACTTCACCATTGGTTTCATTCTAACACTCTTGCCCATTTGTTCAGCTGAAGCAACCATTGTGACCTTGTGTGAGTGCAAGAGCCCTAGAGAGGTTGAGTGATTCCCACTTGCTTGTGAGCTTCTTCCCTAGAGTGTGATCAAGAGTGACTTGTGTGCATCCATCACCTTCTTTGGCCTTGTTCTTGGTCAAGTGAGAGTCTAGGCTTGTTACTCTTGGTGATCGGCATCACCTAGACGGTTCGGTGACGATCGGAGACTTGGTGACCGCTTGGAGAGCTTGTGGGCGGCCCAAGCCAAGCTTGTAAGCGGTTGTGGGCGATCCACCGTGCCGGAGAGGCAAAGGATCAGCCCGTAGAGAGCATTTGGCCTTTGCGAAGATCAAGGGGGAGCTACACCCTTGCGTGGGTGCTCCAACGAGGACTAGTGGAGAGTGCCGACTCTCCGATACCTCGGGAAAAACTCGGCTTGCAATCTCTTACTCATTTACATTCCCGCATTTACTTTGTGTTATTTACATTCCTAGAGTAGTATACTTGTGATAGGATTTGGCTCTAGGTTGCATAACTTATTTTAGACTTAGAACATACATAACCACTTATGGGGTGAGATTGGGCAAATGGCGATAGGTTGAATTGATTTGCGAAAAATTTACTAGTTGTCCAATTCACCCCCCCCCCTCCTCTTGGGCATCCTCGATCCTTTCATACTCCTATATTCAAGAGCCTTGCTATTCATCGCAACATCAAGTTATGGTACCAAATGGAGACTAGTCAAGTTTCAACTTTCAAGTGTACAAACTTTATAGGTAATCAAAAGGAAACACTATTGATGGTTTGAACACTCGATTATACAACAAATAATATAATTTTCCTGATCATCTAATTGGCCCAACTAACTTTCCAGTGGTCAAACATAGATAGTGAGTTTGAACTATCAGCCACAAGTGAAATAAAAAAGAAGCCAACAAAATCTAGAAAGTCTTCTGGAGCAGTAATCCACATTGGTAGCAGCTGAAAAATACTGATTAATAAAAAATATCAATTTGTGTATTAAGCACCATAAAAAAGGTTCCTGGTACTGGTTACTTGTGTAGAAAAGGGCAACCCAAAACAAAGTAAAGCTCAACTGTAGATCTGTAGCTCATCTCAAGTTTTCCTCATTCAGATTTGTCAATCTTCTAGCTTTGATAGGTAAAATGCATATAGTTGTACTACTACAGCTATGAGGTAGTAGATAGTAATTAAATGGGAGTCAGGTCTTACTTTCACATTAAAGAAAACCAAAATACCAGCCATCCCTTCTCTAAGAACATGAAAGAAACACCTATGAGCATTCTATAGCTCAGAGTCCTCTCCTTCCCAGGGCATTTCCTATCGCTGCGATATCACCACTTGCATATAGTGCTTCGTCAACCTACAAAATACTAAGTCCTATTGTTATCTGTATCTAGGCCTCTAATCATTGCAATAGTAGAATATTCATTCTGAAGTGTATCTCAATCAGCTGACTATGAATGCAGACCTCTAGGGCCTTGACCTGAAACTGAACCTCTTGCTTCCTGCAACAAGGAGCTCCTTCACGAAGGTAATGGCTGATGAGAAGTCATCCTCGAATTCTTGCCTGTCATTAGAGAACGAGCATGGCCTGCAGGGCTGCAATACACAACAATCACGAGGCCATATCAATGGTTCTTGCTCCTTGTCCTTGTTGAGTATCTTGAAGTTTTAACGGTCGATGTAGTACATGAAGAGCAACAAGGATAAATGTAGGAAAACATAAATATGTGATTGAAAATTCAAGATAAATGTAGGCATATTATTATGACAGCAACCTTCCATGGAGAATCAATAGATCATATCATTAACATTTCAGATCCATTTTTTAATCGATATTTGTTTATTATATTTTGGTAAGCATACTATACCTTTTTAGGATTTATACATCAATCTTGATTTTTGAATAAAAAAGATGCGGCTAGAACATGGACCTTTGTAGTCAAGGTTGCCTAAAAGGATGAATTGCCTATATATTAATTCAGAAATGCATAGAAAACATCCGACTTCCTCAAACCTGATAACAACCTTGAATTTAGTTTGAAAAATTGGTAGCACCAGATCTATTGAACAACATTTTGAGAGTTCTAAACAAGCCATCTGATCTGAAACTACAGCACAACCATAAGCGACTTAGCTATACTAATTTGAACCTCAATCAAAAAATTTACTGGGAAGAGAATATTGGAACACCATGGTTACTACCTACTATCATTTGAGTATCTGTTGCTAGAATGGGCTACCATCGGCTCAGTGTTGGGCCACCTGACCACCATCCTTTCTTGCCGCATCGTCCTGGCTGCTGTTAAGCCACATAGCGCCTCGCAAGTGTGTGTGTGAAGCATTGACACCATGGACACACATCAAGGGATGGAACGCTGCAGCCATGGATGTTCATCGAGGGCAATAGAACAAAGCTGATCTGCAAGAGCTCTATAAACAAAAGATCTGCATTTTTAGTTAAATGACAAAATGCAGGACTAATTGACAGATCTGCATTTTCAGTTAAATGTTCTCATGTATAAAAAATTGAGAGTATAAAGTTGTCACTCTAATTCAAACCCAAATTAAAGGAAACAGTGAATCCACATAATTCACGGGAAAAACCCACAAGAAATCAACCTTATGGAACATCATCAAGTCCTGGTCGACCTCTACACAGTGCACACGAGCAATCTTCTATCCCTTTGGCTGAACTACAACCTAAAACAGAAGCAGCAAAGCTGACTATAGTTTTAAATGATAAAATGCTACAACATCACCTTATAAATAGTATAACTATACAGGACAATCTTATAATTAGATCCAGTTTGGCTTCACAAAAGGCCTCTTCAATAGGCAATTAGGTGTTGGAAAAAATATTTGTCGCCTTCCCTCAGTTGACAAGTGGGGTTAACAAATTTACTTCAGCTTTAACAATCTCTTAAAAAACTAAGAGAATAACTGTCTACATTCAGCTAATGACCAGGTTTGCATAACGTCACCTAGTATATACGAGATGTCCTTTGCCTGGATGTTCAAATTTACAGTGTTTTGTAGCTCTGGCCTAGCAGGCATACGAGATTGGCATTCACACCTTGAGCAGCACTTATCTGCTGCTGCTCCCACTACAAGCTTGGCTATGCCAAAAATGGGCAATTGGCTCCTCAAGTCCTTTGGCGACAGCATTTTTCTGAACTGTTACTTCCTGAATCCTGACAACATGTAAAATAATAACAATGACAGCAAAAGTAGTGGAATCAGGTGCACTGGAATCACACGTTTGTACTGTCTGTTTTTTTGGTTGTTTTGATTTTTAATAAAGGAATCATTGTTTGTATCAACAGTTATTTCCACTGCATTTTTTGACAGGTCAGTTTCACTTGCAAAGACTGACTATGGCAGATCACCCTATTTGTAGTTAACAAGTTTAAGTAGGTTACCAAGCTAGTGTAAACCATGAGATTATAATTACAACAGGTTCAGCTTGAACACGAATCGATTGCTTTGAGTCCGATAACGCCTACAGTCTACGTCCACAGAGGCATTGTCTCGAGTAGAAATCGGAGAGGTAGTGCGTACGAGGATGATGCGCCGTAAGTCCGGTGTCAGTAGAGGATTTCACGTTCCAGACTTGTTCCGTTGGCTTAGTTTTAACTTTCAGCGGGGCACAAAACAATATTTTTATCTCATAACTAATTAGCCGTGCAATTCAGTCAGCCGTACAATTCAACACATCCTATTTAAAAAACAGTGTAGAAGAGTTTCATATGAAACTATCTCTACTCTAATAAAACTTTTATTGTCTCTCTTCATTAATATAGTGTCACATCAGTATATTTAATGTCTATGACACTCCGATGAAATGCCATTAAAACTGGCGTGAGCACCTGTTGTTCGCCTTTAGACTGAAGTTATGCCGTCCAGATCCCTCATTATCACCGGCAGCGGCAGACATTAGATCTGGCCTTCTCCACGGTCGCCAGCGCCGCCATCAAAGAGCCGCGCGTCACGGGGTGATTAGCCGGGCAGGGCGATTAGCCGTAATCTAGCAGCAGGAGGCCCAACACCGTTTCCTGTTCACGCTAAATGCCTTGACAAACACTGCGCAATCTAGGGTCTGGGCGACCCTTGTGTCGCCTCCGCGTGGCCCCGCAACACTTCGTCACTATGTCGACATCGTTTGGCCACATCCTCACGACTCAATGCACGCCTCCAACACGTGACCTCCATCGCTGAACCATAGCTGCCACCTCACTCACTGTCCAGTGGGTCCCTTTCATCTCGGTCCCACGGACCAGTCACATATACCCGAGACGAGCGCGTGAAGCACACACGCTGCTCCGTACGCGGGGCCCAGTTAGTTATTCTGATACGGCCGCGAAGTCCCGCATCCGCAATGCCGACGACAGGAGACAACATCAGCACCGTCCGTAGAACCGATCGACGGCTGACTTCCCTCTCGGCTCATGGACCCGGCACGGCCGTCACCGTACCAAGCCTTCTCGGACCCACAGGTCAGTGGGTGCTGCCGTGGCGCTCGGTGTCGTGGACCCACCGCTTCGGTGTTGGGTGCACTCGCACCACCATGACGACATCCGCTCTCTTCTCCACAGGAGTACTCTTTTTCCCTACGACTTCAAGTTCAACTTCCTCTCTCAATCTCCTCTCCCTGGCCGTGCGTGCCCTTGCGTGCGACGGCGGCTAGGGATCCACGGCATCGGAAAAGTGGCCGGCTGAAGAACCGATTTCCCCAGGTTTTGTTTTTGTCCGTCCTATCCTTTGCAGGATTGGATTCTCCGTCTCCGTCTCTCGCCATGGCTTTCGCCGGCCTCCGCCGGAACGTCGGCCAGTTCTTGGCCAGCAGCAATGGTACGCGATTCGGTTGCTTTTTTCGAGCTTTTTCCTTTGGTTCTTGCGGCCTGACGTGGTGCGGCGTGCGCAGAGCTTGTGGCGGCGTCGCTCTCGGCCGTGAGCTGCGCGGACGAGGTGCAGGAGGAGGCGGAGGGGGCGGGGTGCCGCGACGACGGCGCGGCGCTGCGGCTTAAGGAGGTGGCCGTGGCGGCGATACTGGTGGCGGGTGTGCTCGGGGTGGGCCTGCCGCTCGCGGGGCGGAAGCGCCGCGCGCTGCGCACCGACAGCGCCGTGTTCCTGGCGGCCAAGGCGTTCGCCGCCGGGGTCATCCTGGCCACGGGCTTCGTCCACATGCTGCACGACGCCGAGACCGCGCTGTCCAGCCCGTGCCTCCCCGCCGTCCCGTGGCGGAGCTTCCCGGTCCCCGGGTTCGTCGCCATGGCCGCCGCGCTCGCCACGCTGGTGCTCGACTTCCTGGCCACAAGGTTCTACGAGGCCAAGCATCGCGACGAGGCCGCGCGCGTCAAGGCAGCCGCCGCCGCCGCACTCGTTGCCACCTCCTCCGCCAGCGACGAGGACATCACCGTCGTCACCGTCGATGAGGACGAGTGCAAGGCCCCGCTGTTGCAACTGCAAACGCACTGCCATGGAAACTCGCACGGACATGGACACAGCCACAGCCATGGGCATGAGCTGGTGCAGGTAGAGGCCAGCGAGGGGGAGGTGTCTGCACATGTCCGCTCCGTTGTCGTGTCACAGGTGCTTGTTTGATCAGTTCACTTGGGATGCTTTGGTGTTTCATCGCGCACACCGTTACAACCATTGCCTTGGTTGCAGATACTGGAGATGGGGATTGTGTCACACTCTGTGATCATCGGATTGTCGTTGGGAGTGTCGCGGAGCCCATGCACAATCAGGCCACTAGTCGCAGCGCTTGCATTCCACCAGTTCTTCGAGGGGTTTGCGCTAGGTGGGTGCATTGCTCAGGTGAGAATTTCATTAAACTGCGGTTGAGAGTTGAGCCACTCTCGCCACTTGATCAACAATTGATTTGGCATGTTTTAATAGCGGGCACATCGAAGTGAAATTATTTATTTTCTGACAGTATCAATTTAGTACTCTGCACACTGTTGTACATTATGTTCATGTGAGACTTGTCAATTTGATGGTTGAGCAATCAGCCTTAAAAACATGGACCCGCCCTTGAAACTTTAAGAAAACCTATTTTGTCGATGTTCCATTTCTGGCTTGTCAAAGTTTGTTGAATTATCGTTCTAGGAAAAAAATCAATCTTAGTAATAAGAAGATGAGTTTATTAGCTCTACATTTCTATTTATAGAACAATTTATCCTGTTGTTCCAGTGATCTCCTCATGTAAAATACTTGTCTAAATAACTGTTTCTCATCCTGTTGTTCCAGTATTGGCATACCAGAATTCAAACATTTGGCTTCAATAATATAACTGAGCATTGTACGTTGTTGGAATATATTTTGCTCTCCTTTCAGTTTATATCTGTTTATCCATGTATAAATGGTAACCTTTGACTTAACTTCTATACTATATGATTGGCTAGTCGTTTGAGAGTAGCCGCCATCCAAAATTTTAGTACTTTATGAATACTATTGTGGAGTCATGATAGTTTGGATGGATGCCTATACTCAATTACTCATTGGATTGCTTCAGCACAGGCCCTGTTTACTTTCCAAAATTTTTTCTCTTTTCCCATCACATCGATTGTCCTTTACGTCTGCATGGAGCATTAAATGAAGTAGCAGCTATTGCATGTTTGTACTTTTTACCTGGCTAGATCGAGATGAATTTTTTGAGTCTACTTGGGCCATGATTGGACAAAAGTTGTCAAATACAAACGAAAGTGCTACAGTGCACTTTTCATCTCCTTTTCACCCAACTAAACAGCCCCTGGATGGTCCTAGAGAAAAGTACATGGACATGTTTGTGCATTAATACTTATTTACTTTGTCTTCCTATTTTTGTCTTCTGTTCTTTTTCCCCCCGCTTTTCTCACTTTAACTATTAATCGCGGCACTACCACATTTCTCCCAACAGGCACAATTCAAGAACCTTTCGGCAGTTCTCATGGCATCTTTCTTTGCCATCACAACACCAGCAGGAATAGCTGCTGGGGCAGGCTTGACCACATTCTACAATCCGAATAGCCCAAGGGCTCTTGTGGTTGAGGGAATTCTTGATTCGGTGTCGGCTGGCATTCTCATATACATGTCACTAGTGGATCTCATTGCCGCCGATTTCTTGGGTGGAAAGATGACAGGCCCCCTGCGACAGCAAGTGATGGCATACATCGCATTGTTCCTTGGTGCGCTCTCTATGTCATCACTTGCAATATGGGCTTGAGACCTGCCCTTCATTGTATATTAGATAAAAGATGAAGTGGTGTCCATATGAAATTTCTGTGGTATATGTACAGTTTTAATGCGTATGTAATATTTTGTTGTGTCTCATAGTATGGTAGCTTCCTTCGGGGTCATCAGAGGATAACATGCCTTGTTTTTTAAGCGCATGAAAGAAACCCCGCTGATGTAAAAGGGGCACTATGTGCCTGTACTGCATCCACAACGGTGGTTTAACTGATGAGATGGTGACTATCTCGGTTGGGTTTTATATGTACTCAAGGGTGAACTATATGGTTTCTTTAAGCGAGGAGCAAGCAATGTTATGTTTGACTGCCGCTGAATTACTGCATGTGCTGGCTTTGTGTCAATTGTGGGTGTGCCTGGTCTTGGCATTTCATTTTTTGCAAGCAAGCTGTAATAGGTTCTCTAGTCTTCTTTCAAATATGAAACGGTGACAGATTACGGCCACTTGTTCTGCAGCAAATGGTTTGGACACATTTAGGGCCTGGTTGGATCCACTAGCCCTCGTAATTAGCAGCTAAAGTTGGCTGGGTGAGGATTTAAACTGACCTGCTAACTATTAGCAAATATTTGTGCCCACAATTAGCTCATTATAGTTGGTGAAGGGGTGCTAATAGTTCATATACTCCTCCAATCAACTATCCAATCATCTAATTAGCTAGCAAATAGTACAAGAAGATCTAATCAGCCCCTGTCAGGGAGATGATTTTCAGACGTACTTGGGCTGTGCAATTTGTGGAGCAGAATCTAGTGTTCTTAATGAGGTGTGATGTGAGGTCAAGTTAGTGGCCTCTCATGTTCATCATGTACTAGCATCATCGCAGACGCGCGTGTAGCGCAGTGGCAAAGCTCCAGTGGTGGGAGCTTGGCCGGCCGGGGTTGGAACCCCGGTTCTGCACCGCTTGCTTCGTGCAAGCAAATAATTTCCTGGTGCCTCTTACGTGTGAAACCACAATGGAATTACGATGTGCTTGTCGTCAACGGTGCCTTGATGGACCTGGTGATCTCACGAAGGACGCGATGTGATCTGTGTGTAGTTGTATATTTGTTTATATACACGTGGTGTGAGTGTAGTGTGTGTGTATAGGGTGGTGTGAGTACGTAGGTACATGAGCAGATACTACAACTGTACGCAGACGAGAGGCGTCAAAAAAAAATATACTAGCATCATCAAATGCAATGCCTAGAAGCACCCGGACATTATCTGAGGACGGCATGTGTTGGTTCAACTGTAAAGTCGTATACCTTTCTTTTCAGAGTGCATGGTGCTCCTGCTGTAAGTGCTGAAGAACCTTCTAGTTCAGAGGGCTAAGAGCATGGCAACCACACGTGCTTCAAGTAGCAGCAAAAGCAGTGTATTGTAAGCCTGTCTGGCCTTTTTGTCCCTTCTTTGCTTTAGAGGTTTGACTCTACGCGCCATTCTTTGGAGTTTAAGATTTTGTTTTCCATCTAAGTATTCTGCTGAAAAGCCGCAGCAAAGACCGGTGCTGTGAGTAATTGGCACGATATAGCCAAAGAACAATCTGCTGCACACATTGCTGAAGAATGATGGAAAAGGTTAAAGGGAAACCAAGGGTAATGGAAAAGTGTAGTAGCATGGACATCAGTATATTGCAATCTTGTCTACCATTTTCCTTTTCTATTAGCTCTGAAGTTATTTTGTTTTCTCTTTCTTACATTATTTTGGGAAAAGGAAAACATATTATTTTTCATTGAAAAAATTTGACTTCAAGATAATGTGCAGGTTTTCATTATCATACACTCAATTTTAGTTATTGTTGCTTCTGCAAAATATACTGTTTTGTGCACTACATGTAGCGAATATGGTAATGTTCTTATGCAACATAAAGGGGAAAAGAACACTGATATATATAAATTGGGTGTCCTAAAATAAGAATGAACCAAATACTAAAGCAAAACGAAAAGGTTACTTGGACTCTATGTTGATGGGGAAATTAGTGCCTAACTAGAGGATGATTTGAAACTACGGGAATATGTCCAAAAAATTTTTAAAAATAATTGTTGTTCCTCTCAAGTACTTTTTTTGTTTTAACTTCTACTAGACATCTATCTGGTTTTCTAAAAAAAGAATACATGCTTTTCTTTTGTTATCCACGTAGACTGGCCGCGAGCGTACTGATGAAAATGGTACGGATATTTTCTGACCGTATTCGAGACCGAATCCGTTTAGAGGAATTTTTATCCATCCATATCCAACTTCGGATATTCAACATCCGATACCGTATTTCTATCCGAATGCTCAAATCGTATATTTATGATGTTGATATCCTATCGTATCTTATCTGACATAGTTGATACTATCCGTAATATTCTAGTATGAACGAGGTGTGGGCCCAGCATGGTTCAAGGCTATTCAGTTGAATATCTAAATTTTCAGCCATAAAGTTCTATACATATAGTCTACACTTTTCTTTACGTATACGAAATGAATGTACAATACATATTGTCTGGAGAATTCGGTCCACAGACCAGAATCGCATTCATTTACCTCCACATCCGATGGCCCATGACCCAAAACAACCGGTGCGCACGGTCTCATCTCTGGCCCGACGTCGGCACCTGTGGCGGGCGGCCCGGCGTGCGCCGTCCGCGACTGGGCCAGCATTTCCGTGGCGGCGGCTTGCGTGGCTGTGTGCGGATCAGGCGTGGTTGAACTTGAAACCATGAGGACGCAAGGCGGCTCCATGGCACCGGCGGGAGGTATGCCGGCAGACAGGCACGAGGCTGTTAACGCGGGCGAGCTGGCTCAGTGGCGGGCTTTTTTTTTTTTTAATCTTTTCAATCTACTCCCTCCGTTCCATTGATTATACAATCATGGGAAGCGTATCAGTCAAACTATATCAACTTTGACCAAGTTTATAGCAAAAAATATTAAGATTTATGTCTTGAAACAAATTTATTATGAAAATATATTTCATAACCGATCTAACGATACTTATTTTATCTCATAAGAGTTAGTATTTTTTCATATCTCTCATCTCTCATATAATTGGATTTGCAAACAAAGCTACCTCCATCGAAATCTACGGTCACGAGTGCTGTTAATCTTGATCCAAGTCGAAATCTACGGCGACGAATGCTGTTAATCTTGATCTAAGGGCTGTAATCCGGAGTTTGTCAAAAACTCACCATCTCACCTCCCTTCACCCGATCCCATCTGCGCAAAGGAAAGAGCGTCCGCAATCCCCGATATCCCCGCGATGCAAAAGAGAAAAAAGGCTCGTCAGGGGCGGAGGCGGCGGCGGCGGCGGCCCGGCGAGCGCCCTCCTCTTCCCCGACGCGGCCCACGGCGGCAGCCCAACGAGCGCCTTCCTCCTCCCCGCTGCGGCCCGGTGAGCGCGGCGGCGGCCCGGCGAGTGCCCTCCTCCCCGACGCGGTAGCCCAGCGAGCGCCCCCTCCCCACGCGGCGGCCCGGCGAGCGCGGCGGCGGATCCGGGACGAGCCCGGCTCCCCTCCCGCCCTCCTCCCCCCTGCGCGGCAACTCGGTCTCCAGCGGCTCCGGCGCGGCGGCTTCCCGGCTCCAGCGTGGCTCCCGAGGCGGCAGTGGACGGCCTCCTCGCTATCTTCGCAGGTACCGTCCTCCCTCTCTCTCGATATGGTGGCGCAGTCGGCCATCGACCGTCGGAGGTGCAACGGCGCGGGAGGCCTCCCACTACTCCGTTGGGGTCGGGAAATTCGCCTGCATCAGCGCCGAGGATGGCGTGGACTACGTCTTGGCCAAGCTTGCTGACGACCAGGCCGCGCGCATGCTCTACAAATACAACCTGTATGGCCTCCTTGGTTATCACATCTCAGTTCTCACCCATCCACCATCTGTGCATACAATTGCAAATCCAAATTGGAAAAAATATAAAACTGCTACTTCAATCACTATGCTGCAATTGGTGATCCTAATTGGTAATAGAAACCGAAATTTGGAGCTGTCAATTTCGTGATGGATGTGGATTTGTAATTTCGATTGGTGCCAATGAACATATTCACTGCAATTTTGTATATTATGTTATGACTTATTGTATGAGCCATTATCTTGATCTCAACTGGAAATTAAAATTTCACCTTAACCATTTATTCAGATTGATCCGTTTTGCAGGCCTCACGAGAAAACAAGGCGACGGAATTTGAGCAAACTGAAGGACCCTTCCACCTGGGAGAAGCGGAGGCTGAAAGGAAAACTTGCTGTTCAGAAGATGGTTGTCAACCTGATGGAATTGTATTTGCAAAGGATGAGGCTGGGAAGACCTCCGTACCAAAAGCCTGCATCCATGGATGATTTTGCTGCTGAATTTCCTTATGAGCCCACTCCGGACCAATGCTAGGTCAACTTAAATCAACTACCATTGTTTTTTCTTCTAAAAAAATGCTACTCACATCACATGAAGTCTCCTTATGCCCCATGCACATGCAGTTAGATTGTTTCCTTACATATGACGCACATCTGGCTGAGCTGGGCTTAGAAGTCTTTCAGTTCCCTTTATACTTGTTTTCCATTCCTTTAAAAGACTCATTTCGTGAGATGACCCACTTAGTATGGCACTATGGTATGCACTACTGCTCTGTTTGCTCTGTTACTTCTTGTTGCCATAGTTGAGGGTCTCACTTGCTATATCCTAGAATCCTAATTGTAGAGCTCTTCAGATGCGGATTTGCGTGGAATTTAAAACAGATAGAACCAACTCATTCTATCTTAAGAAGGGAAATGCTCATATACAGTTTTTGCAACTATGCTCAGTCTAAAAAAAGTCAAATCTTAAGCTCTACATTTCATACATACAGATCGTAGGCTCATGGCAGGTCGATTGCGTGATCATATATCTCCTTATCGAAATGACTCATTTCATTTAGTTACAAATATTTTTTTCCCTTCTGCTAATATGTTTCAGACAAGGGGAATGCAGTTTCTTTTGCAAACCTTTTGGATTATTTTCTAGAAATGGGCAGCTTCCTTGGGCAGTACAGTTGGTTTGTTCTGTATGAGGTCTCAACTGATATCAATTGAGCTTATTCCATCGTAAAAATATCCCTATGTCCAGACCTATTTTAGGTTATCTATGGTGTTCACATCATTTCCATATTAACCAATGTTGTCTAATATATTAAAATATGATACATGCCTTTTTTGGTTACAGAATGATGGATAGCATTCGGCTTTTTTAACAGTACAGCTCAGTATTATTTCTCTATTGCCAAAAGGATTAAGTCCACTTTTGACCCCTCAACTATTATGTTGGTCTAATTTTGACCCCAAACTACAAAACCGTTTAATGCTGGTACCTCAACTATCAAAACAGTTCACTTTTGGCACCTGGGCGCAGGGCAGGGCTGTTTTGCGAGTGGTTTTGGTGATGTGGCAACGTGGGCCCCACAGATGAGCAAAGAGAGATAGGACCGGTGGGCGAGGTGGCTTGCTGCCGCCACCAGGAGCTGGACCGCGCCGTCGTGGGCATGCCTAGGCTGCCGCAGACGCGTCGCCGCGAGCTAGGCGCGGGAGCTCGCCCCACCACCGCCGCCGAAGCCGCCGCCGCGAGCTGGGCCGTGCCGCCACGGGCAGGGCCACGCCGCCGCCGCCACGAGCTGGGCGGTGCCGCCGCGCCGCCGCGGGCATTGCCAAGCAGCCGCGAGCTGGGCCGTGCCACCACGGGCTGGCACGCCGTGCCTTTCACCGTTCCGGCGAGGCACGCTGAGAAGGATAGAAGCTTGCATATGCGCATATATGCGCCTCCAACATGCTGCAGTGCCATGCATGCATGTATGCACCTCAACGAGCCATCAAAGAAGCTAACAAACTAACAAGTATGTATGTGTACATCCAATCAAAAAGCTAGCAACAATTTGTACCGGCTTATACGTAGCACAGTTCCATGCATGCACGTAAATACGTCGCCATGCAAACGAGAGAAGCTAGCAAGTGCAGTCGTGATACGTGCGTGCACTTGTAGGACGCGTACGTGCACCACCGGTCTATGTCGTGTATATTTCTGTAAAGGCGTACACAAACAGGACGGTGCAGCCAGGCGGAGCCTCGCGGCGTGGGAGCTGCTCGTGCCGCAGGAGCCAGGAGGGAGATGGAGAAGGCAGACGACGGCGGGAGGCGTGAATTCTACGGGGTGTTCGACGGCCACGGCTGCTCGCACGTGGCCGAGGTATGCCGACCACGGCGACCTGCTCGACGCTGCTGCTTCGGCGGCGGCGGGACAAGACTACGGGTTCGTGGATCCGCCGCCGGACTCCTTTGGCCTACGCCACTGCGCCCAATGTGCTCGCTCGGCGGCAAGAGCTCCTCGCCGCGGCTACCTCGCGGTCGCCACCCGCGGGGGGACCTCAAGCGCGAGCCCGGGGGTGGCACTGTCCTCAAGCGCGTCGCAGCCTTCGCCGCTAGGGAAGCGCATACGGCGGCGCAAGCGAGCTTGAGGCGGGGCGGCGCGGGCGAGCTCGAACGGGCGGTGTGGGCGAGCTCGAGGCAGGGCGACACAGGAGAGCGGATGGCGGCAACGGCAGCGCGGGGAGGTCCGGCGGCCGGGCCGCGCGCGTGGTCCGGCGGCGTCGAGGAAGGCCGTGGGGGCGCGGCACAGGGGCGGCACGACACGGTGCTCCTCCATGGACTACCGAGCCGAGGGAGCCATTCGCCATGGAGGCGCGGGGTAGTGCAGGGCGTAGGGCGCAGGCTTCTCCATCGGGGCCCCTCGTTCACGTGCGCAGAAACCGGAGGAAAGAGAGGGGCGGGACCCACTACAAAACCGCTGCATGGTGCCAAAACCGCCCTGCCCTGCGCCTAGGCACCAAAAGTGAACTGTTTTGATAGTTGAGGTACCAGCATTAGACGGTTTTGTAGTTGGGGGTCAAAATTAGACCAACATAATAGTTGAGGAGCTAAAAGTGGACTTAATCCTTGCCAAAACCAACAGGTATGGACTTCTTTAGTCTAACTTTCGGAGCCAATGAAATTGTTTTCGTGGCGTTTTAATGCAACACTTACTATGCATTTGGCAAGTGACATGGTACAAAAATCAAGTTTAGTAACCTGCTCATGAAAAAGGTGTGTATGTACTTTTTTCTTCCTTTTCTATTTCCTACTGCTTCCTGATTTGGAGTACACATGTATCTAGGGTCTAAATCATGTCTGTGTGTGTGTTTGGCAGTTGGCCTAGCAAAGCAAGGACATAGTTGGCATGTTTTCTGGGAGTAGACATTTATTTGGTATAAGATTATTTTGAGCCACTGTGAAAGCATCTCTGCTACTCTCTTTAGCTATGATTTGTATGGGTTAGATGCAGGTAGTCATATCTAATGTCCAACGTAAAAAAAAATTAATCTTGTAAAGCATGATTCAAAGGTTGGTTTTGCATTTAATCTTTTGAGTCATTTACTTATTCTTAGACACTTGTTGTGATCAAGCTAGGAATGAGGATTTGAGTCCGATTAAACCCTTTTGGACGTAGACTGTAGCATCAGGAAACGGAGTGCAGCTAGAGGAGAAGCAGATATTTAAGCTAAAGGTAGTGTCAGCCATCTCCTGTTGTGAATATACATCTTATATCTTTGTGAATTCTTGTCATCCATTACAAGAATTAGTCAACTAATTCCTGTGCAAATACACATACATATTTTATTTATATCTAGATACCTAGATTCTTGTCATCCATTACATAAATGGAGTATTCCTTATCATTGTCACTATAATTTCTCTTTTATGAAACATGTTTTTGGTAAACACGTGAGTATCGCACGACGCATGGATCAGAGCTTAGCATAGCTCAAGTAGAGATGGAGGAGCAGGTGCCATGGCGAATTGGAACTGGGTGGAGCTTGGACAGATATGGAGGAGCTACTACCGGACCGCCAGATCGACAGAGATGAAGGGGTTGTTTCGCAGGGACAGCACAGAAGCTGGAACCTTAGTTATTAAGGTGTCATCCATTATATGTATTGTGGTAATGAACAATAGCATGAAGCTTGTGCTATGGAGAGAAATGACATCATTTGGTTGTTTTCATGTGTATCTCTGAAATAAAACCGTAGCGTTAGTACGGGCACTATACTAGTAACTTTAGTCAAAATTTGCAAATGTTGACTTCTCGGGATGTGAGAATTGCATATTCATTGAGACAAAGGGAGTAGTTAACAAATTAGACTACTTTACTTGTAATGTCATTTTATCACTTTCTGAAGTTCACATATTTTTTACCTCAAATTTATAGGTTAAGAGATAGAACTTGATTTTATACATCACCGTATTATATTTTTACTTTACCGCTCTTCAACTTACTCATACATGGTAAAAATATAGCACATAAGTATCTCTCATGTATATATATATATATATATATATATATATATATATATATATATATATATATATATATGAGTTTTTCCTACTCCCAGGAGTAACTACTCCCTACTTGTTTGACTACTAATCGGTTCTGTATTGTGTCATGCCACTAAACCCGTTTAGAAATATTCAGCCAATTAATCATGCGCATGCCGGGGATCTCCATGATTTCAGGTAACGGGTGCATGGCACTAATTTCGTACTATTAGGATACGTAGCTGCAAATTGTGCATGAGCATGTATATATACCAAAGGAGTAGGAGTATATACACGTCGTACAAGTATGCTTGCATACTTCTGCTTGTATAGGTGTATTTATTTGGAAATATGTTTATATACCTAGTGTAGTAGTATGCGTGTATACACGTCGCACAAGTATGTATACATACTTTTAATTGTATAGCTGTATTAGTATGTGTGCATACCTAGTGTAGTAGTATGTATGTATATTTTTGCTTGTACTATAGGTGTATTTATTTGGAAGTATATCTATATGTACCCACTCGTACCGCACCAGGCCACGCCCCTCAGCCCTCTGCGCACGCATGAGATGGGATTTTGTTTCCGCCCGTGACACGCACCGCAGGTTTCTCAAAGCCGATTTTTAGGGAAAAAAAACTTACCAGGTCCGATTTTAGAGGTACCGTTGTTAAAAGATATTGACTGAGCAGTTTTAGGACTGGTCCATCAAAGTAATCCAATCTAGATGGGAGTAATTACTACTAAAGAGTAGGAAAAATTTACCATATATATACAATCATCATATTAAATTAGTTAATATGTATGTAAACTATGATTTTTAAAATGAATTTAATTTAGATCCAAACGGGGTGAAATTACATATTTTTCATTGTAAAGAAACTTTCTTACGTATCATTTTATTGTCTCATACTCTCATACGGTTATATACGGTTACTATAATAGTTAACTAGCTAATAACTCATTGATTTGGTCTAGATAGTAGGATAGATGCTATCTAGCTGTACAGCTAATAAAGATAGTTACTATCTACGTTGTAACCAGTGGCGGATCCAGCTTTCAGTGAAGACTAGGCTCTAAGAAGCTAAAAATATTAATACACACATGATGAGATGAAAAAATATCTAATGTGTAGTGAGATGGTCATGTTTCCTGTAATCGTCAAGCACTGCATTTGAAAGATCAAAACATAAATAAAAAGGTCATAAAAATAATTATTGAACATTCATTTGTAATCTGAACTAACATTCGTTGTGGAGATTTAATAAATCCATCATCCATGTTTCTAATTTCAAATCAATCCAATCCCATTGAAATATTGAATCCGAAAAGAAATTCAATACTGCAACTAAACAGACCAGGGCAGGAGCAGACGGTCCACACCACGATGGCCAGGCCTGGATCTGGAGGGCAGGGGCCGCCGGCACCGGGCTCGAGCTAGCTGGAGCCGGAGCCTGGAGGGGAGGGGCGGTGCAGCCTGCGCCCTGTGCCTGCGGGATGCCAGGGCCGGGACGGATGGCCGGATGGGAGCAGCCTACCTACGCCCTGCGGGATGGCGGTGCCATGACGGGAGGGTGGCGCAACAGTAGCCGGCTACCCGCCAGGCATGCTCCTCGACTCGCTTCCTTCCGTGCGGCGGGCGTGGACTCGTGTGAGACGCGAGGGACGCAGCAGAGGGAGACGTCAGGTACATGAGTAATCGAGTAGAGAGCCTTAGGCTGTCAAACCACCAAGCTAACCCAATTGGGACAAGGATCGAGAGGAGACCCAACGCAGCAGGCTTGGCTCACCTCTCTGGTGAATTCCACACTATTATGTTACCCCACATGAAGCAGAGACAAAGAATGAAACCAAGGAGTGTTAAAGGCACACAAGCACCGTATGCATTGTAGGTAGAAGGAAGCTTAAACAGAATCTAACGTTAATACCAATCTAATTAGCCACCTATAGAAATTAGAAACGCATGCGCCTCCATTATAAGCCAAGCTACTTAATCTCTCGAAACTTCTCTTTAATTAGCTCCTGACATTACACCAAAATTTGGTTGTATATATCCCTAATGTCCTGCGTATGGACCACAGCACAGCACAGCACAGCAAACAAAGATGTTCTCCTGTACTCCTACACCAAAAAGGAATGCGACATCATCATCCAAACTAAACGTGGGGATGCATGGCAAGCAACCTGCAACCGAACATGCCTTTAAACTCGAGCAGCACAGAGCCCGGTCCGGGGTCAACGGGTCAACGCGTGATCAGTGCCGCGTGGCCGCGTCAGCGCGTGAGATGTGTCGGTGTCGGTGCGCGGCAACACCAACGGACCAACCGGTGCAGTGCAGACCGCCCCGACCTTCACCGTTCGATGGATCCGCCCGGCGTCGGTCGTCGCCGCTTGCGGAAGCTGCTGCAGCAGTAGCAGGGAGGAAGCAAGCGCGTGGACGACCCTTGCCCTTCCGTGTCCGCCGTGCGCCCGTGCCGTGCCGTGCTCATGCGCACGGCGGGCGAGAGCCGATCGAGAGCTGGGGGAGAACGCGGCTTCGTCCGTCCACCCAACCCAACCCGCAACCGTGTCGGTCCCATCCGCACGAACCGCTCGATCCGCCGGGTGGCACAGGGGCTTTCGCAAGTCCACCGCACTTCGGGTGGCCCGTCATTTGTCAGGCTGATCCCTTTTGGGGTGCCGGGTAACGATATACTACTATGCTTCTTTTTTTTTTGAACTTTACTACTATGCTACTAGTACGTACACACAGTAAGCAAACAAGAATAGGATGCTCTGTGTCGTCTATAAGACTATAATTGTTACTAGGAGTACATCGTTAGTTAGACCCTGTTCAGATGCACTTCAAAATTTTAAGATTTCCATCATATCAAATGTTGCGACGTATATATAGAGCATTAAATGTAGATGAAATTTTTGCATGTTTATGCAGTTTACATGTAAATCATGAGACGAATCTTTTAAACCTACTTGAGCCATAATTAGATACTTATTGGAAATTTTTTTTTCTAAATTGTAAATTACAACTGCATCTAAACAGGGCCTTAGTTAGCTTCGTGGCAGTTAATCAATGAAGCCCTAGCTCTACCTTGCGAGACAGGCACGTGAGGTACGGTATACCTAGCTCCGGCTAAACAATGTGCTAGCTGCCTAGCTGCAATTTTTTTTTTGCATAATTTTATCTGGCAAGAAATTGTGCTTAGCCATGAGCCTATGACACGTTGGATATATGTGCTTATATACATGTGTTTGTTGGTGTGCTCGACGCTAGCTGATTATGTTGCCCGTTTATTTTTCTGTATTATAAGCGAAGGTGTATAAACATGGGCGTCATTTACGCGTCATCACCTCATATATAGTCTCTCCGTATTGATAAAAGATAACGTTTAGGACAACGACACATATTTCTATAAAAATATTTATTGAAAAGTGATTTATGTATACTTTTATGAAAATATATTTGAAGACAAATCTATTTATATAGTTTTCATATTTTCAAACTTAATAATTTAAAAATTATTCATGATTTATATTTTTAATGTTTGATCAAGACTTTTTTCAAAACGTCATCTTTTATCAATACGGAAGGAGCATGTGTGTCGGTGCAAGCAGGTGTTTGTTGGAGGCCCAAATTTTAATTGTGTGTGCATATCAATGTGGAGATGTGGCCTAGTAGTACATATTATCCGCGGTATTTATTATTATTTTGAGATGCGCTAGTCTGTACAGTACTTTGCTACGAATAACACTGTGCTGTGTTGTACCGACGGTGCCAATCTCTCGCGTTTACGTTACAACAAAGCCTACATTCATTTTCTGAGCAACAGTATAAAACAGACGCTTATAAAAACAAAGGTAAGGTATATTTTTCACCACCAAATTCTATATCAGTCCGATTTGTAGCACTAAACTGCGAAACCAAAGCAACAGATACCCTCTAGCTGTCCAAACCAGACAAATTTAGTTCTCTAGCTAGTCTTGTATGTGGTTTTTATTTATTTTCATGGCTAAAAATTAGTAGTGCTGATTTGTATTCAAAATATGAAATAATATTGATTCTTTAGTAAAAAATGTGTCATAAGGAAAAAAAGTTCAAAACTGTTTTGAACTACTATTTTCTATTATAATCAAAATGTGATTATAGAAGGGTACTTAGTACAATTTAGCTTGACTGGCCCAAAAAATGTTGTGTATATATATTTTGTCAGAGTTGATACATAGCAACTATCAGTAACAAAAATATATCACTAAATTACCGAGAACTCCTATAATTTACGACAAATTTGACTGCTTGATAGCTTGTGTCCGTGAACAGAGTGGGTATATATAAGTTTATTATCTGAGAAATCTTACAAAGTCCAGGTATACCAATCCAGGTGGATCAGCAGGCCATGATCATGTGCATCCTGAACGCCACATGTGCAAATTGCAATGCATCGCAAAGGAACAAATTCTGTTCCGTTGATCAGTCCGGTTCCAGGTAGGAGGGACAAGGACGGAATATTGGAGCGAAGCCAATAGTGTGTATACATGCATATACTGACTACTACTAGGCTGGCACATGTACGCACATTCGGTATCCTTCTCGTTTCAGCGAATAATTGATCTCGCTCTCTTCGCTTGAACTTGTACCAGTTAGCATCAGCCAGCCATTCAGCAGTATTTTTCTCTCAGAACAATCAGCCAACCAGCCAAACAGAGTGACATGTGTTCGGCAGTGTGGATGTGCGAATATCAGTCAAAATTTAACTGCCACCTGATGATCAGCCATCAACTTGTCAGCAATCCGGCTTAATTAGATTAGATAAACCACTTTTTAAATGAAAAAATGGGTAGCTAGTGCAGTAGTGCTTCAGCACCAAGTTCTGTTAATTAGAACCCGATTTCACATGGATTATTATATTTCTCTAATTAATTAATTTACAGAGCATAGAATACTAACACAACCACCCCACTACCGGTACAAATGTAACACACAAGTAGGAGTATATATACATACGTTTGATGTTTTAGCTGAAGAAAAACTATGGCTGGCTGGCCACTTGGCTATAATCTCTGATTCTTTCGGTCAATAAAAGTTATAAAACTGAGCACACTGCCGAGGGTGCATATGCATGCTCGTGTCCTCGCAAAGCCAGTCAGTCAACCTCTTGTCCCACATGTGCGCCGCACATGCAACATTCCTCTCCCCGGTTTCTTACGGTGCATGCATGCATGGTCAGAGAGGCTGTTCTTCAGTCGCCGCCGCACTTGCGGTAAAAAGTTTGTGAATGACCAGTGGAAAGAAATTAATTACCAGCAGTAACCTGTTTGAATGGTTGTGAAGCCAGAAGAAGAAGATCGAAGAAACTCGATGATCATGGCACGGCAGACACGACGGTGGCCGGCCGGCCAAGAGCGCCCACTGCATGCGGATCGGAGTGGCCATAGCTGTCTGTGGGTTGTGGCGGGCCCCCGGCGAGGTTGGTTGGATTCGGCATGTTTCCATGCGGTGGTGGAGGCGATGGATGGCCGCCGGAGCTGCACCTGCACGACGACGACACTGCCAGCCGGACGCCGTCGTGCGTGCCAATTATTTGCTTCCCCGCAGCCCGCCCCGCGCGCCGCCGCTAATACTCCTCCTAAGTTCTAATCACAAATATATCATCACAGGTTGGAATTGCGAGTCTCCAGCCCACAAGCTGTGCCGTAATTGCTTGAGACAACTGGCCGCCGACACGAGTGACACGGCACTAGTATACTCGTAATCGTAACCTACCAATCGTATTTGTGATCCTCGTTGTCCCGGATTTTGCCCTTTGCGCTCGCGTGAAATACACGGTTTCTATGGCTGTTACAGATGTCTCTACTAGGCTCTAGCAGTAGGAGGCAGAGAGAACACCAGGTGCTGAGATACGTACTGTACTAGCCTTGAGCATAACGACAGCACCGACTCCAAATTAACCCGCTGAAAGCGGCGGCTCCGGACGATTGAAGTCAAGATGGCACCCGTATGATATGATGCCGTGTTTTTAGAGGCCTAATGCAATGGCTCACAGTAAGACAGCTGTATTATTAGCCAGGCTCTATGCTTAAGATGTGGTTAGCTGGTCACAGTAAATAAAGAGAAATACGAAGAATGCAAAACGCACCCATGCAATACAGCAATGATATCAGTCAGACACGAAAACAGCAAAGCCTTTCTTTCCCTTTTGTCATTAATTATAATTGAAAGGATTGGGAACAATGCCAATGGGCCAATTAGCAAATCATTTGTTGGTGAGGTCGAGCTATCGATCCCTCATCCCTTCCCGCGCGTAGTAAGGTGGGTGACGCGTCGCTCTCCTTCTCTCTCCTCGCTTGCCTGCCTTATTACTAGACTAGATCTCTCCCCGCGTCCATTCAATTCAAGAGCTCCATCCACAGGACCACCAGAGCCCCGCCCCGCCCACAGCAGCAGCTCGCTCGCGTGCTCTGCCAATCAAATCAATGGCCGACCGCGTCTACCCCGCCGCCAAGCCGAACCCGCCACCAGGCGCGGCGGCCACCGGCAACGGCAATGGCTGCGCCGGCGTCGTTCCCAGCGCCCAAGTCGCAGATGTACCAGCGGCCCATCTACCGTCCGCAGGCGGCTCCGGCGAAGCAGCGGCAGCGCGGGCGGTCGTGCCGGTGCAGCCTGTGCTGCTGCTTCTGCTGGTCGCTGCTGGCCGTCATCCTGCTGGCGTTCGTGGCCGCCGTAGCCGGCGGCGCCTTCTACCTCCTGTACCGCCCGCAGCGGCCGACGTTCACCGTCTCCTCCGTGCGCCTCACGTCGCTGAACCTCACGTCGTCGTCTCCCACGGCGGCGCCGCTGCTCACCGACGCCTTCACGCTGACGCTGACGGCCAGGAACCCCAACAAGAAGATGGTGTACCTGTACGGCGACCTCGCCGTGTCCGTGGCCACGGCCGCCAACGCCGTGCCGCTCGGCACCGCCACGCTGCCCGGGTTCACGCACGCCGCGGGCAACACCACCGTGGTCACCGCCACGGTGTCCTCCGAAGCGGCGCCCGTCGACCCCGCCGCCGCCGCCTCCGACATCAAGCGCTCCGGCGCGTTCTCCGTCGTGGTGGACGCGGACACCAGCGCCGGCGTCAGGGTGGGCGGCGTCAGGACCAAGAAGATCGGCATCCAGGTCCACTGCGAGGGCATCAAGGTGACTGCCCCGGCCCCGCCACCGCCCGCGCCCAAGAAGGCCAAGGGGAAGAACAGCACCGACGCGCTCGCGCCGGCGCCGGCGCTCTCCGCCGCCGACGGGGCGACGACGGTGAGCACGGCGGCGCACTCGTGCAAGGTCAGAGTCCGCGTCAAGATCTGGAAGTGGACTTTCTAGGAGGCACACCTTGTTATTCTTCTTGTTATAGGGGCTGCAGCGCAAAAGGATTTTCAGTAAAAAGGTTTTCGCTTTCATTGTTAATTTATTTTCATTATATTTATAAATATATATACGGTGATATAAGTTTATTGTTATCGATCCTTATTATATCGGAGCGAGCAGGAGTAAATGTATTATGGAGTAGTAGGAACAAGAACAACCGGTCACTTTTATATGCGTGCGTCGATCGCGTCGGTGTAAATTCCGCCACCAGGCATTTTCTTACTTTTCCTTGACACATTTTCTGGTCATTGATCGATTGATTAGTGGAACGGATGATGTATAATTCGTGATGATCTGATATAGTACGTACTTATTGTACACTGTAAATTTGAATTTACTTGAGCTTGCAAAAGGTGACGGTACTTGGTGGGCTTTTATAGCAGTGGCCGTGTTAAAGTACGGCTGAATAACAGCTGGTGGCGAGAGTGACACGTTGAGTGGCGGCAATTGTAAACGCGTCACGGGCGCTCAAAGTGTCGGTAAAGGCTTGGGAACAGGTATATCGAATGAATGATGAGGCGCGAAAGGAAGGATGGAGCGACCTGCGCTGGCAACGAAGCAGAGGTCGCGGGAGCATGGCCATGTGAAGGACAGCGCACAAGGTGGGATCTGTTTGTACTACGCGCCACGCCGCGACGTGCGGGCAGAGACTCTCAAATGTCACCGCCTGCCTGTTGAAGTACTACTACTGCTAATTATTAGAGTATTTATATCGTTACTAATCTAGTGCCGCCGGGGCTAATCAAATAATTAGCATAGCTAAGGCGTTGTTAAAGGTCAACATTCAATGATTAAAGAGGGGGGCCGGGAGGGTGGTGCGGGCCCGGGGCCAAGGCACGCCCAGCAGTTTGACAGCCCGGAGTGGAGTCGGCGTGCGCAGGCTGACAGGCAGGCAGGCGACAGACACGGCGCAGCGCCCCGTATAGATGCAGTACAATTTGGAAAACGAATTTTTCTCATAATTGTCCGAATCATGATCCAAGACTCTGAAAAGCTGAACTGATTTTAGCTGAACCTGATTTGTTGTAAGGAAAAATATTGTTTCAGAGCTGAAAAAATATGTGCTGTTTAGTTGAAAGCGAATAGAGCCAAGTAGGTTTAAAAGATTCGTCTCGTGATTTACATGCAAACCTGCGCAAACATACAAAAATTTCATCTACATTTAATGCTTCATGTATGCACCGTAATATTTGATGCGATAGGAAATCTTGAAATTTTGAAGCGCATCTAAACAGGGCCTAACCAATGTGCTTGGAAAAGCAGTCTTTAGGAAATTACTAGGGATTAATAAATGTATTCCTTAGATCTTAATTAGTAGTTCCTGGATAAAAAGTTTTTTTTTGTAATGTTTCATGAAAGGATATACAAATACTAATGAAAAAAAATAATTATACAACTCGCAAGTAACGTCGAGATGAATTGATTAAACCTAATGAATCTATTATTACTAAAAATTTATTGTAGACCACAATCATGTACTAATTAGACTTAAAATATTTATCTCATAAAGTACTTGCAATCTGTGTAACAACTATTTTTTTCTATATTTAATATTTTATATATGTGTTTAAATATCTGATATGATAGGATGTAAAGTTTTGGTGTTGAAGCTAAACAAGATCAACATGGCCTTAGTCCACAATGACGGAAAAGGGGGGCTAGCAGGACCAAGGCCCCTATGGTCTGAAATTTTTTAAATTGTCTTGCTTTGGGCTATTGTTATAGCAGCTAGATCAAAGTGATTTGAGTCCTTGAAGGTACTGTTACTTCATCTTGGTCACACCCCTGGATTTTTCTTTGGTTCCGCCTGGCAGTCCATAACAAAAGTCATCTATATGAGCAGCCATATATGGATTGGGTAGTCCATATGAACAGTTTTTATGTCTATGGTCTATAACTAATGATGTTGCCACACCGTAGAGTCTAAATTGACCAAAATATAGGATCCATTATAACACAATAAAAAACACCAGAAGCTCGACCATCCATGCCTCTTCGTCCTGACTCGCTACCTTGCGACTCGGGTCAACAGACCGTCGCCGCCTCCACTCGTTCGTGCCTGCACCTCGTCTCTTCTCTGTCCAGATAAAACTGTCGTTGTCCCATCATCCGCACCGCCGGCGTGGTGGGTCCAATACACTGGTCCATACAGACTCCTATTGTGGCAATATAATAGCTATACCTCATTGACATAAAAGCTACCTATATAGACTACTCAGTTGTTGCTTGCTTTAGACTGGAGCTAGACACGAGCCGGATGGGAGCGAGTGTGTGGGGCATGGGCCATCGGGTTAGCAGCTCTGTCGATCGTGCAGGCCTAGGCAGGGCCGCAGGGGTCAAAAGCCCTAAAAGTTTCTCACACTTCGACATACATGATTTTTGACTTTGGCACTAATTAGTGACAACCAGGGGCGGATCTGCAGCCCAGACCCTAGTCATTGGCCTACTAACACCACATACCCCATGTAATTTCAGCCCAGGGGCTAGCAGTAGCAGATTCAGGTGAGGAGCTGTCGTGGATTGAATTTTTCAGTTGTTCAGGAGGTCTTGGCCAGTGCAGGACAGCAAAGAGTGCCATTGGACGCAAGAGAAAACTAGATGGAGTAAAAGAACCTAATGGACACTAAGGCTCTGTTCGTTTGAGCTTAAAACCATTTATTTTTCAGCTCTTCTACAGTATTTCTCTCTCACAAGAAATCAGCATCAGCGCTTTATTTTTAGCCGTTTTCAGTTTCAGCGAACAGAGCCTAAACTTGCATGGATTAGGAAATGGTTAACTTAATTACTTGAAGGTTCCGACACACACGGTTACATCTCCCTCGCTTCTAAGTCACAAGAAAGCACTCATCCAACATTCTTTTGGTACCCAGAAAAGATGGCAACAGATATACTGTACAAGGCTAACGGTTCTCTCTTCAAGGAAGGAATCATCATTTACGATCATTACAGTGCATGACCAATTGACCATGACGTGAAATCTATATTTTCAATTAGCGCGCGAAAGTGTTGTATTTTTTATGCACAACTAAAATATGAAAGATTCTGTAAGCGCACAGAATACCATTGTAGCATTACTGCGAGTATTTCAGGTATCGTTATTTATATTTTACCATAGGGAAATAATGGTTAAAGAAGTTGATAGTTCACCATCATATATCTACTAACTAGTATAACTAATAGACTAAAGTAGGGGTAAAACGTAAATGATAGGAATTATGTATATCTGACACACACAGGAGAATTCTATGATAAAAGAGCAGATAGGTAAAGTAAAAGAACAACGGGAGAGTTCAAGGTTCCTAAATACTTCTCTATTACCTTAGTTCTATAAAACTAATTCATGGGTAGATAAAGCAATCACATAATAACACTTTGTAGTAACAGTACCTTTCAGACTCTCGAATAGACTGGGAAAAAGGTAGTCAGGAGAAGGCTGCCAAAAGCTCTACGAAACACTAACTCCGACGTGGTGGAATACGAAGGCCTAACAGAGCTGTCACCTCTGAGGCTACCACAACTAACCGTAAGAATTGGACGCAACCTCAGGTAATCTATAGCCTAGACACCACGTCTACACTATCGATTACTACTCTAATCACATATGATAATTAGAGCACCTAATACAGGCGGAGATCTCATGCCAAGTTGTAACAACTATACAAACCAGATATATAAAAGGCATAAAGGTAAATGGAGAAGATAAATATTAAAGCATAAGTCTTACAAAGATGAGATACAAAGATATATCAGACCCCTGAAGACTTCTCCAGAACTGAAGCGCAGCTCCGCTCTCCCTAACTATCAACTAGAACTAATCTACTACATTGGAAAGTCTAGCTCTAATTCTCTAGAGTTGAGAGGCTATCCATTCGAGGGACGCCTCTACAACTCCATAATGGTGCCCTTGACTCGGGGGGTCCTGGGTTCCTTATATGGGGGCGCCTGGCCTCCCCTCCACCTTGGGACAAGTAATATGGTGCTAAGCCTTTCCACCATGTGCACATAGGCTTTAATTGGCCAAATTTTGATTTAGGCCTAATTAATCCTGCAGCCTTTAATTAATCCCGCAACTCAGGTTTTAGAATCTTACAATGTTTGTAAAATCCATATCTCTTTATTCCGGACTCCAAAAATAGCAAACCATAGGTCCGTTTCTATCGTCTCGACGAGCTCTATGCAATGGTGAACTCCAATTCCTAATTTGAGATACTTTTAATTGGTGAAAAATTGAATATCCTTTTATACCCTACAAAACAAGTGAGAACACCAAAATTCGTGGAAACTTGTTAGAATCAAATCCCATAACTATGTTGTGTATTATTTTAAGCCCTTGATTCATGTTTATTTGACGGGTAAAAATGAGCAATAACTACCCTCAATAAGTTCCCCCAAGCTTACCCTTTGCTAGTCCCTTAGCAAAGCCAAACTTTAGCATAAATCAAAAGTTATAGCTGCCCCTCACAAGTATTCAGTTTTAAACAAAAAAGTACTCAAGGATTAGAGTAGACCAAGCTAACCTTCAGACTTACCTTTATTACCTTTAACCATGGAGCTTGTACCTTTCTCTTGAATCTTGGGCAATTGAAGGACAGAATGTCTGAGTTAAGCACTATGTTTCAAGCTCTGTCGTTCAACTCTTATCCTGGAGCTTTTGCAAGTTTTCAAAATAAACTCAGAGTTTCCTGTGTATGACTCTCTCAAGTCTCTCAATATGTGGTATTTGTGGATCCTTACCAAG
Source organism: Eremochloa ophiuroides (assembly GCA_038502445.1). Taxonomy (NCBI): domain Eukaryota; kingdom Viridiplantae; phylum Streptophyta; class Magnoliopsida; order Poales; family Poaceae; genus Eremochloa; species Eremochloa ophiuroides. Next base: position 23,473,894 of record JAHLJS010000008.1, read on the forward strand.
GCAATAATGATGTATGCCTTCTCTCTCTCTCACCCTATAACTAATGGCTTATGTGGAGCTCATGGGTAAGGAGGCAGCTCATACATACTTGTAATGAATATATTGTAAAGTCAAACAATGGATCGAAAGGAACAAGTCATACAATTGAATCAAAATGTGCATGTGTGTGGATGCGAGGTGGTACGTGGATATATATGGTGGCTAATCCTAATTCTACTCGTTTGCTCCTTGAGACATCTCTCTCTTTTTCAAAAATTAGGGAATTGTGTTGCAGGACAACATAGGGCTATCTTTCTTTTCTTTTTCTTCTTTTTTCAGGCGGGCATCAGAGTACCCATTGTTTTGATAAATTCGGACACTTGTCCATTTTTACCTCTCAGGCGGGCATCTTTGTACCCATTGTTTTCTCTCATCTCACTCTTTTGCATAGCCACATGCCTCTTCTCTGCAACAATACTTCTCTTTTTCTTTTTCTTTTGAGAGATAGCAACAAGAACTTTGTAGCATTGATCTGGGGTAACCAATGGGATATTTTTAGTGTTCACTCCTAGTGTAGGAGTAGAATATTTTTAGGTGGATCTAGATGGAATATGTGGAATGTGGATGCGTCCACTCGGATATGAGTAGTGTATTATAGGTGGAGTGCATGTGTTCTTGATTGTAAAAGCATGACAAGTTCCTAAGGTATCAACAAAGCTTGACTAAACTCAAAACAAAACAAGTAGCATATAATGTGTATGTTTTCTAATCTAGCATGTATGGCTGTGGTAGGATTATAAAGCTCTTGCATACAGGAACTCATCAAGTGGTTTTACGGATTTTAAAATTAATCTCTAGAACTCAAGTATCACTAGGAACAAGATAAATAGCAGCTCAAACTTTGCATATTGTATCCCTCAATTATTTAGACTTAGATCAAGCATTTACTACCCTCAAGTTTCAGGTTCAAAGCGAATCTTCAAGTTAAAATGGTTGTATCTAAAACTTGGGATGATTCAAGGTTGAAAACTAAGTTGGAATGAGGAATTATGGTGGGGTGCTACTTATCAAATTCCTGAGCATGGTTTCCATTGAGTCTGAGCAAAATTATTGTAAGCACTCTCTTTTTATTTTATTCAAACACACTAACTAACCTAAACACTATTTATTTGGTTTTCAAATTTTATTTCACTAGCTAACTCACGCGAAAAGCAATATGGTACAATAATAAGGATGGGAAACTTATACTTAGCTGGATTTAAATGGAGGGCACCCTCCTTTCTGGCAGCGTGAGGGCGCCAGGTTGACTAGATCTTGATCTTGTATTGTCTTGTAAAACTCAATTGCCAACAAGAATACTAAATCTCATGGAGAGGGGTTAGGTTAATACCATTTCATGGTAAGTGATTGATTTTATATTTCCAGTAGAAGTTTCCTAATTGGGTGGACCTTCATGTGCCCATATATTTTTGGTTTTTTCTAAAAAGTGTGGACCTTCATGTGCCCACATATTTTTGGTATTTTTAGATTTTCTTATGGTACTTTGGTGAACCTTTATGTGTTCATATATTTTTGGTATTTTATGACTTTATAAAACTGACTCGATAATCGCATAGGTATAGTTACCTGATAACTAGGGGATGCTCCTTCCCCAAGCTAGATGTTTACAATACTTGGTGTTGATGATCTTTAGAGTGGGCTTACTAGCAACAGTCTGGTGGGCACCACTGATGGACTCACTCCTCAGACATAGTGTTATCCTGCATAATTATACTCCAACAAGAAAACCAAAACTTGAGGCTCGAATGTGTTAAGGGGTTAGCGGTCAGGCAATAAGTAATTGATTATTATCTGAGTTGATTTTAATTGACAGATTCTAGCAGGATTCTCTTTTTAGGGTTTTCTAACTTTCTTATGAAACAATCAAATATGTATGCATGCTATATATTTTTATGCCACCACGGAGAATATTTATTCTCATGGGGCTTAGGATTTGCATAATGCAAGAAAGTAAATACAGATGCTATTATTATTTTTTTATTTATTATATTTTTTTATGCCACCATAGCGAATATTCTATAAGTTTATTCACATGGGGCTTTAATGTTTCATGATGCAGTAAATAAGGCAATAAAGATTTTTCTCTCTCTTTTTTTTGATATGCATAAAGATGAATATGCTAAAGTAAGATTACTAATGTAAGTTATGAATACTAATTAATTAGATAACTACCATGTTACCTTATGGCAAGGGTGCGGAATTTAAAGTCTACCGATAGGACTTTTTTCCACTCTTGTGTATCTCTCCCTCTTATAAATGAAGGTCTTGATGGTTGCACCTCTGGTGATGGTGATGTCACTTTTGTTCTTTGCTTGGCCAGCAGGTTGAAGTAGAGCATTAATAGTGGAAGCTGATAGCATCTTGCTCAGCGTGCATGTTCACAGAACTTTCACTTGTAGAATTTTGGGAATTAACAAATTTGCTTGAAGTGTTGTCCTGTTTGCAAAACCAAGGTAGAGATCAAGTGCATGGGCTCTGCTGGTGGAAAAACACCAACAGAACCGAATCTATTTCTTTATTTATTCTTCTCTAGCCCTTAGACACATTGAACAAGACAAAGTTGATGTTACGTAATTTGTTTTACTCATGACATGAGTGGTAAGATCAGACAATTAAGCATTAATGTTGCATTTAATTTCATATGGCAGAAAAGATTTAAATTGCTTAACTAATGGAATGGTTGTCTATATCTACATAATATATAAATTTTCACATGAGTATGACTATCATCTTCGAAAGATAGAATACAATGTTTTAGCACATTTGGTTATGATTGAGATCAAAAGAATGATGTCATGAATAATCTTAAAGGACAAAGCATGAGGTTAATCAATTAAAGATGTAATTCTAACATATTTGTGTCTTTATTTATCCTGCATTCCAAGATCAAGAGGAAAATAGTGACCACTTACCTTAAGGTATTACCTTCATTATTAGAGCGTGATGGCACTAAGTAACGAAGAGTAGATGATTGGTGGTCCTTTCCTTCTCTTACATCTTGAGTTGTTCATGAGCATCTTGTCTCCTTTGTTGCTTATCCTCTTTGCCATCTTTTGCTTCTTTGATCTTATGACACCTTGTCACTCCATTCATTATTATGCCTGCAACAGATTAGTGGACAACACATACTCGAAGGGATGTACAACTTTGGAACATAGGTTGTTTGTCCAGAATTTTATCATGTTCCATCTACGCTACTAAGAAGATAGAGTTGATATTATGTTAGTATAGATCATGTTCTATACCGACATGACTTGAGTCCAAGTAACTTGCAGCAGAAGATAAAGTGAATGAATCATTAATACTCACAGTTCTTCCATCCATAATGAATGAGCTATGTCTTCCTCTGCAAAGTTATTGAAGTTCAACATGTGCCCTGTCTCATCTCTGATTTGAATTTATCTCAGTGACTTACCCAAATTAAATTGGAAGTTTTTTGCAAGAGTTAGTCCAACAAAATATTCAATATCTATTGCAGCATACGAGCGGCTCAAAAATCAATCTAGACACCACGTCCAATTTGACTTAGGAAGGCATTTTAACCTAAGCACCACGCTTAATTCAAAAAGCCTTTGAAAGTAAAATCATCACATCTCTTGGTTCGGAAATCAAACTAAACACTTTGTCTAATTATGATTCTAGAAAACAGTTTAAACTAAGCACCATGCCTAATTTAGAAGGTGTATGAAATTTCTCTAAACCTTAAGTATACTATAGCGAACAAAGGTAACATGAAAGTTTATAGAGAGTTATGCAAACAGAGATGAAAGAGCATGATCATTGATTAACAATTTGAACATGGATTGACAGGGTAGAGACAACCAATATTAGCAATATAAGATTATCTAAATAAGCCCATTCCCCCAAGCTTAAATTTTGCAAGGCAAAGTTAAGTTTGGATGGATTACTGTTGCATGATGATTGGTTGGATATACCTAATGATGTCATCCTTCTACTTCAAGCCATGACTTTTGTGTAGCACAGCCTCTATATTCGTCACTTGAGATGTGATTTGAATTGTTGTGACGATGTCCTTTTCTCCAATCTACACAGGCTTAGAAAGAAATACATATATTTGTGCGAACCTGTGAGATGGCAGGGTTTCATTGTTGATGAATCTTGAATGTTCAGGCACTCTTCAATGTGGAAACTTGCCGGAAGGTCAAAACGGCTTCTGTTGTCCTGTCTTATTCCACAGCTCAACAGAATAGGGGTAATCATACTAAATCTAGTAGTACACTAAATTAGTAGACATTAAGATCACTATAAAACTCTTATGCCAATTGCTTCCCCGGCAACAGCGCCAAAAATGCTTGTTGGTATTTCTTATGCACAACTAAATTATGAAAGATTCCGCAAGCGCACAGAATAACATTGTAGCATTTTACCGGGAGTATTCCAGGTATCGTTATTTATATTTTACCACAGGGAAACAATGGTTAAAGAAGTTGATAGTTCACCATCATGTATCTACTAACTAGTATAACTAATAGACTAAAGTAGGGGTAAAAGGTAAATGATAGGAGTTATGTATATCTGACACACACAGGAGAATTCTATGATAAAAGAGTAGATAGCTAAAGTGAGAGGATAACGGGAGAGTTCAAGGTTCCTAAGTACTTCTCTATTACCTTAGTTCTATAAAACTAATTCATGGGTAGATAAGTAATCACACAATAACACTTTGGAGCAACAGTAGCTTTCCGACTCTCGAATAGACTGGGAAAAAGGTAGTCAGGAGAAGGCTGTCCAAAAGCTCTACAAAACACCAAATCCGACGTGGTGGAATACGAAGGCCTAACAGAGCTGTCACCTCTGGGGCTACCACAACTAACCTTAAGAATTGGGCGCAACCTCAGGTAACCTATAGCCTAGACACCACGTCTGCACTATCGATTACTACTTGTCTGAGTACCAAAGTATGGGGTACCCAACTTCGATGCAAAAACATACATTTCCAACACGGCCCGGCCCAGGTAAGGCCAGCGGAAGCCCACGAAGGCCGCGCCTACGGAGGCCCATGACGATGCTTCATCAACGACAACCTACCCTCGGGAAAGCGGCACCCTTGGGCGCCAATTCTCTATTTGCCCGAGCCTCCCCGAGAGAGTTCGGGAAAGCGGCACCCTCGGGCGCCAATTCTCCGATTCGACCGAGCCTCCCCGAGAGAGCTCAGGGAAAGCGGGACCCTCGGGCGCCAATTCTCCAATTCACCCGAGCCTCCCCGAGAGAGCTCGGGAAAGCGGCACCCTCGGGCGCCAATTCTCCGATTCGCCCGAGCTTCGCCATCCCCCTCGAGCGCAATCTCTCAAAGGCATCCCATGCATAGTTGACGTCAGCAAGAGCAATCTTGGACCACAAGGGACCTCTCTGACCACTTTATAGGCATGGTCCCATCGGGTGGACCCCTCGACACAACGGCGCCCCAAACACGCACGTTCGCCGTACCAACTGCCCCATCTCCTCTGGCAGGCGATCTGATGGTCCTCCTCCTCCCACGCCGCTACAGGGACAGTCAACCGTACGGCTCCCCGGGCTGATGAGGAGATTCGCCAACCACGACAGCGACTGCCATACCCCGGCCACACGTGTGACACCAGGAAATGGGGGACGACAGTCGTCCGGCCAACCCAGGGGAATGGGCAAGCCTTACGACTGGTCTTGCCAACCCCCTGGAATGTACCTCCCAGGGAAAAAGAAGCGCCCGAGGGAGGGCACTCCCCCCGCTCAGTCCCATCGAGCCCCCGACGGCACCAAGGCTTCTCGAGCCTCGGGAGCTTGTACCCGGAGGTCAACCTATCTACTCGTTGCACTGTGCAGGGACGGACATGATAGCATGACGTATCACCATGTAGCCAACCGTGACCAGAGCTGTGAGGTTCCTTGGAACTCACCAATGGAATAGTGGCAGATCAGCCGAATGACTAATGCCATGCCGCCGAGGCGCCAAGACGAAGGCATGGCTGACGATCGCCACCAGTCATCACCAACTCCGCCATGCCGAGTACTGTAACACAGGGCAACACATGTAACTCTAGCCCTTCCCTTGTAACTATAAAAGGGAGAGCAGAGGCCAGCCTTAGACAATCTCACAAGCTCATACACACCCACGGCCACTCAACAACATACTACAACAAGCAATCTGTACGCACTTAGACACTCGTAAGGGACTTGGGAGTACTTCCCTCTCTCGCTCAGCTTGTAACCCCTACTACGAGCACCCCGGTGCAAGGCAACACGACTCGATCCCACACTGGACGTAGGGCACTCATTGCCTGAACCAGTATAAATCCTGTGTTCCCCCTTGCACACCACCCGTAACCTCAACCGCAAAACACAAATTTACTAGCCGGTGTTAGCCACGCTAAAACTAGCACCGACAGTTGGCGCGCCAGGTAGGGGCCTTTTGTGTGTTGACTCGGGTTACGGTGGCTAACATCACCATGACGCTTCCTGCTGGCGCGGTGCTCCAGTTCGGGAGTCTTGAGTTCGTGGCCACCGGCCACGGGCTCGAGATGAACCCGCTGACCAACCGAGCCCCGCACCATCATCGCCTTGACTCCGGCCCATCAGGCGGTCGGGAAAGGGACCACGGCGATGCTTCCTCCTGTCCCAGAGGACGAAGGGAACGCCGCACGCCGCGCTTCACTGGCGGACCAGGAGGAGGAGGCACAACCGCGCCAACTTGCCCCTGGCCGCGGAAGGCATGGCCAACCAGGTGCCCCCAGCAGGGGACGCCAACCCGGCGCTAGCCGCCACCCCGACACCTCCGGCGCTGGCAGCCGCGCGCCCACGATCCGCCCAATGGCTGGGCGGGGGCGGGAACGCAGCGCCGATGGGTCTCTCTCTCTGCCCTCATGGCGGGAGGGGGACGGTGCCATCATCTCTCTTTGGGCTCCGGAGCGCTGTGGACGCCCACGTCCGCGCGGTCCGCGCTCTGTTGCACGATCTGGTGGAGACACCTATCCAGCGCCTCGAGCATCTAGATGACCTCGTGGGCAACCACGTGGCTTCCCCACCGTCTTCTCCCTGGGAGCAATCCCAGGGCGTATGGCGGGGAGGAGACAGACTCCACTGACAGCCTCACTCCCCGAGAATACTCGGAGGAGTGGGATCGTCGCGGTTGGACCTCACCGTCACGACGGGGCCTCAGCGACGACGACGACGAGTTCTGGGCGAGCGTGGACTTCACCGTCCACCCCGACGTCTCAAGGGAGGATGCCTCGAGTGTCGTCACCGACTCCGACCAATCCTACGTCGACCCCGCTCGGGAATGCTACCACTTGGTGCACCCCGAAGACGGACGGGTGGAGGATGTCCATTCAGGGGATGACAACGACGTGCCTCCCCCACTTCAGCCGCAACACACCCCGCCTCCGGCAACTCCGCGGCCTTGACGGTCAGCTCCGCCGCAGGACCCTGGGGCTGGGACATCTCGCTCCGCGCACCAGTCTCCTGAGCAAGAGCAGCTCTGGGAACTCGAGGCGCGGATGGACGAGGACCGCCTATGCCTCACCCAGCTGCGAGCCGCGCTCAAGCGTGAGGAGCAGCAGGGCACCGGCGGAGCAGCTCCTCGCCGGGCCCGGGATGTTCAGGCTCGTATCATCGCTGACGATGGAGCCGGAACACCAGGAGCCCTGCCTCGAGCAAGCCATAAGCTCACGGAGGCGGCAATGCTGCTCCGGAGCCTGCCTCTGCTCCGGAGCCTGCCTGAGCCCTCCACCGAGGAGGCACGGCAGCTCCAGAACCAGCTCAAGGACCTCCTGGAGGATGCAGCCGTCCTCCAGGCGGAAAGTTCAACATCACGCCATCATGGCGCTTAAAGCCACTAATGTGGCGGTGCAGCACGCCACGATTGCGAGGCCTCGATACGTCCCGAGGTCCCGAGGGCCCCGTCAGGTTCACCAAATGGCTTGGCAAGGACGTCGACGTCCGAGCCATCCTTCAAGCCCGCGGTCGGCGAAAGACCGATGGAGCCGCACGAGGTTACCATGTCCATCAGGGCGCGCGCTACAACTCAGACGAGGACCATGAGCCCTCAACCGAGCCTTGGGTCCTCGCGTCTTTAGTGAGGCCATCCGAAGGGCCAGATTCCCGCCCCGGTTCCGACAGCCGGCCAACATAGCCAAATACTCGGGGGAAACTAACCCCGAACTGTGGCTAACGGATTATCGTCTTGCGTGCCAGCTTGGCGGTGCGCAAGATGATCTCATCATCATCCGCAACCTCCCTCTGTTCCTCGCCAACTCTGCAAGAGCTTGGCTGGAACATCTCCCCCCGCGGTTGATCTTTGACTGGAGCGATCTGGTCAAGATCTTCGTAGGGAACTTCCAGGGCACGTATGTGCGCCCTGGCAGTTCCTGGGACCTCAGAAGCTGCAAGCAGAAGCCGGGCGAGTCCCCTAGGGACTACATCCGGCGGTTCTCCAAGTAGTACAATGAGCTGCCCCTAGGTCGCCGACTCCAACGTCGTCGGAGCGTTCGTTGCAGGAACTTCTTGCAAAGAGCTCGTTCATGAGCTCGGACGCCAGACCCCCACCAGCGTTTCTGAGCTCATGAAGATAGCAACCTAGCTTCGCCTCAGGGGACGAGGTGGTAGGAGCCCTCTTCTCTGACCCCAAGGGCAAACGGAAGGCGGAGGCCCCCGAAGGCACCTCTTCCCGAGGCCCAAACAGCAAGAAAAAGAAAGGGAAGGGAAAGGCTCCCCTCCGCGGCAACTCGCTCGTGGCAGCAACCGAGCCCAAGAGGGAACGACCCCCTCGGGCTGCTTCGACGAGATGCTTAGCAAGCCCTGCCCTTATCACTAGGGTTCGGTGCATCACACTCTTGGGCAGTGTGTGATGCTCAAGAAGCATTACGGCCGGCAGGCGTTCCAGGACGCCGCCGGCAAGAAGCCCGCCGAGGACAAGGAGGACAAGGACGGGAAGGATGACGAGTTCCCGTCCAACTGACAAGTGCCTGCATGATCTTCGGCAGGACCCGGGACCGCTCCCACGCCGCGCCAGCGAAAGCGCGAGTGTCAGGGAGGTTTACACCGTCGGACCAGCGACGCCGCGTTTCCTCGACTGGTCCTTCGACGCCATCACTTTCGGCCGGGACGATCACCCGGACCATGTCCTATCGCCGGGGAGTTATCCGCTTGTTGTGGACCCTGTTGTCAGGCAACACGCGGCTTACCAAGGTCCTTATGGACGGAGGCAGCAGCCTCAACATTTTGTACGCTGAGACCCTTGACTCGATGGGAATCAGTCCTTCTCTTCTCCGGCCGGTGACTTCCCCGTTCCACGGGATAGTCTCGGGGAAGAGCGTGCAACCCCTTCGGGCAGATCGACCTACCCATCTACTTTGGGACTCCTGACAACTTCAGGAAGGAGACCCTCACCTTCGAGGTGGTAGGCTTCCGCGGCACCTACCACGCCATTCTCGGAAGGCCATGCTACGCCATGTTCATGGCCATCCCGAACTACACCTACCTTAAGCTCAAGATGCCAGGGCCAAAGGGGGTGATCACCATTGGTGCTTCCTACTTGCACGCGTATCAGTGCGACGTCGAGTGCTGTGAGTACGCCGGCGCGCTAATGGAGTCCGAGGTCCTCATTGCCGACCCCGAGAGGATGGCAAAAGAGGTCCCCGACCCGAAGAAGGCCACGGGCACCTTTGAGCCCGCTGAGGGGGTGAAAGAGGTGCCCCTCAACCCGAGCTCTCCCAACGGCAAGGTGCTGAAGATCAGCGCCACCCTTGACCCTGAAATAGGAGACCGTGCTCGTCGACTTCCTCCGCAAGCACGCCGACGTGTTTGCTTGGAGTCCCTCGGATATGCTAGGCATCCCGAGGGAGGTCGCCGAGCACTCCTTGGACATCTGGGCCGGGTCCAAGCCGGTGAAGCAGCGACTGCGCCAATTCGACGAGGAGAAGCGCCGGGCCATCGGGGAGGAGGTGCAGAAGCTTTTGGTGGCCGGATTCATCAAGGAGGTCTTCCATCCAGAGTGGTTAGCTAATCCTGTTTTGGTTCAAAAGAAAAATGGAAAATGGAGAATGTGTGTTGACTACACTAGTTTAAATAAAGCTTGTCCTAAGTATCCATTTCCATTACCTCACATTGACCAAATAGTTGATTCCACTGCTGGCTGTGAGCGACTTTGCTTTCTTAATGCATATTCCGGTTACCATCAGATTCGTATGGAGTCTGACGAATTAGCGACTTCTTTCATTACTCCTTTCGGCACATATTGTTACGTAACCATGCCATTTGGCCTAAAAAATGTGGGCACAACTTACCAGCGTTGCATGCTCAATGTTTTTGGGGACCTCATCGATCAGACCGTTGAGGCTTATGTAGACGATATAGTGATAAAATCTAGGAAGGCCAGCGACTTAGTAGCCGACCTAGAAAAGGCATTCGATTGCCTCAAGAAGCGAAACATAAAGCTAAACCCTGAGAAGTGCGTTTTCGAGGTCCCTCGGGGCATGCTCCTCAGGGTTCATCATTTCCGAGCGTGGCATCGAAGCCAATCCAGAAAAGATATCAGGCCATCACACAGATGGGTCCGATTCGCAACCTCAAGGGTGTGCAAAAGCTCATGGGATGTCTTGCGGCCTTGAGTCGATTCATCTCAAGGCTCGGCGAAAAGGGACTTCCCTTGTATCGGTTGCTAAAGAAAAATGAGCACTTTATACCTGGACCACAGAGGCCCAGGAAGCCCTCGAAAGGCTTAAGGCTCTGCTTTTGAAAGCACCGGTTCTCGTGCCTCCTACCAAAGAGGAGAATCTCTTGCTGTATGTCGCTGCTACTAACCAAGTTATGAGTGCAGCGATAGTCGTGGAACGGCAAGAAGAAGGGCACGCATTACCGGTACAGCGGCCGGTCTGCTTCATCAGCGAAGTCTTGTCCGAGACCAAGACGTGCTACCCTCAGATCCAGAAGTTGGTGTACGCAATCATTCTTGCCCGGCGCAAGTTGCGGCACTACTTCGAATCCCATCCCATGACCGTGGTATCATCGTTTCCCCTCGGGGAGGTGATCCAGAATCGGGAGACTACTGGGAGTATCGCTAAATGGGCTATCGAGCTCATGGGCGTTGGCATCACTTACGCGCCACGCAAAGCCATTAAGTCCTAGGTGCTTGCGGACTTCGTGGCCGAGTGGACCGAGACAGCAGCTACCGCCACTCCCGACCCAAGATGAGTATTGGGTCATGTACCTCGACGGGTCGATGATGAAGACTGGTGCTGGCGCAGGCATCGTCTTCGTCTCGCCCCTCGGGGTCCAGGCTCAAATACCTGCTGCGGCTGCACTTCACGGCTTCCAACAACGTGGCCGAATACGAGGCTCTGGTCAACGGTCTCCACGTCGCCATCGAGCTCGGGATCCGACGCCTCGAGGTCCGAGGGGATTCCCTAGCTCGTCGTGGACCAGGTCATGAAGGAGTCGACATGCCAGAACCCTAAGATGGCCGCCTACTGCAAGCTGGTGTGGTTGCTCGAGGAAAAATTCGACGGTCTCGAGCTCAACCACATCGCTGCGTCGGTACAACGAAGAGGCCGACTGAGTTGGCTGAAAATCGCGTCCGAAAGGGCTATGGTCCCGACGGGCGTGTTCGCCTAACGATCTCCACAAGCCCTCGGTCAATGTCGATCCCTCGGGAGCCAAGGGGAAGAAGACCCCCGAGCCCCCTGGGAGAACTTGGATCATCTTCAAGCCATGCAAGCCCCTCGGGGGCTGCCGACCCCTTTGACAAAGGGGAGCCACCCGAGACCCTGGCTGAAGACCGCGACGAAGCCGAGGCGATGGAGATTGAAGCCGATATCGACGACGATGAGCCAGACTGGCGCGAGCCTCTAGGTCAGCTGGCTTGTCTGAGAAATCTTACCCTCGGACAAAACCAGAGCATGACAGTTGGCACGTAAAGCTAAGTCCTTTACGATGATCGACGGTAACCTTTATCGACGTAGTCCCTCGGGCGTCCTCCAGCGCTGCATTCTCTTCAGTCAAGGCAAACGCTTGCTCGAAGAGATACACGCTGGAGCTTGCGGTCACCACGCCGCTGCCAAGAACTCTCGTCGGTAACGCCTTTCGACAAGGCTTCTACTGGCCAACCATCCGTGGCCGATGCCACCGAGGTAGTACGCTCCTGCGAGGGGTGCCAGAACTACGCTCGACAGACCCACCTCCCGGCCCAAGCCCTCTGTTGACACTTCTTAGCGCAACCACCAGAGACAGGGTGTTAGGCTATCTCTGATAACGGTGCCAGAAGTGCCTGAGGGGATTTCTTATGTCTATTGGATAATTCCACAAGCGCACAGAATATACCGCTTGTAGCACTTCACCCGGGAGTATTCCAAGGTATCGTTATTTATTTTTATTCCAGGGGAAAGCGGTTGCTAGGAATAATTAATAAAAAGAGAGAGATCCTTAAGTCTATAGCAACTTAGTATCAACTAGTAATAGGGGGTAAATCGATATGTAGAGGAAAGGGTAATGACACCAAAACATGACAAGGTTTTGAGATAACTAAAGATAACTAGTAGAGTATAGTTAGGTGGGAGGACAACGAGTGAGTATAAGACTCTTATGATACTTACTTTACTCTTGTGAACTATCCTATCAAATATATGAGATATATTAAGACAGCTATCTTACTTCCGGTGTGTAGGGGATAGGCGAGACTAGTAGGGGATATAACCTCTACCCAAAGCGGCTATTCTCTTATGGGAGCCTACCTATTAAGAACTTGCCTAAAACACGTGGAGGGATACTAAGACTAGACAGGGCTGTCACCACCTGCTAGCACCCACAAACAATCCGTGCGACAAGCGGCATTCAAAGGCAAGATCTAGTCTAAGCACCACGCTTACACTAAGCCTTACTACTCTAGTTGCGTACCAACAACTAAAGTACCCTATGATAGGCGATGAACTACACACGTGAGCTGGTTACAGGATTACTATCCAATATAACTCAACTATAAGTTAATATAAAACACAACAATACTATAAAGAATAGTAATGCACTAAGCAGAGACTTAGTAAAGTAAAGTAAAGATAATATATTGATAAAGGTAAAGTCTTATAGAAGGGAAAGGTACAAGAGCTATACCAGACTCTCCAGTAGACGACTCCGGTGACTCCGAGCATAGCTCGACTCGACTCTAACTCCCACACTAGACTAATACTACTACTAAAGAGTAGAACTCTTGTGACTTGTGACTTGTCTTGTGTTGTGTAGTGTGTCTTGAAGAGGAGTGGGCAGCCGCTATTTATAGTGGAGAGTGGAGGGATGCCATGTCAGCGATCCGTGTGCTCCTCAACTCTCCACCCTTGGATCCACCGCCTTGTAACCGCCTCAAAATGGACGGTCTTGGCAATTTGAGCACATGGGAAGCATGCTTGGAGTCGGTGGGAATGTCGGTGGCCGGGGGCCACACCACCTGGTTCGGCCGACCCCTATGATGGGTGGGGCCAGGCCAGGTGTGGTCCCCACCAGTCATAGGGCCTCCCCTGGTACTTGTCCTGTCTTGATTGCTTCGTTTTCATGATCAATCCGTGTGCCTTTGATCTCCACCGTTGAATGAAAGCACAAGTTGATCCGATGGATGAAATGACTTGGTTGGAATATCACACGGATCCTACCACGTCACCAGAGCCAGGTGGGCCCCATGGCCAGTTCGGCTGACCCATGGGTGGCCCACCCTTGGCTCTGATCTCTTCCATTTGATGTTGTATGCACTGTATTGAAAGGTGGTGGCCTGGGGCAACAAGACATGGTTCGGCCGAACCATGTAGTTGGCCCCTAGCTGCTCACTTTTGCACTATTTTGGTGTTCCCTGCGTTCACAAGCTTAAGACTACATGCGGAACTAGTTATTGATAAAATATGCTCATGATATGTTTATCTTCTCTTGAATCCGAGGCCTGTTGACGGTGTTTGAATGTGGAATTTTAGGGTGTATCCACCGTCAACAAGATCCCCCAAGCTTAATCCTTTGCTCGTCCCGTGCAAATGATTAAACTTAGCCTCGGTGGATCAGGAGTTGCTACAATGTTTATGTTTCAATAATAGCATGTGTACAATTAAATACTTCTCTTTTGAATGGAAAAGTTGGCTATAAAATTCACCCATTTCTCCTTAGTTCTTTATGGAGCTAATGACCTTTCCTTTTGCCTTAGGTGGTTGAGAGACAGAACAGTTTAACTTGAGCACTACTTTTCTCATTCTTTGCAAGTTTCATACTGGAGGTTTTAGCAATGTTTTGCAAAAGATAACTTAATGTTCGTCATATGGTTCTCTCATGTCGCTCAAATGGTGTATGATTCCTTACCAAGGCACAGAGTAAATGTTGCCTTCTCTTTATCATCCTACTTCTAAAAGTGGCTTATGTGGAGCTTTAGGTAGGAATGAAAGAATATAGCATACTTACTTTGCATATGTTGTAGAGTCAAAGCTTGATCCAAAGAGAGAAGTGTCATGCCCCTAGATCAAGATGTGCAAGTGTGTGAAAAATGATGGAATATAATGCTTCTCTATTTGAATTGTATCTCTCTCTAATAAATTTTAGAGACATGGCTATCATTTTTCTCTTTTATTTATGAGCCTAAACTTGCTCAAATATTTTTCTTTCCTTTTCTATGGACTTTCTTGTGTCCATCTCTTCTTTTCATTTTGCATAGCCTTTTGTATCTTCTAGCATAATAACTAAGAGAGATTTTCTATGAATTTAACTCATGGAGCATTTATTTAGTGGAAATAGAAGGCATGTGGTTGGGTACTTTCAGTGTAGAAGCAGCATGTATATATGTGGTGTGTACGTGATCTTGATCTTAGGAGCATGATAAGACTCTCAATAAGGGTCAACAAGACTTGACAACACTCAATGCAAAGCAAATAGCTTAAGTGGAAGGTTTTAGATATGTGTAACATATATGGCTGTGGTAGGAATTTATCACCATTGAGGAACAATAAGGTTTTGATTGATTAAGAAATAAATCTCCTGTAATCATGCATGCTTAGAACAATATTATAGTAGCTCTTGTTCACTATATCATATCTCACAACAATTTAGACTTAGTTCTAGCACTTAGCATCCATAAAGTTTTCAGGTTCATGATGATTTAAATGAGCCAAGTAATCCATACTCAAAGAAATACTAAGTTGTAAATTAGGCATTAAACAAATATTGACAGATCAACTATTCATCATTTCTATGAGGAAGATAAATATTCATGAGACATATGGAAATAAGGGAAATATTTTTTGTATTTTTTTATCTTATGCATTTTTTTATATGCAATAAATTAAAATAATGTAAAAAGCTAGGATAGAATACTTACCTTGGTGGGGGAGAGGATCTCCCTCAAGCTTGTCCTTTTGCTCATTGTGGTGGCGGGTAGTATTGGAACCATCCCGCCCAGCGTTGTGCTTTTTCGTCTTGGATAGCTTGCAATAGTTGAGCATTTTATTGTGCCATATTCAGAGTTGCGTCTTGCTCAACTTGCATTGCGTCCATGTCATTGATAAGTTGGTCCATTTCTGATCCTTGGCTTCGACAACCCCTCGCCAGTGTGGACGGACGGGGAGTGCGCACTCTTGGAGTGTGCTGTTGAGGCCGTTCCGTGGACCTTGAAATGTCCATGGAACTTGCCTCACTTCATATCTCCCTACAGCTCGTGATGTGCCGCCTTGCTCAAATTGAGCGGCTTGTGACATACTCCTTGTCACCCTTCTTGATCCTGTAATATTTTGGCTTCTTGCCTCTCGGTCCCAATTTATGGTTAGTGTGCGCAGCGCATACAATCGACGCCTCTCACAAGGGAGAGAGAATTTTGGCTATATGGCCGGGATAAATCATTTTTATATCACCATTTTCATCTCTTTTTAGGACTTGAGTGCTTATGAAGAAATCTTCGGTTAGAATATCTCTAGGAGAAGCAATGTATTCAAAGTAATGTTTTCCACCTATCAAGTCCATTGTTTCCGCAATGCGAGTAATAAAAGAAGTGAAGAATATGGGCTCGCTTCTATGGAAAATACCAAGCCAAAAGTGGACTAACATCTTAGCATGTGAAACTTTTATTTTCTTTGTCATGGCATAGAGCAGTCTTAATTCATCATTATAAAGAACTTGCACATTAGAGCCAGGAAGAAAAGTTATAGCCATCCTAATATCGGATCAAGCGCAAAGTAGGATTATGGATTTCATCAGTTTTAGGGTCAGAGCAATCATTAGATCCTGTTATAGCTTTCCAAAATTCAGATTTATCAAATCTTCTTGTTGCATTAACAAGATCTAGATGACAGTCATTATCAAAACCAAGTGCCATGCTAAAAACTCCCCATGTTAAATTATACTCTTGGTTGAACATGCGAAAGTAGACATTATTTTCAGTGGCTTGTAAAGAGCATAGAAATTCAATGGTGAGCTTTTCTATTCCAAGTTCTTGCACTTCCCAAAAACTTCCCCAACCGATTGTATTGAAAATAGTATTAAATTCCGCGGTCATACCTGTGCTGTCCAAAAGGACAGGGTCGATGATGCCGGTATGTTCATACCCTCGGTGTCGGATGGAGGTGTACCTTTGGTACTCTTCTTGATTTAGCATGAGGTCGCTCTCAGGATCGAACGTCCTCTCGGGAGGCACTCCAAAGCTTTGTCTTGGTGGAGCTTCTCTTCCTTCATCTTCATCATGGCGGGGTCATCGGGAGGAACTCCCTACGACACTCTTGGCCTTCTTGAGTGCGGAGGAGAACTTCTTCATCTTGCAACAATAAGCTCACACAAGAATACACTACAACAACAGGGATTAGCGTTAGCATTAGCGTTAGTTATTCCCACTGTTAGTAGTCCTTGCGGGGTATGGTTACCTCTACAAACAAGAATTTGAGAGCAAAGATGAGAGTGAGACAAGCTTCTACTGCTACAATATTTTTGGGTTTTTGGTTTGAGTGGCTAAACTTAAACTAAACTTAATGAAAAACCTTGCTCAAATGGAGAGAAGAAGAGAGATTGTGTGCTCGGTACGAATCAGCAGGTTTGGGTGTGGATTTGAGCACACAATGCAAGGGTATTTATAGGGGGAGAAGGGCTGGTGGTCAGGCCACTAGGCCCAGTTCGGCCGACCCCCCCATTGCAAGATTTTTGTTGTTTTCAACTTTGGACAGGCAATCTATTTGAATTCAAACTTGACCTTGCTGACAGCTCTCAATTGATGGGTCGGATCGAACCCATTATGACAAGATCAGAGTTGCTTTTGACTTTGGACAGGGAATCTATTTGAATTCAAATGCAACTCTGCAGAGAGGACCCAAATAGTGGGTCGGCCGAACCAAAAATTGCAGGTTTAGTGTTGCTTTTACCTTTTCACAGGGAATCTATTTGAATTCAAACACCACTTTCTTGGGGGGAGCCAAAACATGGTTCGGCCGAACTAGGATTTTGTCCCCTTTCAGCTCTAAACAGTGTGTCCAGAAAAGTAGAGACTAGTGGTGGACCAAAAGTTTGAAATTTTCAGATATTCCTTTGTCTAGTGTTTTGTGAAGGTAAAAGGTGAATGACAAAAGTGGGGACATGTTTAAAGTAATTCCCATGGACCATGGGAGCACTCATGCATGCCAAAGTGTCCACTTTTCAAAATTTGGATGGACGTGGGTGTTGGATTCTCCTTGAAGCATATGAGAGTGGTCATGACAAAAGAATGGTCGACCAAAATTCAAAAGGAGCTGGTGTTAAAATTTTAGGAGCATGATCGGGACACCAGGCCAACACCACCAGAGGTGGGTGGGCCCCATGGTGGGGTCGGCTGACCCCACCTAGGTGTTCCCACCACCTCAGGTGTGAGCACTACTGTTCATTCTCAAGTTTTATTCATCTAAGTATTTTATTTTGTAGAAATAAATTATTGCAAAATTTAAATATGAATGCAATGAAGAAATTGCAGGAATTAAATATGGGATAAATACTGATTTATCTTACCAGCAAGGGCTCCATGTTTTAGGTCCATAGAGCAGGACCTCTCAGTTCGGGTTCAATCTTCGGGTGTTTCGATCGGCCCCAGAGATGGAGACCGTGATGATCGCACCTCTTTCTTCCGCCATTCTTTCTTGGTTGATGCTTGTGATTCGGCGGAGTCAACCTTGTTTATCACCTCAGCCTTACTTACTAGTTCAGCCTTTTTGGACCTTGGCAGTTGATTCTTTCGGCGGGGTGCATATTGTGGCTTGTTTCTCCACAGATTTTTCCTTGCCTGTTGCATCGATTTATAACCATTGAAAGGACATTTAATTCTCTTACCTGGGAGTTGGAAGTGGACTTGGCCGGATCCCATGTAGATCATGGCATTCACAGTGTTGAGGAACAGCCTTCCTAGGATGACAGGGACTTCGTCATCGGCCCCCATGTCAAGAATGATGAAGTCGGCGGGGATGTATTCGTCTTGAACTTTGACAAGGATGTCCCTTGCCAATCCCTTGGGGAACCGGATTGATTGGTCAGCCATCTGCAATTTGACAAAAGTGGGGTACAGAGGTCCCCCTAGCAAGTTCTCGTACATTACTTTGGACATGATGTTCACTCCAGATCCAAGGTCACAGAAGGCGTTGTTGAAGGTGTGTGGCTCGATTTCGCAGGTGATGGTTGGATGGCCGGGGTCACTCTTCTTGGCCTTGAATGGCGGGTCAAGAAGATAACCTGGGTTTTGCCTAACCGGAGGCTTACCAAACCTCATGGAAATTAACTTAACACCCTCAATTGGTTCCTCAGGTTTCCCTGGGATCTTACCTTGTTCGAAGGATGGGACAGCTGTTGCTATTTGAGCTAATTGGGTTTCTAACATTTTATTAAGGCTCAATTGGTTTTTCATAGTAGTGTTAAAGCTATCCATTTTCTCACTAAGATTTTCAAGAATCTTATCATTAGCCATGATTTTCTTGTTTATACTATCATTGATTTTAGATTGGCCTAAGACAAGATCTTTAAGAGAAGGTTGGTTACCATAAGAATTATTAAAATTATTGCTGTAACCATTACCTTGATTTCCTTGGTAGAAGGGGCGCGAGTTCCATCCTCCTTGTTGCTGAGGTCGATAACCATTGTTGTTGTTATTGATGAAGCTCACTTCCTCCTTCGTCTCGGGACAGTTGTTGCCCGAATGATCTTCTCCACCACATACCTCGCACAATGGATCAGTTTCAATTGCTCGTGCGGTGGCAGTGGGTCTAATGGCCTCTTGTTCCTTCTTGGAACTTTCGTCGATCTTTTTCATCAAGAGGTCCATTTTTGCTGAGAGCATGTTCACCTCATGAACTGTGTGCATACCCCTCTTCTTGGTTTGGAGGCGTTCCACATTCCATCCTTGGTTGATAACCATTTTCTAAATGAGGTCCTTAACATCCTTGACATTGTGTTGTCGGAATGCTCCTCCGGCTGCAGCATCAAGGTGATTACAAGCTAATCCAGTCAGCCCATGGTAGAAACCTTGGACTAGGAGCCATTCTTCAATCCCATGATGAGGACATGCATGAATGTACTTCTGGAGACGTTCCCATACTTCGAGAATCGTCTCGTCCGCTTGTTGTTGGAAGCTTGAAATTTTGCCACGGAGAGCGCTTGTTTTGCCCATTGGGAAGAACTTCTTGAGAAAAGCGTTGGCACATTTCTCCCAGGTGGTGACTTCACTCTTGTTGGCATAGAACCATTGCTTCGCCTTCCCAAGCAGTGAGAATGGGAACAGGCGAAGACGGATGGCGTTAGCCTGAGACATTCTTGATGGTGAAAGTCCCACACACCTCTAGAAAGTGCTGGAGATGGGCATTGGCGTCTTCGTGTGGTTTTCCACATAATGGATTAGCTTGCACCATGTTGATGAGTGCAGGCTTGAGCTCAAAGGTAGCATCTTCAAAGTTGAGCTGCGGTCCGGTGGCAATGTTGTCAGCGGACGGCGCAGAGAACTCAGAGATGGTCTTTTGGGACATAGCTTCCTTGATTGATAATGCGGAGCCTCTTTCCTCGAACGGATTCAGGATTGAAATGAACCTTTGAGGTGGAACTTGACGGCGTCTAGTTCTTCTCAACAATTGCTCGGGATCTTCAATATAATTCGACGGCAATTGGAACCGCTCATACACTGTCTAGCTTCACGATAACGAGAAACACAGACAGGGGTAAGCCCCTAACACTAATCGATATCTAAATTGATAGTAGACTCCAGATTCAATTTTTTATTAATATTCCTAGACTGATGCTTTTCCCCGGCAACGGCGCCAAAAATGTTTGTTGACACTTCTTAGCGCAACCACCAGAGACAGGGTGTTAGGCTATCTCTGATAACGGTGCCAGAAGTGCCTGAGGGTATTTCTTATGTGTATTGGATAATTCCGCAAGCGCACAGAATATACCGCTGTAGCACTTCACCTGGGAGTATTCCAAGGTATCGTTATTTATTTTTATCCCAGGGGAAAGCGGTTGCTAGGAATAATTAATTAAAAGAGAGAGATCCTTAAGTCTATAGCAACTTAGTATCAACTAGTGATAGGGGGGTAAATCGATATGTAGAGGAAAGGGTAATGACACCAAAACACGACAAGGTTTTGAGATAACTGAAGATAACTAGTACAGTATAGCTAGGTGGGAGGACAATGAGTAAGTATAAGACTCCTATGACACTTAATAACTAGTAGAGTATAGCTAGGTGGGAGGACAACGAGTGAGTATAAGACTCCTATGACACTTACTTTACTCTTGTGAACTATCCTATCAAATAGATGATAGGATTGTGGCTCGGCCGATCACCCAAATCAGCTCAGCACAAGCGGTGTTATTTTTCACCGACATTGTCCATCGGTTTGGTGTCCCGAATTCCATCATCACTGACAATGACACGCAGTTAACCGGAAAGAAATTTCTGGCCTTCTGCGACGAGTACGAATGGCCAAGTAGAACGTGCCAATGGCATGATTCTCCAAGGCCTTAAGCCGAGAATATTCAACAGATTGAAGAGGTTCGGTAAGAAGTGACTGACGGATCTCCCGGCAGTGATATGGAGTCTAAGGACTACGCCAAGCCAAGCCACGGGCTTCACACCCTTCTTCCTGGTATACGGTGCCGAGGCCGTCCTCCCCACGGACTTGGAATACGGGGCCTCGAGGGTCCGAGCCTATGATGAACAGGGCAACCAGACTTTCCACGAAGACGCGTTGGATCAAATCGACGAAGCTCGGGACATGGCCCTGTTGCACTCAGCCAAATACCAGCAGTCACTACGCAAGTACCACGCTCGGCGCGTCCGGGGCCGAGCCTTCAGTGTAGGCGACTTGGTGCTGCGGCTCAGGCAGGACAACAAGGGGCGCCACAAGCTCACACCACCATGGGAAGGGCCATTCATCATCGCCGAGGTGCTATGCCCCAGCACGTACAAGCTCACGAACGAGAAGGGCGAGGTCTACAATAACGCTTGGAACATCGAACAGCTACGTCGCTTCTATCCTTAAAATTCTGAGCATTGTGCAATTTGTAAAATCTTGAAATCAATAAAAAGAGATCCGAGTTCTACTCTTTTTTACTTGGTTTTTAGATGTTCGATCCGAGCCTACACTCGGAAGTAAAATGACTTTTCATTTCGCCGCGCATTAGAAAAGTGAGGCTCAGCCTACCCTACGGAAAGGCCGACCCTCCCTCGGGGCCTAGGACGGGGGGAACCCCCGGACTTTCCCGAGCCTCAACGATTTTGAAAACCCAAAAAATTTCAAAACCCGTTGAAATCGTTTCTCACTAAAACACGCTTCCCTCCTAAAGCCAGGTGTGAACTTATAAGACTCGGAAAGAGTAAGAGAAGTCCCAGAGGACAGAGCCGGCTAAGCCGAGGAGACCGCTTACTGCCCCAGGGCTACAGCATCTCCCCTCGCCACTCCGCGTTCGAAGGCTAACTCGCGCTCGGAAGAAAACTTATAAGATCTACGCTCGGCAAAAGGAGGAGGCTTGGGAAGAAACAATTAAGCTTTTTCCAAGAGTTCTTTCTGCCAAAACTCCTAGGACATCGGCTGCGTCTACGCCGCTAAAGCTACGACACCCGAATAAAGTCCCATGAGGCTCGATGGCCCGGGCACAGGATCAGCAAGAAAAAACGCCTAAGGAAAAAACACGAAACGAAACGAAGCAAACATATAGCAAATATTTACATATATATAAAGGCCACGAAGGGCCACATTGTTTGTTTCCTCCCAGCCACTCACGAAAAATTACTTTTTACAAGGGCACTACGGCCCGGCTGTTCTTCATGGCAGGTTCAGGGGAGAAAGTTCGACTTCGGCTTCGAAGAGGCCCGCCAGTGCTTCTCCTGGCTCCTTCATCGGGTCCTCCAGCGACAGGAGCTCGGCGTCGTCAGCCTCAAGGAAGCCTTCGCTGACAGGGACCGGCGTCGAAGGTTCCCATAGTGGGACTTCACGACTGCCAGTGTCTTGTCGACACCCGTCAGTAGGGCCTCCTTGACCCTGGCCGCCGACTGCTTCCGTAGAGTTCCTCCAGTCGGCTCCGGAGCGAGATCCCCGAAGGTTCCCAACCAGTGCCGATGGAGTCAAACAGCGCGCGCAACCTTCTGCAGTTCCAGGTGATCGGCCGCCTCGCCGTCGTAAGCCTCCTGCAGAACTGCGGGCACAAAACATGGAGGTGAACAAAGATGCAGCAAGCAACCAAGACGAACAGAACTGGAAAAGCACGACACTGCACGTACCGCCAGCCTCTTCCCAAGGCCTTCTGTGCCTCCTTCCGGGCCGAGTCCACCGCGCCAACCGCCAGACGCAACGCCTCCGGAGTGTCATTCAGGTCGAGAGCCAAGGCCTCAGCGACAGAAGTCTTCTCGGCGGTAAGCTCTCGGGCGTCGTCGCGCTCCCTTGTCATCTCGGCCAGGGCGCTCTCCAGCTCCTGCACCCCTATCGCCGACGCAGCGGCTCGGCCCTTCGCCTCTGTGACCTCCCCCTTCAGGATTGTGTTGTCAACACTTACTTCGACAAGCTTGGAGTTCACGGCGGCTAGCTCGCCCTGGGTGCGGGCAAGGGCTTTCCCCTTGAGGTCAAGCTGCTTCCAGAGCCCGAGCCCGCCACGGAGGAAGCGGGATTTGTCCCGGGAGGTATGCATGAGGTCCTGGAAAGGAGAAAGGAGCGGAGACGGTAAGAACGATGCTCGTAAATAGGTAAAATTACGAGACACTGGGGGCTCACCTGAAGCTAGGGCTGGGAGCTCTGTCTCGAGGACGTTGGCGATCGCGCGGAGACCCGCCGCCGAGCTGAACCTGAGCTCTTGAACAGGTGTCCCATTTGAACGTGCTCCTTCCTGCATGACTCCCACGTGATGGAATCACCGATGCCAGTCCATTTTAAGGCGGTATTGAGGCGGTTCATCCAAGGGTGGAGAGGCAAGGAGCACGCGGATCGCTGATGTGGCACCCCCTTGCTCTCTCCTATAAATAGAGGCTACCTCCACCCTTTCAAGACATGATTCATTCAAGATACAAGTGAGAAACAATGTAGTTCCACTCTAATAGTAGTGTAGTCTAGTGTGGGAGTTAGAGTTGAGTCGAGCTGCGCTCAGGGTCTCCGGAGTCGTCTGCTGGAGAGTCTGGTATAGCTCTTGTATCTTTCTCTTCCTGTAAGACTTTCTTTTATTAATATAATATTCCTGCTTTACTTTACTTGAGTCTTTACTTAGTGCATTACTATTCTTGCAATAGTATTGTTGTGAGTTATCATATTACTTGGTCATCTTGCATTAGATTGTGATCCTATAACCACTCAACGTGTGTTAGTTCATCGCCTGTCATAGGGTGCTCCAGTTGCCTTGGCCACAGCTAGAGTAGTGAGAATTAGTGTGAGCATGGTGCTTAGACTAGATCTTGCTTTTAATTGCCGCTTGTCGCACGGATTGTTAGTGTGTGCTAGCAGGTGGTGACAGCCCTGTCTAGTCTTAGTATCCCTCCACGTGTTTTAGGCAAGTTCTTAAAAGTAGGCTCCCATAAGAGTGTAGGCGCTTCGGGTAGAGGTTTTGTCCTCTATTGTCTCGCACTACCACCTGCACGCCGGTAGTGAGGTAGTAATCTTAGTGTATTTCGTCCATTTGATAGGATAGTTCATAGAAGTAAAGTAAGAATCACAGGAACCTTTCTCACTCGTTGTCCTCCCACCTAACTATACTACACTAGTTATCTTTTATCATTTCATTTGTTATCTTTAAATCATCACCTTCCTATTATACTTCGATTACCCTCCTCTACACTAGTTGTGCTAGGTTGAGATAGATTTAAGGATCTCTTTCTATTAACATTTCTAGTAATCAGCTTTCCCTTGGGATAAAATAAATAACGATGCCTTGGAACACTCCTGGGTGAAATGCTACAACGGTATATTCTGTGCGCTTGCGGAATTATCCAATAGTCATAAGAAATACCATCAAGGCACTTCTGGCGCCGTTATTAGAGATAGCCTAACACCCGGTGTCTGGTGGTTGCGCTAAGAAGTGTCAACAAGCATATCTGACGCCGTTGCCAGGGAGAGCACAGCCTAGAAATTTTAATATGATCTAATCCGGAACCTATCATCAATTTAGTATCAATTAGATGTAGTAGGGTTTACTCTTGCCGTCTGCTTCTCTTTATTGTGAAGAAAGGCATTATATGAGTGGTTTCCACTTTCGAGCCACAGCAATAGAAAATTCAGGGACATCCACCAGGAGTTCTAGACATCGTCTAGCCTCCACTTGGAAGTCCGATTCAGTTTTGGAACCACTCAAGGAAGGAGGCTCTGCACTGTCACCTAAGGAAGCTATGGCCCAAAAGACCATCTTCGAGCATTATGCACTGGCGGCCGACAATGTCGCTACCGGTCCGCAGTTTAGCTTGGGGGATGCCACTTTTGAGCTCAAACCATCTCTTATCAATATGGTGCAAGCCAATACATTCAGCGGAAAGCCCCATGAGGATGCAAATGCACATCTCAAGAATTCCCTGGAGTTGTGTGGCACAATTGTCGTAAGAGGAGTCAAAGCAGACGCCATCTATCTTCGCCTTTTTCCATTCTCCTTAATCAAAAAGGCAAGACAATGGTTCTATGCTTATCCTGAAGACATTGGTAATTGGACAAGTTGCGCCAATGCATTCCTCAAGAAGTTCTTCCCGATGGGCAAAATCACTGCTCTTTAAGGAAAGATGCTTTGCACAGCAAGTGGATGAGACGATTCCCGGAGCATGGGAACGTCTCCAGGAATACATTCAGGAGTGTCCTCGTCATGGAATCCAGGAATGGCTCCTGATTCAAGGTTTATACCATGGACTAACCCCAATAGCCCATAGCCACCTTGATGCCGCTGCAAGAGGAGTATTCACTTCACTCAAATGTCACGCAAGCCAAGAATCTGATAGAAAAGATGGTGACAAATCAAGGGTGGAATGAAGATCGACTCCTAGTCCAAGAAGAAGAACACACATACCTTCCATGAAGTAGATGCAATCTCTGAGAAGATGCTGAGAAGACGGATATCCTCTTGAGAAGGTTGGAAGAACAGTGCTAAATTCAAGAAAGACCGAGAGGCTATTCAACACTACTTCCAAGCATCAACGGAATCAGGTATGTAGTGTCTCTTATTAAATCCTGAGAAGGTAGATGCCATCTACAACAACGCAAATCATCCTCAAGGAAGATGGGCGTCGAACTCCAAGTTTCAAGGTAATGCAAAGTTTGGTAATCATTTACCATTGAAAGATCTTATCATAAATCAAACTAAAATCAACGAAAGCATGAATAGAAGGTTGTTACCAAATGATAAGACCCTTAAAACTCTAAATGCTAAACTGGATGCTCTCACCTCTTCTGTTAAAAAAAAGTGAGTTTTAATAAAATATTAGAATCTCGATTAGCTCACCTTGTTCCTACTACTTCATCTCCTGAAATTTCTTGCAATACTTTGAATATCAATGCGGTGACCACGAGGGGAGGTAAGTCCACTCGTGATCCACCACATCCTAACATGGCAGGGAAGGCCACAAGACAAGACAAGGAGAATAATGAAGAAGTAGAAGAAGAAGAATTGCCGTCAACACCAAATTCCAAGGAAAGACAACCCCTCACGAGTATTACAACACAAATATGCTGCTGCCTTTCCCAAGAACAAGGAAGCAAACCTACCGACGAGCAATTCGGGAAATTCGTCGAGGTAATTCGTAATCTCTACGTACATATCCCACTACTTGACGCAATGCAGGTACCAACCTACGCCAAGTACTTGAGAGACATCCTCAACAACAAAATCCTGCTGCCCACGACGAAAATTGTCAAGTTAACCGAGGAGTGCAGCGCGGCTATCGTAAATCAACTGCCAACCAAGAAGAAGGATCCTGGATGTCCCACCATTGACTGCTTCATTGGGACACAACACTTCAAGCATGCATTGTGCGACTTGGGAGTAAGCATCAGCGTCATGCCAAAGGTAATGTCCGACAAACTTAATCACAATTTTTTGGTTCTCTACATCAATACGTTTGCAGCTGGCGGATCAATCGGTCCGCTATCCGGCGGGGATAGCGTAAAACATTCCCGACAAGATACGTGGATTCCTTGTCCCCATGGACTTCGTGGTCCTGGAGGTGGATGAGAGAACTCCACTCATCTTGAGAAGACCGTTCCTCAGCACCGCCAATGCACACATTTGATGTTGGAGCTAGGAGAAATTCAATTCACCATCAATGGGACCCTGGAGACATTCAAATTCCGACCAAAGGGTGAGCAGTGCTCATTGAACATGCTAAAGGAGACACATGCCTTTGCCCTCGTGGGAGATACGAAGAAGTCCAAATCACAACCACGAGCAAATAGAAAGCAAGTATGGAAGAGAAAGGTAATACAACCGACGACATTTCCAATGAAAATTCCTATACCAGCCCAAGAAGATGGTCCTATTACAAAGACCAGAAGGAACAACTCTTCCATCAAGGTAAGTACACCAAATTTAATTCAAGTTTACGTCCTTTAATTGCTTGAATTACTTTGGCACTCTTTCCAAACCTTTTCTGTCGATCAATAATCAAGCTCAACATTAAAATAATTAACTAATTAACCTTCTTGAGTAAAATCGACACCAGGTGGAGCCCATGGTGGGGTCAGCCAACCCCACCCTGGTGCCTCTCACCTGCCATATTTTAGTCCAAATCAATCCTTGCTTTGTTCTGATAAGCTCCACTCACGAAAACTTCTAAAAGAAAGCATGTCAATCTTGATCATCTAAATGAACTTAGCATGGCAACCTGAAAATGTTCTTAGTTTCTCTCTGTGCATTCATATGCTCTTTTCTTTGTCTTATAGAGTGCTGCAAGACATATATCTATCAACTTGCACTCTGGGAGCTAGATTCTTTCTCTCTCTCTCTCATCTCTTACTAAAAAAACACTAATGAGAGAAATGCATATAACAACCATGAGTGAGCCAAGAGCAAATTTTGTCATTCTCTTTCTCTCTAATTCCACTCATACAAACATTGATCAAAACACCTTTTGCTGATCTTAGGAAAGATTCTTACTTAAAACCTTAAACAAATCACCTTTTGAAAGAATGCTCCCGTGAAGCCTCTCATGAGCAAACATCCACCATCCATGGTCATGTCTTGCCCCTCCTTTGGCCCTTTGTTCCATTCATCACTCACTCCAAGAATTGACTCCATGAGCAAGCAGCCAAAGGAGAGAAGAGTTGATGCTTCACCAGGCAATAATAGACCATATCATCAATCTCTGGCCAACACCATGTCTCACTTGGCACTAAAATAGAGGTGAGGTGGGGGTTCGGCCGACCCATCATCTGACTCTTGACCACACCCACTTGCTCTAGTTCCAACAATGTTTACAATGTAGCAAGATGCTTGAAAATTTGAGGTGCTTGATGGTTCGGCAGGACCCATCCATTGAGCCCCATCACTCCAGCCTTTGTCCCATTCAATGCACCAGAGATTTCCCTAATTATTGGCAGAAACTAGAGAGAGGGCAGGGGTCGGCCGAACCAGGCCCTATGCCCCCTGCACCTCCACTTCCTTCTCTATCTCATTGCCATGCTCGTGAGCAGATCGCTTCGACAAAAACATCACCAGAGCATTCCACACTCTGAAACTCTCTCTCACCTTCAAACAAACCTCCTTCCAAAAGGAAAATCCAAAAATACTTTCCTTCATCCTTGTTCTTCACTCAAGTGTTCATCACCCGAAGGAATCAAGAGAGGTAATCATCCGGTAAGAAGGCTCAATAATTTAAGCTAACCCGTATTTTCCAAGCTTGGCTCGCCTTGTGTTTTTGGTGCAAATATGAAGATTCCATTCAAGGCCGCAGCAAAGAAGGTACGCATAGCATTAAGTGGGAAGTTCATCGCGACGCTCATCCTCCCATGACACCGAGATACGACTCTCGGGGTCACAGGATGAACACACTTCTGGAGAACCTTCGCCGGCATGGAGCGACAACATTGAACAACACCTCAGTGAGACATGTACAAAAGGGCAAGCTTGGGGGAGATTCTCTCCCCCACTCAGGTAAGTACCCTGTCTTGGCATTTTATTTTGATGCATTTAAAAATAATAAAATAAAAACACCAAAAATATCTTCTTTGTCTCATATGTTTCATGAATGTTTATCTTCCTCATGGACATGATGAATAGTTGCTCTGTTAATATTTGTCTGGTTTACAACTTAGTATTTCCTTAGTATGGATTACTTGGCTCATTTACAAATCATCATGAACCTAAAAACTTTATGGATGCTAAATACTAGAACTAAGTCTAAGTTGTTGTGAGATATGATATGGTAAAACAAGAGCCACTATAATATTGTTCCAAGCATGCATGATTACTGGAAATTTATTTCTTAAACAATCAAAACCTTATTGTTCCTCAATGGTGATAAAATTCCTACACAGCCATACTTGCTACACATGTTTAAACCCTTCCAAATAAGCTATTTGCTTTGCATTGAGTGTTGTCAAGTATTGTTGACCCTTATTGAGAGTATTATCATGCTCCCAAGATCAAGATCACGTACACACCACATGTATACATGCTGCTTGTACACTGGAAGTATGCAACCACATGTCTTTCATTTCCACCAAATAAATGCTCCATGTGTTAAAGTCATAGAATATCTCTCTTAGTCAATTTGGTAGAAGAGACAAAAGGACTATGCAAAATAAAAAGAAAGAAAAATGGACACAAGTCCATAGAAAAGAAAAGCAAAATAGATGAGCAAGTCTAGCTCATAAATAAGAAAAAAATGATAGCCATGTCTCAAAAACAAAATAGAGAGATACAATTCAAATAGAGGAGCATTATGTTCCATCATTTTCCACACACTTGCACGTCTTGATCTAAGGGCATGACACTTCTCTCTTTGGATCCAAGCTTTGGCTCTACAACATATGCAAGGTAAGTACGCTACATTCTTTCAGTTCCTACCTTAAACTCCACATAAGCCATTTTTAGAAGTAGGATGATAAGGAAGGCAACATTCACTTTATGCCTTGGTAAGAAATCATACACCATTTGAGCGACATGAAGAGGACCATATGAGGAACATTAAGTTTTGTTTTGAAAAATATTGTTAAAACCTCCAGTATGAAACTTGCAAGGAATGAGAAAATTAGTGCTCAAGTCAAACTGTTATGTCTCTCAACCACCTAAGGCAAAGGAAAGGTCATTAGCTCCATAAAGAAATAAGGTAAAATGGATGAATTTTCATAGCCAAATTTTCCATTCAAAAGAGAAGTACTTTCTTGTGCACATGGTATTATTGAAATATAAACATTGAAGCAACTCCTGATCCACCGAGGCTGAGTTTAATTATTTGCTCGGGACTGAGCAAAGGTTAAGCTTGGGGATCTTATTGATGGTGGATATACCATAATATTCCATATTCAAACACCTGTCAACAGGCCTCGGATTCAAGGGAGAATAAACATAACATGAGCATATTTTATCAATAACTAGTTCCACTTGTACTCTTAAGCTTGTGAATGCAGGGAAGACCAAAATAGTGCAAAAGTGTGCAGCTAGGGGTCACCTATGTGGTTTCGGCCAAACCATGTCTGGTTGCCCCAGGCCACCACATTTCATCACCTTGCATACAACATCAAATGGAAGAGAGGAGAGCCAAGGGTGGGCCCATGGTGGGGTTGCCCGAACCACTCATGGGGCCCACCTAGCTTTGGTGACATGGCACGATCCTCGTGACACTCTACCCAGCTCATCCCAACCATCAGATCATCATGTGTTTCCATTCAACGGTGGAGAAGCAAAGCACATGGATCAAGGACGTGAAACGATAAGATCAAGACAAACTAAGTACACAGCCACAGTCTATGACAGATGGGGACCGTAGTGGTGGGCCCAAGCCACCACCACACTCCAGGACATGTGGGGACACCTTCTAGAAGCTCCTGGCTGGGCCCACCTGCCATAGAGGGGGTTGGCCGAACCACCTCCACCGCCTTCCTGCATGACTCCCACGTGATGGAATCACCGATGCCGTCCATTTTAAGGCGGTATTGAGGCGGTTCATCCAAGGGTGGAGAGGCAAGGAGCACGCGGATCACTGATGTGGCACCCCCTTGCTCTCTCCTATAAATAGAGGCTGCCTCCAACCTTTCAAGACATGATTCATTCAAGATACAAGTGAGAAACAATGTAGCTCCACTCTAGTAGTAGTGTAGTCTAGTGTGGGAGTTAGAGTTGAGTCGAGCTGCGCTCAGGGTCTCCGGAGTCGTCTGCTGGAGAGTCTGGTATAAGCTCTTGTATCTTTCTCTTCCTGTAAGACTTTCTTTTATTAATATAATATTCCTACTTTACTTTACTGAGTCTTTACTTAGTGCATTACTATTCTTGCAATAGTATTGTTGTGAGTTATCATATTACTTGGTCGTCTTGCATTAGATTGTGATCCTGTAACCACTCAACGTGTGTTAGTTCATCGCCTGTCATAGGGTGCTCTAGTTGCCTTGGCCACAGCTAGAGTAGTGAGAATTAGTGTAAGCATGGTGCTTAGACTAGATCTTGCCTTCGATTGCCGCTTGTCGCACGGATTGTTAGTGGGTGCTAGCAGGTGGTGACAGCCCTGTCTAGTCTTAGTATCCCTCCATGTGTTTTAGGCAAGTTCTTAAAAGGTAGGCTCCCATAAGAGTGTAGACGCTTCGGGTAGAGGTTTTGTCCTCTATTGTCTCGCACTACCCCCTGCATGCCGGTAGTGAGGTAGCAATCTTAGTGTATTTCGTCCATTTGATAGGATAGTTCATAGAAGTAAAGTAAGAATCACAGGAACCTTTCTCACTCGTTGTCCTCCCACCTAACTATACTACACCAGTTATCTTTTATCATTTCATTTGTTATCTTTGAATCATCACCTTCCTATTATACTTCGATTACCCCCTTCTACACTAGTTGTGCTAGGTTGAGATAGATTTAAGGATCTCTTTTTATTAACATTTCTAGCAATCGCTTTCCCTTGGGATAAAATAAATAACGATACCTTGGAACACTCCCGGGCGAAATGCTACAACGGTATATTCTGTGCGCTTACAGAATTATCCGATAGTCATAAGAAATACCATCAAGGCACTTCTGGCGCCGTTATCAGAGATAGCCAAACACCCTGTCTCTGGTGGTTGCGCTAAGAAGTGTCAACACCGGGGCCTCGGGAGTCCGTGCTGGCACTGCCTCTACGTCGATGACGGGCACGACGACGGCGGCCACAGCCGGAACAACTCCTCCCGAGGGAGGAACCTCGGACGCCACGACCGGACCAGCGGCGGGGGGGGGGGGGGGCGGATTTCCTCGCCCATTGGCCGGGCGCTCCCCCCGGCCGTGTCATGGCCCTGCACCTTCAGAGCCTTCAGGTGCGACACTTGGAGGTCCAATCCCGAGCGTTTCCTAAAGCGGAGACGGAAGAAAGGAACGTTCATAATGCCAAACGAGATCTCCGACGAAGGTAATAACAGGTAAGAACACCTACCTCGTCTTCGGAACCACCCTCGTCTTCTTCTCCGCCCCCGCGCTCGGCGAGACGACGGCACGGCGTGGGCTGCTCCGGCAGCGGAGGAGTGGGAGCCACCGCGGCATCTGGGCCGGCGCCGCCCTGAGGCGAGGGCCCTGCCTGGGCGCCGGGGGTTGCCTCGACTGTCGCCACCTCTCGGTGGGGAAGCTTGAGTCTAGGAGGACCCCTGCCCAAGTTCCGGCGTCTTGGCACGGGCCGGGTCCGGCTCCGACAGTTTCCGCTCACCGCTCCCCCCGCCTTCGGCCGTCGCGCCGATCAACGACGCGTCGGAAGGTAGGGTGCGCGGAAACAGGACCCCCCGGTCCCGTCGACAGCAGCCAGGCTCAGCTCGGGCACCGGGTCAGGGCCCGTTCTCGGCCTCTCCAGCGAGCCCTCGCAGCCGCTGGAAGGCGGAGCTGTAGCTCCGGTAGTCATGCTACCAGATACCGCGCCTTCAGACGCGGACTCCGGCAGTTTTGCCTGGGGGCTCGGGTCACAAGCCCCGGCACTTCCGCCGGTGGACGCCTACATTGGAGCCTTCCCAGCTCGTCGGCGCCCACCGCGGGCTTTGTGGTCACGAAGGGCCGGTCCAACACCATGAATTCGAAAAAAATCTTCTTCCTCTTCATCCTCCTCGTCATCCTCGTCGGAGATGGTGTCCTCCTCCGGGTTCCCCGCCTCCTGACGGCAACAACGGCGCTGGGAGGATTCCTCCGTCCTCCGAGCCCTCTTCTGCTTTAGCACGGTCTTCCGGTCCTTCTCCGCCTTCGCCGCTGGTCCCGAAGGTGGTTCTGGGTTCGCTGAACCCTGTCCTCAGGGACAGGCGGAAGGGAAGGCTTCCTGGTCTTTGAAAGACCCAGCGACGAACGAAGAAAGAAGTCAAGGAAAAGGCCAAGGAACCACGAACTCGACAGAGCGGACGACGCTCACCAGCGCGATGAAGCCCGTGCGGGGACGCATGGGTATCCGGTTCACCTCGTCCCAGGTATGGTGACCGCCCACCATGTACTTAACCCGGCGCTATAATCTCTTGTTGGCCGATGTCCTAGGGCAGCATCGCCGTGCCCTCCCGCGCCAACCCGATGAGCATCTGGTTCAGCGCCAGCCGGCGGTCCATCAGCGGCAGCACCGTCCGCGCATGGAACTGCGCCACCATGGTGGCTCCCGTGAGACCCTGGTCACGCAGCGTATGGAGCGCTGTCGAAGTAGGCGTTGAGGTGCTTGGCCTCCTTAGCCGGGCACCCCCACTTCCACTGAGGGAGGGGAGCGATGAACGCCCTTCCCGTATACTTGGGGAAGGCGTCTCCGTCGTTGCGGAGGTAGAACCAGCCGTGATGCCAGCCCTTGTTGGAGGAGAAGGCCTTGCAGGGGATGTACTTACCTGGAGCGGATCACAAAACCGCAGCCCCCCGCACGCGGGATCTCCCGCGGCTTCTTCAAACTGGCCCACTTGGTGTACCAGTCGATGCGGGAGATGTGGCGCCATAGGTTCCAGTGCGGAGGTACCCCGAGGTACCCCTCGCACAGGGCGGCGTAGATCGACGCCTGCGTGATAGAGTTCGGGGTGAGGTTGTGGAGCTCCAGCCCGTTGTTGAAGAGCAGCACCCAGCAGAAGCGGCTCGGCGGCGATCCGAGCCCGCGCTTGTAGTAAGCAATGAAGCTCACCACGTACCCCTCGTCGGGCTTCGGCTCGTCGTGGTCGTCCGACGGCACGACCCACTCTGGGCGCTCCGCGTTGGTGCGGGGGCGTAGGAGCCCCAGCTCCACGAGTCGCTCCAGATCCTCCTCCGTCACGGCGCTGCGCGGCCACGGCTCTAGCCTAAGAACGCCGGCGGCGGCGGCGGCAGTATCGGTGCGAACCGGGGAGGAAGACATGGCGAGCTAGAGGAGAAGAGCGGTGGCGCTTCTCACTCGAGCGAGCAACGAAGGCGAAAGGGCGGACGGCGAAGGCAAAAAAGCGAATGGCTGCGCGAGCAAATGGCTAGGATAGAAAGAGAAAACCACGAGTTTTTCTTATATACCCGGGCGACGGATTGTGGGAGATGCGGAGGATCCGCCGCATTAACTGCGCGGGGCCCTGCCACGATCCCCCACGTCGTCGCCGGCCTCACGCATGCAACCGCCTCGACTGCCCCAAACCGTCGCGTCCGTCAGGCTGCGCGCCTCAAAAGGTGAGCTGAATCATTACGCCTGCCTGCCTCGATTCCGCCAATACATTCCCCTTCTCGACGAAGGAACCTCGGGCTCGGACACCCGTTACGTTCCCAGGGGATCGAAGACTGCCCATAACTGACTCGAACAGTCGCCCCAGGGAAAACTGAGTTAGGGATAACTAGCCGATGGGTCACGAAAACGGCCAGTATCCCGACGCCCAAGCGTCACAAGGGACATCCCGTGCTTTGTCCAAGTCCCAGTAGTGAGTCGATTACGTGGAATTCCTCCGTGTGAGGCATCAGGCCCTCGGGACCCATCGAAGGGACCCGAGATCCACTAATTAACCCTCCGGAAACATTTGGAGTGTGCTCAGGCCACTAGCCGATCCCAACGAACGGGGCACGGACCTCCACTTGGACCAACCCGTTTGTAGCTCACCGGAAATGCCGACTCGTGCCCCAGCGGGGAAGTCGAACAGGACCAAACCTTCCTCTTCCCGAAAAAAGAGCGTGAAGGTCGAACTAAAACGACAGGGAAGAACCCGATTGATCTCTGATACGAAAACGGAGGCTCGGGAACTTACCCTGCACCATGGAAAAACCACCGAACGGCCTCCCTTACACGATGGGAGGCTCGGGGGCTCTGCTTCCAAGGGAACAACTCCCCTAAATAAATCGAAAAAACACCCGAGGACTAATAATCACGATTTTAAGCCTTTGGAGGGACATAACATCCCACCAAAGCCTCGGGGGCTACACCCGGCGGTGCGCTCACGCGCACCCACCGGAAAAAACAACCTATACTTCATCTCCTCGACAAGAAGTCACAGCGGTGAACCTGTGGAGGAGTGCCTTCACTCCGCCACAGGCTCGGGGGCTACTGTCGGGTATCAGAGTATGAGGTACCCAATTTCGATGCAAAAACATAAATTCCCAACACGGCCCGGCCCAGGTAAGGCCAGCGGAAGCCCACGAAGGCCGCACCTACGGAGGCCCATGACGATGCTGCATCAACGACAACCTACCCTCGGGAAAGCGGCACCCTCGGGCACCAATTCTCCGATTTGCCCGAGCCTCCCCGAGAGAGCTCGGGAAAGCGGCACCCTCGGGCGCCAATTCTCCGATTCGACTGAGCCTCCCCGAGAGAGCTCGGGAAAGCGGCACCCTCGGGCGCCAATTCTCCGATTCGCTCGAGCCTCCCCGAGAGAGCTCGGGAAAGTGGCACCCTCGGGCGCCAATTCTCCGATTCGCCCGAGCTTCGCCATCCCCCTCGAGCGCAATCTCTCAAAGGCATCCCATACATAGTTGACGTCAGCAAGAGCAATCTTGGACCATAAGGGAGCTCTCTGACCACTTTACAGGGATGGTCCCATCGGGTGGACCCCTCGACACAATAGCGCCCCAAACACGCACGTTCGTTGTACCAACTGCCCCATCTCCTCTGGCAGGCGATCTGATGGTCCTCCTCCTCCCACGCTGCTACAGGGACAATCAACCGTACGGCTCCCCGGGCTGACGAGGAGATTCGCCAACCACGATGGCGACTGCCATACCCCGGCCACACGTGTGATACCAGGAAATGGGGGACGACAGTCGTCCGGCCAACCCAGGGGAATGGGCAAGCCTTATGACCGGTCTTGCCAACTCCCTAGAATGTACCTCCAAGGGAAAAAGAAGTGCCCGAGGGAGGACACTCCCCCCGCTCTGTCCCATCGAGCCCCCAACGGCACCAAGGCTTCCCGAGCCTCGGGAGCTTGTACCCGGAGGTCAACCTATCTACTAGTTGCACTGTGCAGGGACGGACATGACAGCATGACGTATCGCCGTGTAGCCAACCATGACCAGCGCTGTGAGGCGCCTTGGAACTCACCAATGGAACAGTGGCAGATCAGCCGAATGACTAATGCCATGTCGCCGAGGCGCCAAGACGAAGGCGTGGCTGATGATCGCCATCAGCCATCACCAACTCCGCCATGCCGAGTACTGTAACACAGGGCAACACATGTAACTATAGCGCTTCCCTTGTAACTATAAAAGGGAGAGCAGAGGCCAGCTTTAGACAATCTCACAAGCTCACACACACTCACGGCCACTCAACAACATACTACAACAAGCAATCTGTACGCACTTAGACACTCGTAAGAGATTTGGGAGCACTTTCCTCTCTCGCTCAGCTTGTAACCCCTACTACGAGCGGTGCAAGGTAACACGACTCGATCCCACACTGGACGTAGGGCACTCATTGCCTGAACCAGTATAAATCCTATGTTCCCCTTGTACACCACCCGTAACCTCAACCGCAAAACACAAATTTACTAAGCCGGTGTTAGCCGCGCTTAAAACTAGCACCGACACTACTCTAATCACATATGATAACTAGAGCACCTAATACTAGGCGGAGATCCCATGGCTAAGACGTAACAACTATACAAACCAGATATATAAAAGGCATAAAGGTAAATGAAGAAGATAAATATTAAAGCATAAGTCTTACAAAGATGAGATACTAAAGATATACCAGATCCCTGAAGACTTCTCCAGAACTGAAGCGCAGCTCCGCTCTTCCTAACTCTTAAATAAAACTAATCTACTACATTGGAAAGTCTAGCCCTAATTTTCTAGAGTTGAGAGGTTTTCCATTCGAGAGACGCCTCTACAACTCTATAATGGTGCCCTTGACTCGGGGGGTTCAGGGTTTCCTTATATGGGGGCGTCTGGCCTCCTCTCCACCTTGGGCAAGCAATATGGTACTAAGCCTTTTCATCATATGCACATAGGCTTTAATGGGCCAAATTTTGATTTCGGCGCAATTAATCCCGTAGCCTTTAATTAATCCCGCAGCTCAGGTTCTACAATCTCTCGGTGTTTGTAAAATCCATCTCTTTATTCCGGACTCTAAAAATAGCAAACCATAGGTCCGTTTCGATCGTCTCGACGAGCTCTATGCAATGGTGAACTCCAATTCCTCATTTGAGATACTTTTAATCGGTGAAAAATTGAATATCCTTTTATACCCTGCAAAACAAGTGAGAACACTAAAACTCGTGAAACTTGTTAAAATCAAACCCCATAACTATGTTGTGTATTATTTTATACCCTTAATTCATGTTTATTTGACGAGTAAAAATGAGCAATAACTACCGTCAACAGAAAGCATTCTTGATAAGCATCATATGCAAGCGTCTCCATTCTTCGTAAGCATCAAATGCAAGCGTCTCCATTGCTTGGGCCAGACAACAACGCAGTTGACACCACGAGCGGCGAGTTAGGAGCCTGATCATAGAGGTTCTAACACACCAGGCCACGGAACACACTTGGACCTTTCTCTGTTTCATCTCCAAACGGCATTAGTGCAAAGCGCACGCGTGCACATTTGAGTCTCAGAAAACAAATCATAAAAAAAATATCCACCGTCCGATCAGCGAAGAATGAGACCACATAGGTCACTCTGTAAGTCTGTATACAATATATACATACATCATCCAGCCAAGAATGTCTCTGTGCCCCATTGCTTCCATCGACCCCTAAAAGGTACATCACTTCATCCGAACCTACGTTGGTCAGCCAGGGTGTAGACTCAAAAATACTACGTGTCATGTGATGGTGTCGCTCCTCCAGGAACTCTCCAGCGCTGGTGTTGAAAGGAGGTCACTAATGATACAGCAGTGTGGAAATGCAGTCGACGACAAAACCAGTACTCGAATTGGAGTATATCACCGTCATAACCCAGAAGGGCCAAAAATTGTTTTCTTCTATTCTTCCTCCTCCACCTCAGGTGGCATCGTTGGGCTTCTTGAGCACACAGTGGTGTTGTGGAGCTGCTTTATTTTGTCAGCTATGTTACAAGTACCTGGAATTAGATGAGAAATTACCACAACAAATTTCCATGCATATAAAACACAGGGATGAGGTTAATTCTTCCATATGAGTAGTCCTGACACATCAAATATGCTCTTGGCAATGATGAAAAGCATGGACGTATATACTAGCCATTTTGCAGTAATTAGAGGTATCAATATTAGATTGCAAAATTGATTCAGACTTCCCTAAGGCTATGATTATAAGGCATAGTATCTGAAGACATACCCGAACATTTCTTACTGTCCCATACCGCAATGGAGGTAGGAGTGCATGATGAATCACACATTGCTCGGTTGTCTTCATGCTTTACATTCATCGCAAGCATCCATGCGCCGATTGTAACATCTTCATAATCAAACATCCTTAAGCTGGGAAATGCATGAACAGGATAATGACTATTTCCAATATATAAGAAATAAAGAGCAAAGGAAAGTCATAATAATGGCAACAAATGTTGAACTAAACTGGTATTATCCTAACTCTATCATACCATGAAGCCTACATTTTCTTTTTACCCTACAGTTGATTTGGTGCTGATAACACAAAACAACTCTAGTATAATGAAAAAATATTGATACATCTGGGACTCTGGGTGCACCCTGCTTATCTTTAACTTACGTGCATACAGACCATCTAAATTAAATTCCCTAGAAACATGAAATCCTAGGATTAACAAACTCCCATGTTAAGTTGAAAAGGAAGGTCAATCCAATTATTCCAAGTGTGCAAGCAAAATATGAACAGTCAGGAGCATGTTGCATGCCTAGGTACAAGCATACTAAAGTTTGGGTGTGAGCTTGTGGATGCACTTCAGTTTTCCATGTTTTATCAGGTGTAAAGAGAAGTCAAACAATCGTAAGCGACCAACCTATCACTCTTTGCAGTAGCTAGAGCTTCAACCACCTCGGAAGAAAGAGCATATAGTGAACCAGATGCATGCATGAAGTACTCGTTACCCAACAGTTCCCAAGAACTTTCATACCTGAAATTTAAACAGGAACACCTCAATGAATATTATTAATGTGAAGGCCAAGGGATCAAGCAGCTGACAACATCCAGCGCATCTTGGTCTGCTGTGTTGCCAAGGGATCAAGCAGCTGACAACATCCAGCGCATCTTGGTCTGCTGTCTATAAGAAAGGGAAGTGTGGTTTATTGTGTTACAGAAGTTGCGTTTGCAGGTTCTTGTTCCTGACTATAGTTCTTGTGGATGGTGGTGCCATGCAATCAAAAGGGTGGACAAGCAGTTTAGGAAGGCCGACACACTTCCACTCTTTTGCTGGTTTGGGAGCTATGGAAACATCACAATGGTTGCTTATTCAACAGGGCTTCACCAAGTTCAAACATGGTGGTAAGGGCAGTAGTGGAGCAGGGTCCCTGATGGTGTGCAGCTGGGGCTAAAACTAAAACACTCCATAACATTTTCTAAGGCCTGCTGTCTCAGACTCTCAGTTGTTTGGTCATCTTTTATTTTGCTCGGTCGTGTGCATGTTCTTTGATTATGGGGGTCTGGTTGTGTTTGTTGTGTCTTTGTGTTCAGTAAAAAACAACAACAACGCTATGGATGTGAAAGGGACGTGTATGTCCCAGAATTTAGAAGCCACATGTCCCAGAATTTGAACTGACCATTTACTGGAATAGAACTGAGTAACTGACCATTTCATATTCGGATCATTGACAACTGGTCCCTTCTTCATGCAACCAATGTATGTCTTGTGCTGAGGTCTTTCTTTTGCAAGAAGAGCAGCAAGTCTATCTGTCTTAGAAGTACGAGGAGTCATATAACTGGTCTAAAAAGCAGCAATTGTACAATATAGTCACTAACTTCACCTGGGCGCAGGTAGATATCATCATTAGCTTTGACGTAGAATTCTGCATTGAACATGTGGTAAGCTGCTTTCAAAAATGCTAATCTGTCAAAACGGGCCAAAGTGGTACTGATTAGATTAATCA
This sequence comes from Eremochloa ophiuroides, assembly GCA_038502445.1. Taxonomy (NCBI): domain Eukaryota; kingdom Viridiplantae; phylum Streptophyta; class Magnoliopsida; order Poales; family Poaceae; genus Eremochloa; species Eremochloa ophiuroides. Next base: position 23,513,922 of record JAHLJS010000008.1, read on the forward strand.
CATGTAAGTTCAAAGGTACCATACAATGGTGAAGAGTGTGCACAAGCTTACATCTTCTGTGGGGGCTTTGTGTCCTCATCAGCATCAATAAACAAAAAGTCATGATAAGTATCCGCCTCTTTCTGAAGATCTTCCATTTTATCTTTGTCCTTTGGCCGTCCAGTGACAAACCTAAACGATAATCCAGTTCCATGTTCTAAACTGCAACACAGAAGAAATAGCCACAGTAAGCCGCAAAAGCTTCAACATTATACAACAGAATTGTTCTTGCACATGAGCACTGTCAAAGTCCAACTTGGATTCAGGCTTTTGATTTGTCGAAAATACAAAAGGACACATGAACACCGAGTTCAAGTACCCTTATTCTTGTGCATTCAAAAGCATTACAGCTTTCCCATGCATTCTTTTATTCGAGAAATATAAAATGCACAAAACAGAACATGGAAATAAGGGGATTACTTCTGTCCAAAGAAACTAAGGGCGAGAAAAAGGAAAACAGAGAACATTACTAGATTTGGAAGAGATCGATCTATTTTGTCTCATAATCACACTCAATTATTCAAAGAATTGCTTCAAGTACATTTAGTTTAGGGTTAATCCCAATAGCCTGAGTTCTTTACCGGGAACCCACTGAAAAAGTGAAACAGATTCAGCACCATCATGTGGTTCTGCGTAATTCTGTCTTTTTCTATCGCCTTGTTCTCATAATTAGGTAAGTCTGGCTACTTGTTAGCAAAATTTGCAGGTTTGGTTCAGGATGAATGCTTCCGGCATGCTTCACATGCAAGTTGAACAGGCTCATAGAATATTCTTTCGGCATGCAAACTGTATTGCCTTCAGTCTTAGAAAGCTCGTTTCTCGATCCGCATTGTCAAAAGCTGCATTCACATGTACTTCATTCCTCTCAGCAAATTGCATGGTGCTAACAAACCTGTGAAACAAAACCAGTCCGATTGGTAATTCCACTATAGCACGATAACTTTCTGGAAAAAAAAAAAACACCAATCCTTTCATCCACGAGTTGCAGGCTAGTTTAGAAGTAAGTAAGATCCAGGAGGCCCAATCTCAAAAACAGTGAGTTGGTTCTCTGATCACTGTGTTGAAACTATGCCATAAATTTGACAACCTGTGGAAGCCGCTTTCGATGACGAGGCCGATAAATTGATATCACACGATCATTACTGTCCATCTATTGAAGCTCAGTAATAAACAATAAATAGTAAAACACTTTATCCTACTTTTCCCCAGGGTCAAGGAATACAACAACTAAATAAAGAGTCATGTAATGGAACATTTCAAGACACATAGCAACACTCAGAGCTCCAAAAAAGTACAAAGAAAGAAAAAAGAAAAGAAAAAGAAAATAGCTAAACACACTTTCCATATAGCACATATACCTTTTTTTCAACAATAACAACAATAACATAGCCTTTCAGTCCCAAGAAAGTTGAGGTAGGCTAGAGTTGAAACCCACCAAGAACCCTAGTCACGGTTCAGACAAATGAACAACAAGCACATATACTTTTTTCCAATCACCAAAAACACGTATAAATTTGTATCACAAGTGAACTGTTTTGGACTGAAAATGATATTTACTCAGTGGATATATCCTTTCTTCACTGAGTCTTCATATATACTTTCTGCTACGCATTTCATGACACCTGATATACCACGATTTGTACTGTAATTCGAACACAGTGCTCCTTCTTTGAAATAATTAGAACTGCAATACAAATTAAATTTCAATTCTAATGATATAACTTATTGATGCCTTGTAAAAAGATGGAACCAAATTTGTATGGCTACTTGAAGTTGTCATCACTGTCAATATGCTCGTTACACCATAACCTCTTGTTCATGTTAGCAATCATTCATGAGAAGTCAAATTATGGTAAATGGTAACTAGTGGCAGAAATCAAATGAATCAAATTGGCCCAGTTAATAAAAGTCACCCCACCCTGCCCGATTGGAAAACTGTGTTCTCAAAAGTGAACATTTGTAATTGGAGCAGATGACCAAGAGATCTAAGCTACACACAACCTTATTAGCAGGAAAATGCAAGTAACAGCACACAAGCAACGTCTTAACCGATCACACCATGGTAGAATCTTGATACCAAAACAGCTAGATGTTTCTAGTATATAGTGACACGAGCAGCAGCAATCTAGATCACGAATCTACCCAGATCCAAAGCTTATGGTAGTGTGTGGAACCTCACGATGCCTTCGGGGTTGGGCGGGAACCAGGTAGCGCGGAGCGCAGCACGTCGGGCAGCTGAGAAGTTGCCGTGCTCCGTGTGTACGCCAACGACAGCGAGCACCTTCTCCCTGTCGCCGGCGGAGAAGTTGCCGTGCGAGGAGGCCGCTAGGAAGGAGCGGAGCGAGTCCTCGGCACGGCCGCAGCGGAAGGCGACAGTAGGCGGAGGCTGCGGCAGCGGCTGGCGGTTGCCGCTGGTGGAGACGGCGAAAGCGAAGGAGGCGGCGGCGAGGACGAGGCAGGCGACGGCGAAGAAGAGGAGGCGGCGGTTGGTGGAGGCCGGGGAGGAGGGGAATGTGGGGGTGTAGGGCCGGCGCGGCTTGGCCTCGTCGTCGGAGCGGCGGTAGGGGAGGAGGTCGTCGTCATGGTGGCGGTGCTTCGGGTGGTGGAGCGGCATTGCTACGGTTGCTTCTAGAGGATTCTAGAAGGAGAGTGAAGGAATAAGAAGCACAGGTTGAGTTAGTTTGATCTGATCTGACTGTCCGAGCAACGTTGCTTTTGGTTCAAGGTAAGCTTAATTTGATGGCCACACATCGTTTACTTGGACAGTGGTACTGCTAATCCATTTTTTTGCAAGTGTGTAGCATAGCATTTGGGGTGTGCTTGCATTCTTTGAGGGCAGCTATCCTGCCGTACCGAGCTAGGAATCCGAGTGAGCAAGGGATATACAGCTAGCCTTTTGTTTTTGGTGTGTAGGAGGGTTTCACCTTCTAATTTTCAAGACGTAGAATTAAAACTGAGCATCTTTCAGCCACAGTGCATAATTTTATTATACAGTTATGTGTTATTTTAGTATTATAGGCCCCACCGCTCTCTCTCTCTTCTCCTTCCCCACTGATACTAGAGGATGTGAGCCCCTTGTTGTCCCGCGCGAGCTCGAGGTGGATGACAGAGCTCTCAGACGGCGGCGGGCGCGAGCTCGAGTGCTCGAGGTGGACGGCGGCATAGATACGAGCGCGGATGAAACGATGATCCTCTTAGTGCGCGTTTCACGGAGTTTTCAACGTTTTGGAAACAACGCTGATACATTTCATAGTGATGAAACGTTTCACTTCTCTCACCTCTCAGTTTCATGTAAAATGTTGATGTGGCACCTTATTTAATGCGCATAAGACCCCTGATAAATCCTCACTGAAACTGGCTTATTGAGGAGAGTCAATTTAGCTCCCATCGCTCTGGCAAGTGTCTCGTGGTTTGAGACTCGCGAGACGAGGCCATGCCACAATACTCTTTCCTCCAACCCTTAGTTCACCTACTAGCTCGAAGCGATACCCTTTTGTTTTTATTAAATAATAAAGTAGTGAAATTTTAGTTTATTTTTTTCACCCATCATCTTCCACCTAACCTCATGAATGTAGACATATGTACGATTTAAACTAAACTATATATAATTACGAATCTTAATATGAATAAATCACTTTAAATCCGAATCCAAATAAACTATGATTTAAATCCGAATCCAAATACTACATGAGTAAGCTGAATAGAATACTAATCCCTCCGGTTTCAATTTACAAGTTATTTGACTTTTTGTCGCAAGTTTGACCTCTCGCCTTATTCAAAAATTTGTATAAACTATCACTTTTCTTGTTATGACCTGTTTTATTAATAAAAGTTCTTCAAAAATAATTTAAATTTAACTCTTTTCTGTAATTTGTTTTAGTAAGATGAGTGGTCAAACTTAAGATTAAAAAAGTCAAACAGCTTATAAACTTCGATCCCATATATATATATATATATATATATATATATATATATATATATATATATATATATATATATATATATATATATATATATATATATACACCTAATAATTAAGTGGCAAAATTTCTCTTTATTTTTTTCAGTCTCTCTCTAGCTAACTTATCAGTGAATGTACAAATTGTTTCTACTAATCTGTCTACAATCCTCCCAATATATGTATATGACATGGTTTGTTTCTTTTTAAGGTAAACTAGATAGATAGTTTGGAGTTGGAATCATATATATAGTCCGATGCTTCCTAATCTGAATAGGAATAGGAATTTTTGAATCCAAATCCTTATGTTCCTTTCCAGTATTTTCCTATTCTTTTTCTTTTTTTTTTCTTCCTGTTCATCTGTTTTTTCAGTTTTCTTTTACTAGCACATATACCCGTGCATTGTAACGGAAAAAATAAAAAATGAAAGTTTGAATTTGTCTCCTTCGTGACCGGTTCGATGAAACTTATTTCTTATTTGATTATATCTGCTTTTGATGGATCGGATTGATAATGTATCTTCTAGCAACCGTGACCCTTTTTATTGATGAACAACAATTGTATTGCATTATTGTAACATTGACAACCATTACAAAACTGAAGAAAAACTTCAGAATGTATCACGACTTAGTTTCTCAACATTATTAGCCTAAATGGTTCACATCACATCATGTAAATATAGCCAAATGGTTCACATCGCATCAAGTAAGCATAGCCTAATGGTTCACATCACGTAGATATAATGGCTGGTGCTCCTCCAAAACATAAAAAGAATGTAGCTGTTGAACCTGTTTCATACTATCATCTATATGCTGCTGAATTCTGATCCAGTACTATAACAAACTGTGAAGTTCTAATGTGTCTGATGCTGATAGGAAGAGATAGAAAATGGTATTTCAGTGGTACCACTGACCACCCGATATGAAACCCATTCATCCCTGCTGCAGAAAACAAAAAGGGTCCAAAGATGTCAACTCATTCAAAGATTCATCCATTAAAATCCAAAAGAACTTCGTTCAAAGGAAACTAAAGTAACGATGGAAGGAAATCCACAAGCTATGTAGCCAGAGGTAAAGCATCATAACCGAAGGAAATTTTGGCCTTTCACAAACCTAATGCCTGGAAACATAAGGCTGTCGGCAAAAGTGGAACACATGGTGGTGTCCGGCGGCCAGCATGAACTAAAACTGAAATTACAAGTTGGTACATAAGGTCATAAGGACACAGAGGGATGGATAGTCAACAGGAAGATGGGGATGTCCTTGGCGTGAGCCTTCTTGAAAAGGGTACCAATCAAAATGCGCCAAGCAAAACTAATAGAAGTGAGAGCTTGATACTCACCTATCCATGGGATCCAATCCATAGAGACGGTAAACAGGAGAGCGCTCAGGAAGGAGACACTCCTCACCAGGTTGTGCAGGTGCTGTAGCAGGGAGGGTCTGTGCTTGCAGTGAGGTGGTTCGACTTTCGACTGCCATGGTGCAAGGACATCATGGCATGGCTACCAACAGCATGCCAATCGGGCTTTCCATTGATGTGCCCATCTCTTCTTCACCAATGGTCCCTTCTTGCAATAGTTCAGAGCGTCTAGCAAACCATCTCCTGGAAATAGAAGTGCAGAGTTCACACAATTAGAAATTGTATAAATGGCAATGATGCATTGTTTGGTCTTTTGTGCAAGTTAAAAGACACACTTCTTATTTACAAGGACTATATGCTGAAAGGTCACTTGCAACCAACAATCTGATTCTCAGAACACACCTCCTCTAGGGCCGGCCACATGAATCTCAGATGGCCTAAATGACAAGAATGTAGAGTTTGTAAATACATGACTGGTAGCTATCAGATTCTTTAACCATTGTTTCCCTGTGGTAAAATATAAATAACGATATCTGAAATACTTCCGATAAAATGCTACAATGGTATTCTGTGCGCTTGCAGAATCTTTCATATTCTATTTGCACTTAATAAATACCAACAGAGTGCCGATTTGGCTCCACATCCCTGAGGGAGACCTTTGTCGTCTTCTGCTCGGGGGAGGCCACTGCTGTTGTCTGCTCGCGGGAGGCCGACGCCACTCATCGAGGGATGCATGCTCCTGTTGTTCGTTGTGCGTGACCGGCGCGGGAGGCCGCCGCTAATTCGCTCGCGCATGGAGCATGGGAACCTAGCGGTTTGTAATTTGTTCTCAGCTCAAATTTGATTTCGAATCGATTCGGTCAGCTTCGTTCACACGCACTTGGAAGGCAAGAGCCCACGCGCGGGGGTGGGAGAGGACCAGACGAAACCCAAGGTGGCGAAGCCTTCCGATGCGGAGGAGTCACGCAGCGATGGGGGCGCAAGTGACTGAATTTTTTTCTTTTATCGAGAGGGAGACGGTGGTGACGCGGACTCAGGGAGCGAGCCATATGGACGCGACGGGGACGGAACTAACGCAAGGCAGAACAAAAGAGTTGACAAAAAAGTGGGAAGAAATCTTCCCTCTTTAGTAGTAGGTATGGATAAGGGGCTAGCCTGATATATCATTGGAAGTGTACGGGTTTAGTAATCCCCTCCTACGATAAAGAATTAGTAAATGAATGTGTATGAATAAGATTTTTCTCTTCTCTATTTTGCATCGGATTTGGTGGTATGGCCAAGCAGGTAAGGCAGGGGACTGCAAATCCTTTATCCCCAGTTCAAATCTGGGTGTCGCCTGACCCACAAAATACTTTTGATTTCTTATTGTACTGATTGAACTCTACAAATTCTTGCCCTGCATAAGCAAAGGAAAAGAACTAGGCCTGTCGATGCTGGATTTTTCTTATTTCATATCTTCATGGCAAATCGATCCAATACCGTGGCTGATGGAGTTTTTAACCTTTTTTTCTAATATCCGTTGAAAATTTGTGTATTTCTGCTTGAGCCGTACGAAATGAAATTTTCATATACGGTTCTCGGAGGGGGAGTGGGGCTAGTTACCTATCTCAATAAAGTATATGATTGGTTTGAAGAACGTCTTGAGATTCAGGCAATTGCAGATGATATAACTAGTAAATATGTTCCTCCTCATGTCAACATATTTTATTGTTTAGGGGGAATTACACTTACTTGTTTTCTAGTACAAGTCGCTACCGGTTTTGCTATGACTTTTTACTACCGACCAACCATTACAGAGGCTTTTTCCTCCGTTCAATATATAATGACGGAGGCCAACTTTGGTTGGTTAATCCGATCGGTTCATCGATGGTCAGCAAGTATGATGGTTCTAATGATGATCCTGCACGTATTTTGTGTGTAGCTCACAGGTGGATTTATCCGGGACTGATACTCTTTTCCGAATTAATAACCAATGATTTCCATTTTGACCAATGGATACAGCTCATGGTAAGACAACATATGGCTTCTTCCTTGAGGGAATGTTCTAGCCGTCTCCTTCCGCCGTGCTTCCTCTGATCAAACTGCTACCTAGGCTTCCTCGCATACTCGGCTTTATCTAGTTTAGGATTTACTATTCTCTGGTGGATTATCTGGTGTCATAGTAGGCCCTTTCTTCTTAGATGGTATAGATCCAGTATATTGGTCAAGGCAGCTTGCTCCTTGAATGCTTTGTTTATTGAATGAAGAGTTCACTCGTAGAAATGTCTGTTCTTTCCTTTGAGAATATCCGTTTGATTGCTCGTAGCGCTAACTAGCATAGCATTCGTTTTCTTGCTTGGTTTCTTTAGTATCACAAGCCACGGATTGAGCAACTAGCACGGGTCGGGTAGCTGCTTTCCTCTTTTCCAACCTCTTACCAACTCGGGATGGCCTCCTCTCGGTCAAGGATCTGACCTTCCCCTCGCTCAGGGGTTCTATACTTTCGATGCTTCTCTTTCGATACGATAGCTATCCCCTGTTTAGTTTCTCGGCTTCCTATCTCTTAGGAAAGACTAGCTGGATCAGGTTAAGGGAAGGAAGTACGGGTGAAGTAAAGAAATACAATCCACGAACAACCTTTTCTCATATGAATACCGTGCGCCAGTAAGTAGTTGTTGACGGTCGCAAACACCCTGTTTTACTGTCAACATTTCACCCATAATCAAGGTAAAACCATATGAAATGCAAAAAAACCCACCTTGAAACTTACCTAGTTCCACATGTCCTTGGAGAAATGTCGTGTATGCAGGAAAAATGGTGAAATCAAGCAAAACCAAAGCATGGCAAGACACCTCAGCACCTCAGCTGCCATATGGGAGCCAGAGGAGGGGCGCCCGCCCTGTCCAAAGTGCCAAATGGCACTTGCCACCTCACTGATCCGTGTGCCTACCTCCCAAATGGTCTGTGGCACGTTGAAACATCATCAACGGCTCAGATACAAGGCACGGGGATCCGGTGACCCTATCAACAGGGCGCCCGCCCTGTCAAAGTTGAGTGCCACGTCCACAATCCGAGGAAAGGTGTCCAGGAGCCATCTACACCATCAATTGAAGTCGGTTTTCATCCAACGGTGATCAAGTGAAGTGCCATGGATTGAAGGGCCCACATGTCATCCTCCCAGGGGTTGCAAACCGCCTTTCCAAGGCACAAACCGACCATGCAACCACCATAGGGGAGCAAGGACGGCCGTTGCATGCAAGGCGGTGCATCGAACTGGGCGCCCGCCCCCTCCTTCATGCCAGCGCCTTCCAGCATGCGTACAAGTACCTCTGGTGCACTCCTACACTGTAAATAGGGGTAGGATCCTCACTTGTAAGCAGAAACACGAAGCAACACTTAGTAGCACACAAGAAACACTAGAGAGTAGAGTGTTGGAGAGAAGTCGGGAGAAGGAAGAAGTCTATGGTGGAGCCGGCCTTTTCGGCGACCTCCTCTGCGGTGTTCTTCACTCTTATCGGTAATAAAGATCCCCTTCTTCATTTACTATTATTTTACTTAAAGTAGCTCTGTACTTGCTCATTGCTTGGTTAGAGTGATCTAATTCCTTGGCCTGAGTTAGAGTAGTATGTTTTATAGATTAAGCGAGGTGCTTAGGCTATAGCTTACCCTCGAGTGCCACTAGGCCCACGGATAGTAGTGGTAGGTGCTAGGTGGTGACAGCCCTAGGATCCTCTATATTCCACCACGTTCGGCCTAGTCTCTGGTATAAGCGTAGGACTTCGGGACTGTACAGTGCCTAATCAGTCGAACCCCGGCGAGTTTAGGACTTTGCGTGTCCCAAGTATAGAAGTCTCTTTGGTATAACAATCATTTGATCTTTTACTGAGATAGAGTTCTCCCCCAAAACTCCAGAGCTACCTAGTGCGTGTTTCCACCTTAGTTATACTTCATTGATTTATTCCTTACTAAGGTTATTACCCAATTTATCCATATCTAGATCCTTGACTATCATATCCTTGGAATCACAAAACCCCGCCTTCCTTTGGGAAAATATAAATTCGACACCTGGTACTCCTAGGTAAAGTGCTACACGATAGTTCTGTGCGCTTGCAGAATCCCATCACCTATCCTTTAGAGCTACCCATAGCCTTTTTGGCGCCGTTGCTAGAAATTCCTTTATCCCTAGTAGCTACGTTAGAAGTGTCAACAACCACATACTTTGAGCATAGAGATTGACAACCCCCGTGATTGCTGTTGAGAAGTATTGTTACCATTGCTAGAGGATAGATTTGGCTACATTCTTTTGATAGCGTTAGTATCTGTCAACAAGCATTTTTGGCGCCGCTTGCCGGGGAAGACAACTGTTGAATTCCTCTGATAGAGTCAAGTCTAGATAGTTATCCTTAGAATCACGAATATGCCCGAAAGGACCATCCGTGAATTCTCTGCACCATCTGCTGCTAATATAGCAACAGGCCCTGGTGTCATCGAGGCGAACACTCAGTTTGAGTTAAAGCCCACATTAATCACAATGGTTCAAGGCTAGCTCATTTTGTGGCAAAGCTCATGAGGATGCTAATGCACACATTCTAACACTTCTTGGAGATATGCGGCACCTTTACCATTAAGGGAGTAACCCCAGACGCAATTCGTTTGTGACTCTTTCCTTTCTCCTTGTCAGGAAAAGAAAAGCAATGGTTCTATACGAACTGAAAAGATGTGGACACATGGGAAAAGTGTTCCAACTCTTTCCTAGTGAAATTCTTTCCTCTAGGCAAGACCAATGCTCTTCGCAATAAGATCTCTAGTTTCTAACAAGAAGCTGATGAATCAATTCCCGAGGCTTGGGAATGAATGCAAGAGTATGTCACTGCCTGTCCACACCATGGTATAGAGGATTGACTTTTGATCCAAAACTTTTACCATGGATTAACCTCTCTCGATAGAAGCCATCTAGATGCCGCCGCCGGTGGAGCATTCTTTTCTCTTAAAGTTTCAGATGCTAAGGCTTTGATCGAGAAGATGGTGTTCAATCAAGGATGGAACGAGGAACGTCTGTAACCGCGCAAGCGAGGTATGCATTCGTTAAAGGAAGCTAACATGATTGCAGCTAAAGTGGACCTACTGGCCAAGAGGCTAGAAAATTACGAGAGGATGCGTACACCTGAGACTGTGCAAGCCATGAAGACTCACATGACGTGTGAAGTCTGTGGAGAAGTTGGCCATTCTGGACTCCATTGTCCTGTAGACACATGAAGACCTCAACTTCATCAGCAATGACGGCAGTTTTCATTCTTTGAATGAAGGATGGACTCAGCCCTCCAATTCTCAAGGTAACACTTTCAATTCTTCGCAACGTCCAAACAACCAAGGTAATAACTACCCTTCTCTTAAAGATCTTATCTATAGTCTAGGTAGAATGACTGATAGTAGAAACAAGAAGCTCCATGCCAATGATAGGATGCTAGATAGCATAAATGCTAAATTGGATGATTTCTCTTCTGCAATTAAGAATCAACTTAGTTTCAATAAGATGCTTGAAACCCAATTAGCACAACTTGCTGCTGCAATTCCATCTTTTGAAAAAGATAGAATACCAAGAAAGCCTGAAACAACCATGAAATCTGCTAATCTTGTTACTATTAGTTATCATAGCTATGAAGTAGATGGATGGAAATTTTCCAACTAAAAAGGGAGATCCTGGAACCCCTGTCATATCTTGTTCTATTCAATCTCAAAAGTTCCATAATGCTATATGTGATCTAGGATCCAGCATTAACATCATGTCTAAAAAACATTATGAAAAGTTGTTTTACACTGAGCTAGTACCAACTTCTGCATATGTGCAATTAGCTGATCAAACAACTTGCTACATAGAAGGAGTACTTTATGATGTTCTCGTAAAAGTAAGAAACAATTTTGTGCCTGCCGATTTCATGATTTTAGACATGGGTAATAGGGACAACTTACCCCTCATTCTGGGCCGACCTTTCTTGAATACTGTGAATGCATGCATATTTGTTGCTAGTGGTAGCATGGATTTCTATATAAATGGAAATAAAGAAAGATTTGTTTTCTCTTGTGCATCGCACCATGCAACTAACATGCAGGAAAATAAAAGTCGATCCATGAGGAGGAGAAAACCAAGAATCTGGAGAAACAAGAAAGACAGAGATGCGGTAAAGAGGGAACCATCATCTACAGCCTCTACACCAGACCCCACCATCGTCAAAGAAAGACAAGATGAGAAGAAGACATCAATCAAGGAAGAACCTCCCTCCGAGGAAGGACAGCTATGGGAGTAAGTATTCTATCTCTCTCTTTAATTATTGTATTAGCATATTTCCCTTCTTCAATGCATTAATCAATTAATTGTTAGAAGCATGTTTTAATTTATGCCCTGCATTTAAAACCATAATAAAAGAGAGATTAAAAAATAACAACAACAATAACAACAACAACAACAATAATAATAACTAATAATAATAATAATAATAATAATAATAATAATAATAATAATAATAATAATAATAATAATAATAAAAATAAATAATAAAAAATAAAATAGAGATTTGGTTTATCATAGTAGCAATAAATGAAAGTAGAATAAAAAGTAAAGCCTAGTGATCATAATAAGATACAAAAGAGGAAACAACCCGACCAAGAGGAGAATCCGATCCTGGAGAAGAAGCAAGTTTGGGGAGAGCCAGTCATCCTCGCCAAGGTATGGTTCCTAACCCCCAGCTCTTTTTTCTTAATTACTATAATGTTCTTGCATAATAAAAAATAAATGAAAATAATGATAAGATGAAGAAAAAGAATATACTATGTCTTTGTTGAAAATTATGAACAATTGTTCAATGGATGATTTACAAAATCTTGTTATGCAATCCTTGCTATGAAAGTTTTGAGTGTGATATTTGAATTCTGTCTTAAGTCAAACACTATTGTGGGTTGCAGCTCTTTTTTCTTAATTACTATAATGTTCTTGCATAACAAAAAATAAATGAAAATAATGATAAGATGAAGAAAAAGAATATACTATGTCTTTGTTGGAAATTATGAACAATTGCTCAATGATGATTTACAAAATCTTGTTATGCAATCCTTGCTATGAAAGTTTTGAGTGTGATATTTGAATTCTGTCTTAAGTCAAACACTATCGTGGGTTGCACATGCTAATAACCTAAGTTATGCTCTTGCAAGATTAAAATTGATATAAGTAGAACTTTTACCTGATCTAAGGAATGAGTGAGAACCTAACTAGAGATTTTGATTTATAAAATTCAAATTCTTGCTCATGGTTCCGTTATGGAGTTAAATACCTACCATCAAGCCATACATCCACAACCAACTAAAACCACCAAAAGAAGAGCCCTTGTCTGCTTTGAGCTTGCTTAGACCTTATTTGATCTGGGTAGAGAAACTTGTCATATTCTTTGATCAAGATCACGTACATATGCCGCCTATGTATTACTTCTACCCTGGAAAGTATGCATCTATGCTCCACACACCAAATGAGACAACCAACCACAATCAACTTTTGTCCTTTTGATAGATGGGGAGTATAGGTTATTGAAAAAAAAAGAGAGAAAAAGAGCAAGTGCTCAAGGAAAACAAAAGAGGACAAATGTCCCATGGGCAGGTGCCCATATCCCTTCTTCATTAAAAAAACTATGTATTCAGTAACCTTGCTCTACCCTATCTAAGGCAAAGGAATAAGTCCCAAGGAGCCCACCAAATAATTTACACTTGCACTTCTTGATCATGTTTTATGACTTGTTACTCCATGTGATCCTAAGAGTCTAATCTTACAATATATTCGGTTCAAGTATGCTTTGCCCCAATCCTATAAACCCCACACAAGCTTAGGATAGACATGGAATGCTCTTTTTGAGTTTTTGTGAGGTCCATCACACTAAGGAGTGGTTGAGAGTGCCATTTAAAGGAACCAAAGAAAGATTTTCTTTTTCAAAAGAATAAAAACTCTCTAGTAAATGGTCTCACTCTACCAAAGTAAGGGATGAAGTATCTACTTATCTATGCTATCTTGTTTTTGCATAACCCATGGTGAAAAAGCTATAAGCCCCATATAGTTAAGACATAAGATGAATTTTTGAATCATGCTCAATACTATAATAGTGTTGGTTTGTATGCAAGATCTTTGTGAATTGTTACATTAAAGAAATTCCTGATCCAACTTGCCATGTTAAAATCATGTCTTTGCTTGAGGACAAGCAAAAGGTTAGCTTGGGGGAGTTTGTTGACGGTCGCTAACACCCTGTTTTACCGTCAACATTTCACCCATAGTCAAGGTAAAACCATATGAAATGCAAAGAACCCACCTCAAAACTTACCTAGTTCCACATGTCCTTGGAGAAATATTGTGTATGCAGAAAAATAGTGAAATCAAGCAAAACCAAAGCATGGCAAGACACCACAGCACATCAGCTGCCACATGGGAGCCAGAGGGGGGCGCCCGCCCTACCAACAGGGCGCTCGCCTTGTCCAAAGTGCCAAATGGCACTTGCCACCTCACTGATCCGTGTGCCTACCTCCCAAATGGTCTGTGGCACGTTGAAACATCATCAACGGCTTAGATACAAGGCACGGGGATCCGGTGGCCCTATCAACAGGGTGCCCGCCCTGTCAAAGTTGAGTGCCACGTCCACAATCCGAGGGAAGGATGTCCAGGAGCCATCTACACCATCAATTGAAGTCGGTTTTCATCCAACGGTGATCAAGTGAAGTGCCATGGATTGAAGGGCCCACATGTCATCCTCCCCGGGGCTGCAAACCGCCTTTCCAAGGCACAAACCGTCCATGCAACCGCCATAGGGGAGAAAGGACGGCCGTTGCATGCAAGGCGGTGCATCCAACTGGGCGCCCGCCCCCTTAGGGGGCGCCCGCCCCCCTCCTTCGCACCACCGCCTTCCAGCACGCCTACAAGTACCTCTGGTGCACTCCTACACTATAAATAGGGGTAGGATCCTCACTTGTAAGCAGAAACACGAAGCAACACTTAGTAGCACACAAGAAACACTAGAGAGTAGAGTGTTGGAGAGAAGTCGGGAGAAGGAAGAAGTCTGTGGTGGAGCCGGGCTTTTCGGCGACCTCCTCTGCAGGTGTTCTTCACTCTTATCAGTAATAAAGATCCCCTTCTTCATTTACTATTGTTTTACTTATAGTAGCTCTGTACTTGCTCATTGCTTAGGTTAAAGTGCTCTAATTCCTTGGCTAGAGTTAGAGTAGTAAGTTTTATAGATTAAGCGAGGTTCTTAGGCTATAGCTTACCCTTGAGTGCCGCTAGGCCCACGGATAGTAGTGGTAGGTGCTAGGTGGTGACAGCCCTAGGATTCTCTGTATTCCACCACGTTCGGCCTAGTATCTAGTATAAGCGTAGGACTTCGGGACGTACGGTGCCTAATCAGTCGAACCCCGGTGAGTTTAGGACTTTGCGTGTCCCAAGTATAGAAGTCTCTTTGGTATAACATTCATTTGATCTTTTACTGAGATAGAGTTCTCCCCCAAAACTCCAGAGCTACCTAGTGCGTGTTTCCACCTTAGTTATACTTCATTGATTTATCCTTACAAAGATTATTATCCAATTTATCCATATCTAGATCCTTGACTATCATATCCTTGGAATCACAAAACCCCGCCTTTCTTTGGGAAAATATAAATTTGACACCTGGTACTCCCAGGTAAAGTGCTACACGATAGTTCTGTGCGCTTGCAGAATCCCATCACCTATACTTTAGAGCTACCCATAGCATTTTTGGCGCCGTTGCTA
The DNA here is from genome assembly GCA_038502445.1 of Eremochloa ophiuroides. Lineage (NCBI taxonomy): Eukaryota > Viridiplantae > Streptophyta > Magnoliopsida > Poales > Poaceae > Eremochloa > Eremochloa ophiuroides. Next base: position 23,529,050 of record JAHLJS010000008.1, read on the forward strand.
GAAATTCCTTTATTCCTAGTAGCTACGTTAGAAGTGTCAACAATCACATACTTTGAGCATAGGGATTGACAACCCCCATGATTGCGTTAAGAAGTATTGTTACCATTGCTAGAGGATAGAGTTGGCTACATTCTTTTGATAGCGTTAGTCTCTTCTGCAGCAGGGCATATTATAAGCATCAGCCATAAAATCTAGAGATCGCAATGGGTTACCCACTTTTGGATCTGTAAAATGGAGAACATCAGTCGGGCACTCCATAGAGGGACTTTCCTGAATTAGTGATAGGAAAAAGTAAACAAATAAATGTCAGAAAAGTTGGGGACAGAAAAAGTTCCGTAATCGTCCTATTTTTTCGTTGCATTTCCTTGTTTTTAACGGAAGCGAGAAATGCGTAACGATTTTATTTTGAGATAGAGGATATTGGAAAGAAGTGCGTAGGTAGGCCTCAACGTGTTCATTGAGTAGCTTGAGGAAGTTTGCCAGTGTGAGACGGTTAAGGCCACCCCTAAACTCCTGGACCAGTCTACCAGTGCTAATACTTTTCCCCCACATCTTTAAAGGAATCCTAACTTTGATGCCCCCACTATCTGTAAAAGAGACAAGCAACCCTGTCAAACTTTTTTTGCCACCAAGAAAAATAGAAGTTTCTCAGAGGTAATCTCCTCCTAGCTGACATCGAGGTCTAACTTATCGCAATAATTTTTGAGTATGGTTCGCGCATGCTCTTTAGCTCTAGCGGCATTAAAGAAATTTTGAATTCGTGGAATGCCTAACAAGATTGTGTCTGCATACCAAGCATAGTTCACCTTCAAAGGCTGTTGTCCCTCTTGGGAGAAGTACCACACCTCTTTTAAGATCTTGTCAAGCTGGTGAAGATAACATTGGATTAGAACTTGAGAGATAGAGGTGTCTTGCGGTATACCTATAGATTAGCATCTGTATTTTTTCCCCGCACCAAAAATCTCAGAACCAAATCCACAAACCCAGAGTTTTCCTCACCAAGATGCTCTCTAAGAAAATTACCCAGTAGGTGGTGATCTATCCCTGATCTACACTCAACGATTGAAAACTTCACCATCCAAGCCATCTCAGGCCATCGGGAAACTGCTTGCGAAGAAAGACCTAGCACCCCTCGCTACCCCATACTCTCTGGAATTTAGATGGTATATCGAGTCCATTTCCAAACAAAGCAAGCGGGCCATTGCCTCGACTATGACAGCATCCAAAGCGCCTATCGGCCATAATTTATCTGGCTTGGTAGGATCCCATATTGACCAACGCCTGTGAGAGAAGGTGTAACCCCCTTTTAGTAAGCAGCGTATAACATGGCTACCCTCACTATATGTAGTGTAGTATTTGAATGAATAGATGAATGCCTATTTAGCAAGTAACATGGTTGCTGTCACAATTCCCTAATCTTCTCGGCTAGAATCTACAATGGGCTACGTACGCCCTTGTTTTTGAATCATGGAAATGCAGAGAATTAGTGCTTACCTGCAGTCCACCCTTTCTTTGAACCTTGTAAATGATCGAATTTATAGATATGAACTGAGTGCCATTTGATGAGTAAGATCGAACAAGGGAGAGGGATATGGAAAGGATGAAGTAATGAAAGAGGAAGTCATTGCTAGTAGTAACGACTTGTCACGATCCATTGGTTCATATAGAATCCATGTCCTAGGTCTATCAAAAAACATTCTTTTCTCTAAGCGTATATAATAAAATAGAGTGAAAGGGTCTACCCCGAAACCAAGGGGGTACTAACTTACAGCTGAGTCCTCTCCGAATCACAGGAGATAGTTGCCCATCATACGGCTCACCAACTTCACTTGCCTCTAAGGGGGGCTCGCTCCGGGCAGGTTCGGATCACTTACTATACACGGCCCTACGAAGGGGTTAGGAGCTCAAGATGATTCTTTCTTTGTTGAGACGAAAAAGGAACCCATCTTTTCGATTGAAAAATGTGAGTCTGTTTTGCCCACTTTATCCATCCCCCTCTATCAAAATGATCAAAAAGGCATTTAAAATGCTTCTTATTCCCATGTTTGATCTTATCCATCTCTGCCCCGCCTCCATGTGGGCAGAGACCCCTGTAGAGAATGAAGAGGAGCCAAGGATCTTACTCTCAAGAGTGCTTTGATAGGCTCCACTCTCTCCCCTGAATAAGTTAGGCTCTGTTGGCCTGGGCTGAGATGGGGATCACGAGTCGACGATTGAAGCTCCCAACGTTCTGCCAGACACTGGACAGGGGTAAGCTCGATAAATGTGTAGAGCCAAGTGTAGTGTGGTGTAGTAGTAGGCACTTCTAGGCCCCTTCCCGGCGACTGGATCACTCCAGTGCTTTGGTACTACGGACCCTATGCCATCCATTGCAGCAGAGCTGTTTCATGAGCGGGGGGGCTAAGCGCAGTTCTTTGAATCAAAGGTTTCATGAAATCAAAATCGATTCTTTTTTAGATATCAGGATAGATGGATGGATCTATCTTTCTATTTAGATATCTTTTGCAATCAGCCCCAAATCCTTGATTTGGCCAGGAAACAAAGCACTGCTTTGGGCCCAGGAAGCGAAGGGAATGAGCTCGGCTGCTTCTCCTCCACACTTCTTTATTTCTCCGTGCCCCTTCCGCATGCGCTTTGCGCGCCATTTGCGCTTTGCTCTCCTCTTATTTCTTCATTGGTGGGTTCGGATGGACTTCGCCGTTCTTTCCCAACGAAAATGGAAAGGGCTGTATCACATCGAGATGTCGATTCGTTTTCTGCCCCAAATGAGATAGGGAATTAGTCACCTCTGTCCCTTCATCTTTATGAAAGGAATCGAGGCCCGGCCCGGCTCGGGTCGTTCCAACAACCGACGGGGAGCACCTCAGTATACGATCGCGCGCAGTAAGTGGGAGTCCTTTTACACCTAAGGCCAACTTCCATTCACCAAACCCAGTTCATCTCGTGTAGTGACTGTGGACTTGTACAACGATATGGAGTCAACGGTTGATGTATCAGACTCGATCCTGTCTTTCGTAGCATGCATTCCCATCTGTGTTGCAACTGATTCGGTAAGCTACGTGTCCGGTGCACGGAAAATAGCCTTCGGTCTCCCAACCTTACTCATGGCAACCTTCCGGCCGCCCAACGACCTATAACGCTAGTCACTACTCCCACTGGGGCTGGGAAAGCCCCACAACCCAAAGCGGCGAAGAACAAATTGAATTTGCTACAAAAGCCAGCTAACGGGGGTATTCCTGCGTATGAGAACATTGTAATGGAGAAGGTCATAGCCAAAATAGGATTCGTTTTGGCTAGAGCGCCCAAATCCTCTATATATTTTACACGGGTTTGCCGTAATGCTGGAACTATGGCGAATGCATCTATCGTCATTGATGCATAAATAAATATACCAATTAGTAGTGATTGAATTCCTTCTATGGTTCCACATGAGAAACCAGTATGAATATAACCTACATGTCCAATCGAACTATGAGCTAGAGGTCTTTTGACTTTTGTTTGTGCCATGGCGGCCAGTGCTCCTAAGATCATAGAAGCAATGCTGCAGAAAAAGAAGATTTGTTGTAATGTACCCCCATAGGAAGCAACAATAGAAACACGTGACATATTTGCAGAAATAGAGATTTTAGGCGCAATAGAAAGGAATGTTGTCACTGGGGTGGGTAAACCCTCATAGATATCAGGTGCCCACATATATAGTGTCAAAAGAGAGATTGAGTCCGAGGGAGAGGGGGGTTTTCTTGGGGCTCGAGAGATTGAATAGATAGGGCCCCACAAGTTGGTTAATTCGCCGCTGGGGAATTGACACAAAAGGGAAGGACTTATTCTCAACGAAAAAAGTGCTCTCTGAACCGAATGTGAAAGTTGTTTTCCATCAGACGGCTGTTCACATAACTCCACTCTCGGCTTGGATTATATATCCATTTGGTCCGCTCTCGTCCATCCCACACGCTGCCTAGTAGAGACGTGGTTATCTGACGTGGATTCTCTCTTTTGTAGTAGATGCTGAACCTGCTGCTCAGTGGGCGGGCGCAGCAGCTACATGGACCCCTTTCTTTATGTTGTTGCCAGCGCTTTCCTAGGCCGAGCCGGAATTCTTTATTAGAACGTCGGCAGGCAAAGCCCGAAGGAAGGCTGCCTCGGCCTTCTTCCTTTTCGATGAAAAACAAATCGACATCTCAATCTCCGAAAGTGTTTTCCTTACCCTGGAAATATCCCCCCTTCGTCGAGCCTTTCCTTTAGTGGTAAGGGATATGCACCTTATCTGAACGTCGGCAGGCATTCCGGAATTCTCTTTTTGAGCCCCGGGTGAACATAGGCTCAAACATGATTGGGGGGGGGGTCCTAGCTACACCATGCATTCAATAAAAAAAAGCCTCTGGGAAGTTGCAGAGATTACAAAAAGAGGGTGCTTTCCTGTGTTGCACTGAAAAAAGGACAAAGGAGAAGACGCTCTTCGACTTTCTTTCTTCCTCCCGCGCCCGCCTAAGCCCGGCCCGCGTTAGAGGGGAAGATTAGCAAAGTGGAAAAAGACAGAGGGAGGGGGAGCTGCATCTTATTCTCTTCGCGTTGAGGATCGGAGAAGCATTCTGAAGGGGCGAGGCCTTCATTTCGTTGGCAGAAGCAGAAACGATCCAATCCATTCGGGGCTTCGGGAACCCAAAAACGAACTCTGTTTACTTTTTTCATAGATAGATGATATATATAGGAATAATATATACATCCCTTTACTTTAGATGTCTATGTATCTTTTTTTAATCATCTCCCGATTCTATTTTTTTTTAGTTTGCACTGCTCTTTCTCTCTAAATTGCATCAAAGAAAATAGAGAGAGCAGATGGATCCTATCCCCTATAACGAACACTCATTCCTATCTATTGATAGAAAGATCTTCGTCACAGACTTTGCCTTAGACTGACGGAACAAAGCTAAGTAGGCTGAATGGAAGAATGAAAGGGACAAGGGCGGTCGTCGCTTGGTGCGAAGGCTGCTGGTTCGGTACGGTACTAAAGGTCCTTGGACTTCCAGGCGGTTTTTCTTTTGGGCTGCAGTGAACCCTTGGATCTCGCCAATACAGCCTCCTATGGTTTTCGTTACCGAGATATCTTTTCTTTTTTCCCAGGGATTTTTTGGGTAATCAGCTCCCATGCTGCAAACAGTCAAATCTGAACCTTGTCGCTCTTCTTTCCTCGTGGGCAGGAAGCACACCAGCTGCGTGCGTTGCGTGATTCCACTGTGTTTTTTGCACTTGACTGGGTGGACAGTTGACAGGAAGATAACTTCGATTCGCCCGGCCAGCAGGCAGGCGGCGTGCTTATCTTGTGTGACAACACTACAGAGCGAGTAGCTCTTCTAGTCGGGCAGCTGTGTGACAACACTCCAGAGAAAGCGGCGCTTTTGTGTAACAAGCTATGGTAGTGATGAGTTTCACGCGCTCTAAGCCCGTCCCGCGCGCAGTTAGGAGGATTGGCCGCTATCTGAGCGGTACCACCCATCCTACCCTACTACCTATAGGGGGTCGTCCGTCCTACAGCCGCCCAAAAAGGAACTGCAGTAATCTTGAATAGGGATCCTACAGCGATAAAAAGAATCCCCATAAAAATACCACTAGATCGAGCACCAGTGATTTCGTATCCAGTCAAAATCTTGGCTAATTGATCGAAGTGGGTAGCTCTAGTAGACCCATATATCATGGAACAAATAAGTGGGTTGGCCCAACCACCACACTACACGTATAGACGTGAACCCCCCTCGTTACCGTACGTGCGACTCTCACCGCATACGGCTCGCACAAAGACTCAAAAATCCATCCCGAGCTTTTTATTCCACCTCTCCTCTCCAATCCTCGATCAAACCTCTACTTCAATGAACCACGTCGCGTTCTTTATCTTTCTCACTCATCGTTTCATTGGTCTTTTATTGGTCATTGATTGTCTCGTGGAAGCAATCGATGCTTTGGTCATTTGACTCCTTGATGCCAGTCTGTGCTTGCTGTCATGCTGGCAAAAGCGGGGGGCCGGTTTTACCTACTATTGGATTTGAACCAATGACTCTCGCCGTATGAAAGCGATACTCTAACCGCTGAGTCAAGTAGGTCAAGCTGAGTCAAGTTAGAGAAAATAGAAAAAAAGAGAAAGCCAACCAAAGTGCAACCAGAGTTCCCCGTGGGGTGGAGCGCTAAGAAAGAGAAAGCATTATCGCTATACGAAATGAAGCAGCGGCTAGCACGCTAAGATAAACCACTTGGTTTAGGCTCCAGCTTAGTGGCGTGTGATTTCAACACTATTCCAGAAGTATATGACAAAAATGGTGGGAGAGACCTCTATGTTCCTCAGCTTAAATCATTCTAAGATTGTTTACAATTCTGTCATCTATTTGACATGAGGGCTAGAGGGTGGTCTTAAAGCAAGAAAAGTGTTGAGTCCAAGCGCATTATGGTACGACTGAGACTGAGTTGGGCAGGAGCAAGCGGTTGGATTGGCCTGACTCTTCAAGACCAAAGATACTCGGCTTCCTCTTCATCAAGTCACGAAATTCAACCCTTAGTTAGCTGCACCAAAACTACAGTAGGGCCAAGCAAAGCCTAGGATGAATCTATCTTCTTGTCTAGCATCCGCTTACACTGAAGCTTCCACTCCCATATGGGCAAGAAGAGCTCCTTCTCTTTTTGCCAAAGCAAAGACTCGCCTTTCTTCTTTTCTGGCGGGATATGATGACGGAAGCATGAGGACTGAGATGAATAGCCCATCCTTTAGTGAGCTGCTGAAAGACGTGCTGTTAGCCAACGCGAGTCATCAGTATGCTGGGAATAGGGTAGGTTAGCATATATAAAGGACGTGAGATTGAAGCAAGAAAATCTCTTCCTTCCCCTTCCTATGCAAGCCTGATTAGCTAATGGAGACAGAACGGAGTCATTTTCCCTATAGAGCGATAGACAGAACCAAGGCGAATCTCTCTGTTAGGCATGATGACTACGTCATGTTTTCTTTTGCTGGAAAGCATCCACTCGGCCTTCTTCCCCAGTCTACCACTGATGGCAGACTAATCCCTCAATATGAAAACAATATCAAAGCAAGGACAGAGTCTTTGATCTCTGTTTTCGAACCCGAGACCTTTTGCTCAACCGTAAAAGGCTTTGACCATTCCCAAGAAACTATCATCCAATTTAATCTCTAAGGTAGACAAAGTCTGGTTCACCAAAGTGCCTTATCCTACGTCACTGCCTCGTCAACCTGACTTCCATCTCCTGACATCGGTACTTGTTTTCTAGTTTGCCTAGGAAAAGTGGAATTGAAACCTGCCGCACACGTTCAATAGTATGCTCAGCTGCTGGTCTTTCACTTGGAATGGAACAGGTATATCTCTTTGGCCCGGGGAATCCCAAACAAAATGTCGTTGGCGTATCGCGCATAGTAGATCCTGAGTGACCATTAGCAGCCAGCCAGTGCCATACCAACTCTGCCTCACCAGCCAGCGAGCGTAAGAATGGAGCGAGCGAGCCTGCAACTATGTAGCGAGCCTATTTTAAACGATGCCAGACATTGCAATGAAAGAAAAACTTTCCTATCTGTGTTATAGCTAGGACTTGGATGTTCCGGAATCCTCTTGCCGAGCTGGAACGACCCATCTCCTATTTCTGCTTCCAACGCCTCAGTTACTCGAGAAAGACTTATTCATAGTGGAGATAGTCAACCTCCACCTAGCAAGCAGCACCGGAGTGAATCCTTTCGATCTTTTTTGAGAGGGAAAATGATAATGAAAAAGGAGAAAAAAAACGCTGCAAAAAGAATCGCTTATTTCAATGTTGTAAACTAGTGAGTGGTACAGGAGTTATGTGGTCAGTAACCCTCATCCTAATAGGGACACCTTGATTAGTGAGGTCAAGAATAGGTTTCTGTGCATCCAAATCTAGTAACCCAGTTGATGAATTAAGAAAATGACATCAGGTTGGATCTGTAAGGGAGTATATGAGCAAGTTTGAAAAAGTAAAGGCCGGACTAGGACTGATCTTGGAAAACCCTAATCTTACTGAGAAGTTTTTCTTTTCCTCTTTTCTAAGTGGTTTAAAGGAGGAAGTGAAGTATATGGTCACTGCTCAACACCCTAATAGTGTGAACAAGGCTTATGAACATGCTATGCACTATGAGTTAGCACTTGAGTCAGCCAGTAAGAAATCTAGAGTGGTACCTAGGTGCAGAATTCCGAAAGAGAGAGCGCGGCTCACTTCAAACTACCGCTTTCTTTCTACTTATGAGATTTGCACTAGAAAGACAGAAGTGGAAAGAGACAGAGAGGAGACTAGTAAAGCCAATTTCACCTAAAAAGCGGAAAATGACACTAACTTCTACTGTGGGCAAGTCATCATTTCCAGAATGGATTCAGTCGTAGAATGCTGAAGTAGAGCAGTACCAAGGTTCGGTTTTGGGACAGACAGAAAGTTGGATAAGAGGATCGTTCTTAGCCCCAGCTACGAGAGAATAATATGCATCTTCCGTCATTTCATTAGACGTTCTTGTTGGATTTGAACGCGCATCGGATTACTTACCTTCTACAACCTTCTCTCTTTGAATTCATCTCTCAAAATAGAAAAGCTTCTTTCTTCTGGATTCAGTGTTCAGATTAGCTTCCTTCCGAAAGCAAGTATACCGAGCATTCATTCGATGACATCTAGGTCCTAAATCCAAAACCTTAAACACTAGATCACCGGCATACCTAGCGTAAAAGAAGAGTTGCTGCCCATTTGCATGTTCCATTGCTTTTTCAAGAGCTAGGTCTAATAAAATTCATTAATAATGTTGAAAAGGGCTCCCTCACACTGATCTGCCTTTCCCTTCTTCTACCCGCAATCAATGTTTAGGAATTTTCCCGGCTCCCACTTTTCCACTTCTTCAGTCGGCATACTCATTTTCTTTTCCTTCTGCTTGGCTTCGGGGGTCTAACGGTTTACCTTTTCCCCTTTTCTTGGTTCGTCCCATGGATCCTCTTAGCGTTGATAGCAAGCTTTTCATTAAAATGATGCATGATTGATCAACTAAAGTCTTGAGCCGGTTGCCACGTACTCCCAGAAAATACCCTTCTCTTTAGCCTTTTCTATTTTCTGCTAACATACCACCATGTATTGCGGATCAAAATCGATGCAAAAATGAATGCATTTCCATACTATACTTAGGCGGGTGGAATTTATCTATTCCCTATTTATCTTTTTTTATTTTTCCAAATGAATAAAATAATTGGAATTTTGGAAATGGTAATAGGTATCTTTATTACATTAACTAAAGCTTATTTATTTATCTTCATTTCTATTACAATAAGATGGACTTTACCCAGGATGAGAATGGATCAGTTATTACATCTTGGATGGAAATTTCTTTTACCTATTTCTCTGGGCAATCTCTTATTAACAACTTCTTCCCAACTAGTGTCACTATAAATAAGAATACAATAACAGTAAGAATATTTTCAACACAAAAGTTCTCTCAAACAAGAGAAAGAAACATACCTTTTTCATATATAGATTTAGAATATGTTCCCTATGCTAACTGGGTTCATTAGTTATGGTCAACAAACAATACGCGCCGCAAGATACATTGGTCAAGGTTTAATAATTACCTTATCCCACACAAATCGTTTACCTATAACGATTCACTACCCTTATGAAAAATCAATTACATCGGAGCGTTTCCGGGGGCGAATACACTTTGACAAACAGGAACCAGCCTAGTCAAAAAAAGGTGATGGGAAATTTCCAATTAGATCGAGATTCTTCTTTATTGTTATGGATAGAGGTTCGCTTTCCCAGCTGTAACCGATGCCACAAAGGTTGAAAACGGAGATTCCTTGATGCCGTTCGCTTGACGTGAGGTCATTCCTTTCAACTAGCCTATACCCATCATATGAGGAGCTTTGGATCAAATGGTGCCTAGCCTTTCGAAAGGAAGCCTGTCTGTCTGTACACACCTTATGACTCGAGTGTACCAAAAGAGATCGGATCCCGATTCAATACTTCCGAGATTTAGGGGTTGTTCTTCGCTGAGAGCTTCTTCACTCAATTACCAAGATTCAATCGACTTTCTTTTTCCGCTCGCTGCCCGATGCGTTCTTTATTAAAGCCCTGCTATACGTGCAAGGATAGGTGGAAGGCACATGCTTCTCTTTACGACGTAAAGGAAAGACCTCTTTTAGAATTCTATACTAGTTCCTATGGCGTAAAGGAAAAGAGTTTCATTTCGGCTATTACATCTATGGGTCAACGAGTTTCTGGAGTCTCTTAAAGAGGGGATCGAAGCAAGGTCCAATCCCATTATTATAAATTATTATAATACGAGCATCTCACAGATGAAGAAGTGAGCAAGCCTTTCTCCAATGGATTCTAACAGCGCAGACTAGGCATCTTTATCTGATTTCCATTTCTATATTAGTAAAGCCCCTTGTTTCAAGGCTAGGGCTTCCCCAGGAACATGGTTTAATTGCTATTTGAATTTAGCAGCATTGGCTGTAATCAAATATTGACGGTGACTGACCACTAGATCTGTCGATCGAGACCTTGGTCTTCCTACAGTGCTATAAGCTTTTTACTCTCTCTCTCTCTATGGGCTTCGGGCTAACGCCCTAGATCCTCCACTAAATCCTCCAATGGTGAGACTGAGTGTATTACTTTCTCTTAAGACTACAGAGGTACGTAAAGTAGAGGTCCCTCAATTCAACTATCTCTGAATACTTTTCTGGGTGACCAAGACATAGACTAAGATTCCTTTGTATCCGCCTCGCTTGTTAGGGATCGATGCTTCGCCTCATCCGTGCTCATTGGAAACCTTGACTCTTCAATAGATTCATCTTAACTTAAGATTAAGAAAAGTGGTACTTTCTGTTTGCCTTCCCGTCTTTTCTCAGCGGATCAGCCACATACTCCGAAGTAACGTTAGTGACGGGAACGTAGCTATCTTTTGGTCAGGTTTTCTTAGGGTTGGTTCCTCTACTAGAATAGGTTCCGAACGCCTCATTTCCATTCACCAGGAAAGCTTTCGGTGCTTATCTTCAATCATAAGATGGTCACCCGCCCAAAGAAACATCGGTTCACCATAGATATCTCGAGAACTTCTCTTCTTGACTAGGATAGCGCTCTTCCTTCTCAAAGATTTGCCTTTTCTTCACTTCTCCCAGCACAGCTCAAGAATCATTCTGGTATCTACTGCTCCGGTACCTACTATTCTTTCTATTCTTTCGAACCTAGGGCTTTGCTTGCTCGCCCACTTATCCATGCGTTCTTTGGTAGGCAGCATAGCATCTTTTGGTTTTCCACTTCCAAGAAAGACTTTAGTGAATTAACCATTTGCTTACTCTTGTAGATCGCTCCCCTCGCTTTTTTTGTTGTTAGAAATATTTCTTACTTGGGTAGCCGGATCTTGATAATTCAAATGGGCAAAGCTCTTCCTTCCTTTGGTGATGAAGTTGTGCCATTTTTTCACTCTCTCACTATCTTAACTTGGCTTGAGGGTCAAGTTAGTGTTACGGGAAACAAAGGTGGGGATGGGGCTAAGAAAAGAGAGTGCTTCTATCGAAGAGGCCCATGCTTCTTGTGTTGAAGTAAGTACACCGGTGACGTATTATAAGATCAATAGTCTTCCTCTTTCTTTCTTAAGAAGAAAGTTAGTCCTTCAAAGTCTAAAAGCTTGACAAATAAATATCTTTATTAAGATAATAGAAGAAAATCGAGATTTTGAGCTCTCATCCTTCCTTGGAGTTCTTAGTCTAGTCTAGATCATTTTTCTCGACAGTAAATCGAGTGTCGCCCCTCGATCTGACTTTAGGTGAGCTCGCATAATCGTAAGTATCTTAGTGCAACAATTGGTTTTTCAAGAATTCGCCTCGTTTGTGAATCTTTCTTTCTCCCATTTTCAGTTGGTCAACAACCAACCACAACTCACTATAGTGAAACACTACTTGTACCCACCTTAAACTATTCATATTCTTCGGCTGTGGCTTCAGGGTATGCTCAAGAAATCCATCCGCGAACTTAGATTTCAAACTGTAAGCCTGAGAGATGGCCTATCTTGAATGGCGGGGGAAGAAAAGGAAGGAGGTATGAATAGAAGAAGGCCTAGAATAGCCAAGTATCGGGAGTCTTTTATTAAGACATAGATTAGGAACAGAGTGGGGAAGTGAGCTCTACTCTAAAGGCTGCTCTGCCACCTAGGGATATCTTTTCCTTTTAGTCCGATTCAAGAGCTGGATTTTCTCAAAGACCGGCTTACTAAGCATTTTTAGCAGGACAACAAAGGCCTTAGGTTTGAATGTTTGATTCGACTTCTAATGAGCTTTCTAGCAGAACTATCTATCAAGGCGGGAGAACGTAGTATCTGCCATTTCTGTTGCGATCTGCCCTGTCAAGATATAAAACGAGGGTCAGTTAAGTCTCGCCTTTTCCTCAACTATTAACCATGTGATGTTCCATTCTTCAGCTATCAAACCCATTCCCAACTAGCTTGCTTCCGGAAGCCTACCTACATCAGTTTGCTAGAAAGAACTAACAAAAGAGTTTCTTTGGTAAATAGGAGCCATTTTTTCTTGCCTCACGGGGAAGACAGGCTTTCTCGCTCTCGGCACATCTGCGCTAGGGATTCTTCTCTACCTTCTTGCGTTGAGATGCCATCAACTCTTTCCTAGGTGTCAAAGTTACCTACCGAAGGAGGCAGAGTGATGAGAAGTGTGGACTGGGCTAGCCTTGTTGGAACTCTATTTTTCCTTTCTCTGGAGCTTCCACATAAGATAAGACTCAAGAGCTATAAGCTAACCTTGGGGTTCCTTATAAGCATAAGCACTTGTCTTCTTTCTAACATCACCAGGTGTCAAGCCACCCGGTTCTCTTCCTCTATCCTTCTGTACGAGTTATCTGGTGCTTAGGCTTGGATTCCTCCCACCTGAGCATTCTACTTCCCCCTATTGGCTTACAACTCTCGCCCTCTACTTACATACTATCTTCTTACTGTGGATCACCATCTTGACAGCAACCTTTCCTACCTTCATGCGGGAGCCTTGATTTAGTACTCGGGCAATGCCTATTGCTTTGTTGCCTAGAAGTCTCATACATATGTATAGGATCTCATCCATATCTTATAGGAAGAGTAGTAACTACCTGAATTCGTATATTCAAAAAGAATAAATAAATTCCCCGTGCCGGTTGCCATTTCTGGTTCAAGGAAAGGGGAAGTGTTCAGTTGATAAAAGGGGGTTTCACTCATCGGCGTAATTCCCTTGCATTGGTGTGTGAGAATTGGTGCCTAAGGCTAGCTTGCTGCATTATGGAAGATCGGGTTGGGGCGTACCCCCGGTGGAGCATGTAGGTAGTGAATGAGGATTTCCTTCCGTTAAGCTATGACTACTGAGCAAGCTGATCAAGAGTTCTTTACGGCGCAGATGTGTGTTAGGTTTCCTAAAGGTTCTCATTGATAGTGGGGCATCTCTAGGAGGGAGGCTTATTTCTATTCTCAACAAATGGATATCCATTCTATCTAGCCGAGGGAAACAGTCTTCTTGAAGGTAGCAAGTTTCTTTCCTTCCGGCCAAGGAGAAACAGCAAAGTTTCCACCTCATCCGACTTAGAGCTCTCAGTGACTTCCCCCATAGCAATGGGAGATTATCACCCCATAACCCTAAAGGAAAAGGAAAGAGTAGTAGTTTTCAAAATAGTAAGTAAGATGCTGGGATAAGAACTGTGTGATTTCAGCCTTATAAAATATCTGACAAATGTAGAATTAGATGTGTAAGCAAAGCTCTGATTCAGAAAGGAAAGGTATGTGGGTAGACATTGAGTTAGAGATTGAATGAAGGGGCACACTAGAGAAAACCAAGGACAAGTAGCTAGTTGACTAACGCTTTCGAGCACGTACGCTGGCGCTCTTTGATAGAGCATTATCTACAACCCTGAAGCGAACTATTCAAAATCAATCTAGCAGTCTCTTCCAGCAATGAATTGTAGCAGGGCTTGGTCTCGAAAGGTATAGATACCACCAGAAGCTTGGAAAGAAGAAGGAATGTCGACCTACCGCTCCGTGGGCTTTGAACCTTGCTTTTCTGTCAAATTCACAGACGCTATAGCTGTGTAAAAACAGTACTCGATTTCTCACTAGAAAAAACAACTGTCTTTATTGTTGTGTGCATATTAGTCACTGATTATAGCTTTGAATAGGACAAACTACTTTAGTAACTCTTGCTCTTGACTATTGCTTGAAACAAGCATTGAAGCAATGGAAAGAAGCGAACGGTTAAGCGATAGGGTTAGAATGCAGCAAGTGTCCAAAAATAAGATATGCCCGGTGATAATTAGAAACAAGGCTGAGGAAGGATTTCGTACTGCCACAATGCTCTTGATAGAAGGAAGCATGAATACCGAAGGCCTACCTAGTTGAAATTGGAACAGCTATAGCAACAACACTCTTCCTCCTTCAAAGGCAAGCACAAAGTCCTACAGAAAAGAAACTCTGCTTCTATTTCAAGGTTTCTGCTCAATGCATCGTAAACACTGCTGAACTGAAACCAAGTGCTTAATGTTGACGGTCGTTAAGTGCCAATTTTATACCGTCAACTAATACCTAGGGAAGATCAATAATAGAAGCATAGGGGTTATTACTGACGAATTCCATGAGTTTTGGTGAATTGTGTATTTTCTAGGGATTATTCTAGAAAGGCTTAAAAGAAGGATTAAAGAGCATAATTACCACGAAACTTGATCGCGATAGAAACATACTTCATCAGCAAGTTAGAAGGATCCAGAACACACCCGAAGTACTGGGGCCCGAGACCCACCAGGGTGGGGCCGGCCGGTGCCCTCCTGCTAGGGTTTCGGCCCACCTTCTGGAGTCTTCTTCCACTGCCTCTCTGGAGTCATCTGGGCCCTTTGTTCAAGTCAGTTTGATCCCACGGCGCACGTTCATCCTACCGGGCTATAAATAAAGGGGCAGACCCCCTCCCAGAGCACCAATTCATTCCTCCTGCTTCATTCGTCAAGAGTAGACAGAAGTTAGGATTTTCAGAGATTAGAAATAGGGCTCTAATTCAAGTTCATAGTTTAGGCGTCTAGCAAGGTTCAAGTAGCGTTGGGCGCTACGCTCGGGATTTCAGATCCGTTCGTCTGGAGATCGGTAATATTATCTTGTATCTCATTATAACTTTGCTTTATTTTAATATATTACTACTTATTCAGTTCTTAATTTATTCTAGTTGTATATTCGATATAGTTGTGATTGGTGATGATTATTGTCGTATGATTGTAAAGCGCCTAATTCAGTACTCGAGTGAGTTAGGTGGTATGCATTATGTAGACGTGGTGTCTAGATATATTGTGTACCTACGGTGGCACCCTGACGTGCCGGGTCGTGTGGTAGTCCGCGTAGGTGACAGCTGCGTTGGTTCCTCTGTAGTCCACCCCTGTACGTAGGACTAGCAGAGCGCGGTCGCGAAGGAGGTGACCCTTGTGTCTTAATATCTTCATTAGATGATGCTCCTTATGGTGTTTTCTAAGTTGATTATACTATAGATGAAGATGTATAATGTAGCGTAGGCTGTAGACTTTGTATTTAGTAATTACATAGGTTTCCTTTACTTTAGCCGAATCTCGAGATTGTCTTACTACATTAGTGAGTCTCTATATTCTATCTCTGGAATACGATTTACCGCATTTACTCAGTTATCATTTACCATTTATCGTTGACTTATTTATCGCTAAAGTACTAGAGTTATGGGTTAGCATAGGTCTGCACATTTATCTTTCCAATTATTATAGTAGATTATCCTAATGAGTAGAATGCCACCTTTATCCTTTTGGCACAAAACAAATCAATGATACTCAGAATACTTACTGGGTGAAGTGCTACAATGGGAGAATTATCTGTGCGCTTGCGGATATATTCTATAGTATTATTTTTAGGAGGCAAGTGAAGATTATTTTTCCTTTGTTTTTTGGCATCATGTTAGGGATGATAACTTAACGTGAAGTGATGTTAAAAATACCAACACTTACTTGTCAATAGACTGATTCAAATGTTCTATTTGCAGGATTCAAAACTGTTGCTTCCTCCACCTTATAAACTTGCCTACGAATGCATGTTGGAAACGAGGGTATGAGCGCTGAATTCTTCTTTTCCGAGGCTGATTCTTCTTACCTGACTCCCCTGTTTGTTACAATTGATGCCCCGCCTATAAGCAGGTAGCTTGTGAGCTATCGTTCAATTGTGAATCATAGAATTGGATCTTATTCACATAAGTCTTTCATTTCGTACATGTTTTCAAGAAAGAAATTAGGACAACCAATTAAGCATTGGATGAGTCAAAGGCTTCTTCGGGCATTTCCAGATCAACTAGAACAAGACTCAATAAAGTCACCAATGTTGCTGCTTGCTTGACTTTGCTTTTTTGAATCTACTTCTTTGCTTGTCTCGCCAATGAAGATACTGCATCATCTCTATACTAGCTAGATAACCAACACTTTGCTTCCCATTTCTTTTGCCTTTGGTAGAATTAGATCGATCTCCCAATGCTTATATATGTGGTGCCCCATAGTGATGAATGGAGCAAAAGCTAGGCAGAATTAGGAAGCATCAGCCCGGAATGACCCCAAGACTTATTTGCTGGAATCATAGCCAGCCATGAATATAGCAGCGGTGACGCCATGGATCAAGGAAGAAGGCTTTGTCTTATCCCAGTAGCAATGAGAGCCTATTTCTTCTCCTGATGTGAATACAAAAACCCCTATAGCGTCCGACACCACTCACATACCCTAGAAATTCTTGTTGTGGGGCAAGTGAAAGTACTTTGATATGCCCCAGAGGTCTTCGAACCTTGGTATTTTGAATCAGATTGATAGCTTTTTGAATGGCTGTGGTTCCGGCAGTGAAGTCTTTAGTTTACAGGTTCTACATTAGGTTTACGAAACGGATACCTATCTACACAGCAAGCTTCTTCAAACAGGTCATTGGACATCACCCTCACTTCTTCTAGCAGGAAAGCGCGTTAAGAGGTAAATCGTACCTCAAGTCAAAGGGCCTCGTTATAGTTGGAGGCAACACACGCTGAACTCAACTTGCCTATTTTGTGTAACTGGTTGAAACTACTAATTTCCAGTTCATCTTACGATGGTATACGGTGACGGGCCAACCTTCTATACTAGTGTGCAGGAGGACAAAGCAGAAATTAGGAAGCCCTACACTTCAACCGGAGCGAACTTCACACTCGAACTTGGATATAGCAAATAGATCAAATAGGCTCAGAGAGATACGGGGCATAATCAAAGAAAAAGAACCGTTGGAGGGGCAATACAGCTAGATAGATAGAAGGTCTGATTCTAAACTTAGTCTGATCTGTCACACCAAGCCATAAACAACCATTCCAGATTCCCAAGATGAAGTGGAAAGAAAGAGGATACATTCAGGATCTCATACTTCGAGAGCTCAACAGCTGTTAGGAACGTCTAGGGCTTTGATTCTTTTATTTCCTACCCAACATAGGCAACACTAGACTGATCAGACTCAAAAGACTACGCCTTGTCTTTTTTGTCCTAATCTCAGCCGACTCTCTGTTTATGCCCTCCATAGTCAAAACCACTCACACCAGTTTTGCCTAGTAGAGTGTACGATCAAAGTGAACTTTTTATGCCAGCCGTAGTAAAAAGTCCTACTTTCCTTCGCACATCCGTTTTCTTGGTTGGGGCAAAACCAATAAATTAATCTGTATTTACCTAGTGGGAACTACTTTCAAGATTCAAGTTTGTAGTCCAGCCAAGGGCAAAAGCAATAAAGCCTATTTTTCCTTAACAAGTTTGTTTTCAAACGAAACATTTTAAGCCAGCCTACAGCAAAAGCGCTACTTTCTCCCTGTATTGCTCCTATCGTCCAGCTTTGTCCTTTCGGTACATGAAGACAGGAACCCAAAAACTCTGAGGAGCTTCACAATTGCTTCCCATCCGCACCAATGGAGTCTTATTTTCTCCAATGGCGATCGAAAGGAAAGATCTCTCGAGTGAGCTTGTCTCTCTTGTACTCGACAGGCAGGTCAACCCATCATGAGGTATACTTCTTCATTTCCAGTTGAACTTAAAGCATCGGATGTAGTGTACGATGGGAAGAATTCAAGCCTTTTGGCGAAGAAATGTGGAGACAGCAATCGAATCTAGAAGAGGCAGTACATGAAAAACAACATTGATGTGTTTTGGTGTCTCGTGCAGTCTTCTTGGACAATTGAGTACAATTACGACACATAAATGACTGGTACAAGCAGCTGACACTTTGACTATCTACTATGTAGTAGAGGTAGGTGTATAACTAAGAGTTGAAGTTGTCAGGATTCATTGCTAATTCACAGC
Organism: Eremochloa ophiuroides; assembly: GCA_038502445.1. NCBI lineage: Eukaryota > Viridiplantae > Streptophyta > Magnoliopsida > Poales > Poaceae > Eremochloa > Eremochloa ophiuroides. The sequence goes on from JAHLJS010000008.1 coordinate 23,547,401, forward strand.
CTGAAAAACCAATAGTAGAAGTAAAAAACGTGGCATATGGTAGAATACTAAAAGTAGGCAACCCCATCGCTGCGCGCCGACTCATCGATTTCCCTAATAAAGACTTTTTTTCAAAGTGACAAAAGAAAAGTAGGAAACACCGTGTTTTTGTCCTACCTTCCCCTCGGTAGACTTTCCAATTGTATGAAAAAAGTGTGATCACCATATGGCAAAAGTAAAAAAATATCTTTTGTGATAGAATGAGCACAAGCAAGATGGATGGAGTTGTCAGCTAACAAACAAGATGGAATATTAAGATATGCCCTCCTCCCCCTTAGTACGAATAAGAGAAAGGGTGATTTCGGCACTGGAATGCGTGCTACTTCTCTCCTCTTTTCATTCTAGATAGAGAGAGCAGCCTCCTCGGCCAGCGACTGCCTACCAATAGAAGCGCTCTTCCATCCATACCGCCCCTTAATCCAAATATAGATCTACAAGCCCCTTCCTTAGGTAGGAGTGGGCTCTCGCTGCAAGAGGGGGAGTATTTTTCGAATGAAAATTCCCTGCGCGAAAGTCCCATCATCGTTGGGTGATATCTGGGATCTAATATGTGGGGGTCAGAGTGAGAAGATGGTTTTGGCCACAGAGTTGAGTTCGGAAGAATCCTAGTTTCTTTTTTTTTATGGAACACCCGCTTGCTAACTGACTTTTGTCAAGCCCGTCTCCACGAGATCTATTTTCATCCGAGGGAGGGGCAACGTCCCAAAGCTGAACTTCCCGCTGGAAGCTCCCTATTCTGAGTGGTTGATAAGCCTGCTTATACGGGAAGAGCCCTAGTTTTTTCGGAACCACACAATTGAGAGTGGCCTGATGCACCGGAGCCATGTGACCAGCCACGAACAATCGATGCGTCTGCCAAACTACTTCAAAAAGGAAAACACGAGCTAAACTAGTAAGTAGTTGCTTTGCTTTGGACTGTGATTTCGTAAGCGAATTGCTTTAACACTCCTCTTTCAATCAAAGTTTTAGCAGACCAAAAAAAACTTGTTATTCCACGTTAGTAAAGGAAAGACAAAAAATAGCAATTGAGTAGTTCAAACGAGTATAGATTTGTACAGGTAGACATCAGGTTAGTAGAACAGATAGACAACGAACAAGTAAGGGGGCAATGCTTACTCCCACTTAAACTTCTCCAACAATGCTGAGGATACCTTCTACCCTTTCAATTCTATTACCAATAGACAGCCCTTACGTTTATTTTGCGCGGATTGGGGAAACACCTACCTTAAGCTACGCAATTTCACTCTTTAGGGTAGGGATTCTGGAGACGAAGCATAATCTAGAGACGAAGCAGACACCACAGAACCATCTTCAGGTTCGAACCCAACTACAGAAAGTAGAAATCTCCATTCCTATACTAATTCGGCTACTGGACCTGTGAAAAACCACACTCGTACCAACACCCACGGAGAACGTTGCACCTCTTAAGATATTACCCAAACGAGGCATATTCTCATATGCTTCACAACAACTAACGTTTATAACCAACAACAACTACTACCAAAACCAGTGAGAAACATTACCTTACAACATTTATAAACTAGGAATTCCATAATAATACAACTACCTACGGCAACTTCGTTTTGCACACAGAGAAAGGAAGCGGGATGATCGTTATTTAAGATTATATGTGAATTGCTAATATTAAATAGGATTCCATTCTCTTTTATGAAAAGTTCTCTTTGTCTTCGAGCTTTTATTCCTCAATCCACTTATTCGTTCCCTTCTTTCATATACCTCCCCACCAATAAATAGAGACAAATGGGAATAACCGAACCACGTCTACAAAATGCCAGTACCATGCAGCTGCTTCAAAGCCAACGTGATGCTTCTTGGTTAGATGACCAAGATATTGGCGAATACCACATACGATCAAGAAAAGAGTACCTATAATCACATGAAAACCATGAAAGCCAGTTGCTAAGAAAAAGGTAGAACCATAAATACTATCCAAAATAGTGGAGGGTGCTTGGTAATATTCCATTCCTTGAAAGCCAGTGGATACTAGAGCCAGTAAAACGGTTGCTACTAAAGCGTAAACTGCTCGTTTTTCCTTCCCCGCGAGCATAGCATGATGTGCCCAAGTTACGGCAGCTCCGGATAAAGGGAGAATAGGGGTATTAAGAAGAGGGATTTCCCAAGGATCTAAAACCCCAATCCCTTTTGGGGGCCAAATACCTCCAATCTCTACTGTAGGTGCCAAAGAAGAATGAGAAGAAGCCCAAAAAAAAAGCAAAAAGGCACATAACCTCTGAGACTATGAAGAGAATAGAACCATATCGAGGTCCTAATTGTACAGCTTTTGTATGATGCCCTTCCAACGTGGTTTCACGTAGAACATCCCGTCACCATACGAACATGGTGTAAAGGAGAAATATTAGGCCCAAACTAAGAAGTGTTGCACCCCCTTGAAATGAGTGCATGTACATCACACCTCCTACGGTGGTTGCCAAAGCTCCAAGTGAAACCGAAATAGGCCATGGACTTGGATCTACCAAATGATAAGAATGCCTCTGAGATTCAATCATAAACCACTTTGCCACAGTTGTATGTAAACCCCCTTCACCCCCATCCCCTAAAGTGGTAAAGAAGGAGGCTCTTCTTTGTCTCATTAGGACAAACAAATAGGAAGGGATAGTTCTTTCATTGCATTGATAGAAATGAGACTATCAAAAGATCTCTCTATTTTTTAGAGAAAAGAGTTGGCGTGGGTTCTACCAACGAAACGAAGAAGTTGGTCTTTTTCATGCAGAAAGATAGTATGTAAGAAAAGAAGAACTAGCGTCTCCTTTTCTTATCTTCTTCCTCTAGAAATGGTTTTAATGCCCTTTCTATTTGGCTTTTAGAAAGGGAATAGCCGTGTCTCATTTCCGAATCCTGGGGGGATTCTGATTTCTTTTTACATATGCCACAAGAAGTCAGAAAATTCATAATTCGCAGCGCCATTCTTTTATACTCATAGCGTTACTGTCCATCTTTTGAAGATCTGCTCCCAAAACAAAAGAGAAAGGAGACTGATTTTAGTGGCGTGGGCTTTACCCAACGAAAGGCTTATTTTGAGAACGTGAACATGAGCGGTAGACTAAACACCCACACAATCTCGATTTGACAATTTAAGAAATGGAAGAATTGACTATTTGATGCAACAGCAGAGAGGCTACCTGGACACGACCTTTAACACAATGGAAATGGTACTACTGTGTCCCTAAGGGCCCAGTCTTCCTTTTCAGAGAGAACTTAATCAGAACATCTTTCTATATGATAATTTGAGAGTCAAAACAAAGACTAAGATCGAGTATGGAATTCTGTTTACTCACTTTAAATTGAGTATCTGTTTCCCTCCTTTTCCCGCTAGGACCGGAAATCCTGTATTTTCCATATCCATACGATCGAGTCCTTATAGGTTCTGAAATAGTGTAATGGAAAAAGAAGTGCTTCGAATCATTGCTATTTGACTCGGACCTGTTCTGAAAAAGTCGAGGTATTTCAAATTGTTTGCGGACAAAGTAAGGGAAAACCTCTGAAAGAATTTCCATATTGACCTTGGACATATAAGAGTTCCGAATCGAATGTCTTTAGAAAGAAGGTCTTTTGTCTCATGGTAGCCTACTCTAGTCCCCTTACGAAACTTTCGTTATTGGGTTAGCCATACACTTCACATGTTTCTAGCGATTCACATGGCATCATCAAATGGTACAAGTCTTGGATAAGAATCTACAACGCACTAGAACGCCCTTGTTGATGATTCTTTACTGCGACAGCATCTAGGGTTCCTCGCATAATGCAATATCTCACACCGGGTAAATCCTTAACCCTTCCTCCTCTTACTAATACTATAGAATGTTCTTGTAAATTATGGCCAATACCAGGTATATAAGCAGTGATTTCTAATCCAGAGGTTAAACGTACTCTGGCAACTCTATGTAAGGTAGAGTTGGGTTTTTTTGGGTTGATAGTGGAAAAGTCGACAGATAAGTCATCCTTACTGTCCCTCTATAGAACCGTACATGAGATTTTCACCTCATACGTCTCCTCGTTCAATTCTTTCGAAGGGATCCTTTTCCTCGTTCGAGAGTCTCCACCCTTCTTCCACTCCGTCCCGAAGACTAACTATGACCAATTGAGTCACGTTTTCTTGTTCTAATTGAACACTTTCCATTTATGATTAAAGGAGAAGATTGTTCTTTTACCAAACATATGCGGCCAAACCACTCCCTTTTGTGCTCTTTCGCCCAGATAGATATCAATATATATCTCAATCCTTTCACAGGCATAGGCGAATGCTAAAAGACAGGCAGAGGCAGAGGCAGAAGCAGAAAGAACAGATTTAGCCTATCCCAGAATCAGATCTCTAGGTTTACCAAATCCTGATCAACCAAATGTCTTGTGAAAGAGGGCTTTAAGTCAGGTCTGGAATCTTTCGAACCCAAAGAGGTGGCTGATCCCTCCGCATCAGAATAGGCATACGAGTCTGCTTTAACCAACAGGGGTGTGTATTTCCTACTTTCCTGGTAAGATAGAGCGAAGACAAGACAAGCTTGCCTTCATCTGTGTGGAGCAAAGTAAAAAAGTGGATAAGATTGCCAATCTCAAAGAAAAACGAGTAGGAGGAGATCTACATGGCGCAACCTGAGGGGTTCGAAACTCGGGGAAAAGAAGATCACATATGGTTGTTGAAGAAGAGCTTGTATGGGCTCCGAGGCAGTGGTCAAAGAAATTCGACAAGTTCATGGTCGATCGGTACCTTTACATCAATATCGTAGATGGGAGCCCAGGCTTCCGTAACCGAATCCCGTATTGGGTTATACATTTCCTTAAACAAATACTGCATCTTAGCCTTAACGATTTCAAGATACCGTATCCGAGCGTTGGTAACGGCCTATTGTTAGCTCTGGCCTTTATGGATCTGTTGATACGGGGTATATCCAGTAATAACAGGCTTCACAAAATTGACCCCTATTGCATCATTGATGGGATTCCGGTCACTACCGCACTATCGAAAGCTCAATATCCGTCTAATCAAATGAATGCAGTTACTGCGCTATTTCTTACCGGAGAACACCTTTTCTGGTACCTCCGATATCGCTAGGAAAGGTAGGTCTATTTATATTTCTATCTCCACTTATATGACATTTCAAATTTTGCTACTTTTAAAATAGTCTTAAATTGATTTAATTTTCTATTATAGATTATTAAACTCTGCGCAGAGGTGTATAATTTCACTGTGAGTCATGATTTTCTAATGTTTGGGTTAGCTAGACCCAAACACCAGAGAATCTTTAAATGGCTTTATATGGTTCTCTGGTGTTTGGGTCTAGCTAACCCAAGCATTAAAAAATATGACTCACAGTGAAAGTGTACACCTCTGCGCAGAATTTAGTAATCTGTTGTAAAACCCCAAATTTTGCTACTTTTAAAATAGTCTTAAATTGATTTAATTTTCTATTTTTGTGTTCATGAAAACATTGGGAATTAAAATTTTTATTAAATTAAAAATTTATCATAGGAAATTAGTAACATGTTTGTGCAATCATACTTTTGCATATGATTTATTTTGGTTGAGTGGCCTTTGACAAACCTCAAAATGATCCAAAATAATTTTGTAAATGATTTTATGGTTTAAGTGAGTAAATTTTTAAAATGCATTTAGTACAACGGTCTTCTCTACAATATGTCTCTGTCTTCTTTTATAATTAAATTCCTTGATTTCCAACTCAGATCCTTCAATCGGAGCTTATTAGAACCTTTTTTCAGCTCCAAATCACTCTTTGGTGCTTATCATTCACCGACTTATCTCTAGAAACTTTCTTATAATTTTTCCAGCTCTTTCTGGACCTTTTTCCTATTTTCTGTGAGCAAAATCTAATTTTTAGATGCTCCAAAATATCTTTTCTTGAGCTCAAAATACTTTATTTGGGTTCACCATATTTCATAATGTCTTGGGAATTTTTCCATAATTTTCGGGACCTTTCGGGTATTTTTCGGAGCCCAAATATCAATTCTGGACTTTTCTACAATTATTTAATTCAGAGTATTTAATAATTCTGAAATTAATAAAATATCTCGTTTTTCCACCTTCCTAAAACCCTACAAGTATATACATGGTTGCAAAGGTCTTGACGCGCTGATTTCGAAAGTATGGTCCGTTTTTGCAGCTGCCGCTCGTAGCTCGTTAGATCTAAAGCCGAAATTTGGAAAAGTTAGGTTTCCGGTGAACTCTCCGGCGATCTTTTTCGGCCATCTCGACCGTCTCCGGCAAAAACTATCACCACCATAAGGTAGCCCTCTTCGTTCTATGCATCATGACATATTTGTTTTCTTAATCCATGTCCGTTTGACCGTTTCTCAGTTCGTTTTCCTTTGTCCGGTGTGTTTTCCGGCTAGGAGCACCATCGAAGCAGTCGATGTTCTTCGTTTTCAGACGAGCTACGCCCACCTTCGCACTGTATCCAGCGCTGCCCAACCGGCTTCCCCTGCACCCCTGCGCCCTCCCTCCTGCCTTGCTGTGCACATACAGAACACGCAGCTAGCAGGCAACCACCAAGCACGCCAACGAGCAGGCCAAGGCGCCCCCTTCCTCCTTGCCTTCCTGCAGGTCAGGGTGTCCAGCGCCCGACAGCCCTTGGATCAGCCGTCGCCCTTTTTCCTTCCCTGTGAACGAACTGCAAGGAGCAGCAGTCCCCACCACGGCCATGGTCACGATCTGCTGAAGGAATAAGATGACCGAGGAAGAAGATGAAGTATTTACAGGTTTACCACCGGTGTGTATTTTCGCCACTGTTTCTCCGTTTTGACTCTAAATTGACTCATTCAAATTGCGTTTGGTTCGTATTTTCATACACCACATGTTTATGCTACTGTACAGTAATTTGGACACTTTTAAATTCTGAGTTAACATTATATTAATTATTTTTCTATAGCAAATCTTTGCGTTCTAAATCCATTTTTCATGATCTTTATATTGATATGATTGTAAGAGCGAGTAGAATAATTTTATAACCTTTTCAAACTGTTTTTATTCTGTTGGTGTACTGTTTTAATTATTTTCTCTTGTTTGTTTCGTGTATGTCGCTCGAATGTTTGTGTGTTGATGTGGTGATTGATCGAGTTTATACGGTGAGTGTTACGTCGTGATTCTCGGAGCTATCAATTGAAGATTTGGATTAGAGAAAGGATCTTAAGTTTAAGGCAAGTATAACATGGACCATCCTTATTGTCCTATTTACAATAATTACAATTCATATATGCATGTGTCCACCTTGACAACCTTAGAGATTATAATATTGATTTTCTATCTTGATTTCTTGATCACCTATGAGATGTGCATTGGGTAGCTATTGCTAGTGTTTTATTAATGCCAATGATCTTGTGATGTGATTAATGGATTATGTAATGAACAATTTAATATATTTCTATTACTATTCAAAGGGGGCTAGAGCCTTGGGATTCGGTGGATTGGCTTTAGTTTCTCTCCATCGGATTTCTGAACCTAATGACCCAAGACTTACCGCACAGCTGTGAGGGCTACATGGCTCTGGCTCTAGTTGTTTAGAGGACATTTTCTAGCTTATTAGCGGTTACCCGAAAGGGCGCTAGAGGGGCACCACCTTGGTGTAAGACAACCCCTAATCTTATGAGTATAGCCGAGAAGGAGTGTGCCATATTGAGAAGAGGGTTTCTACATCTTGCTGCTTCTGAAACCTTGTGACCCTAACTTGTTAGACGAACCTTTAAATGACTTTATATGGTTAGCTGGTGTTTGGGTATGGCCCACCCATGCATCAGAAAATCATGACATACAGTGAAAGTGTACACCTCTGCGCAGAGTTTAATAATCTATTATAACAGCCACGCTCGCGGTCATGAGCGGCCTTAGGCACACGTTTCGCTAGATGTTCACCATGCTATGTTTATTATTGTTGTTAATGTCTTTGCTATTTATTAACCTTATGACAATTGATCATTGGATTAATATTGGGAGTTGCATTACCTTGATGCTACTCAATCGCTATAAAATGAACATGAATATTAAAAGCTAAATATAGTCAAACAGTGTCTAGCCTTTTGAACCTCATGAACTCGTGTTATACTTGCAGAGTACGAAATGTGATCACCCTTGCAATTCCCCACCACAGATGAAGATTGGAGTGAAGACTACCATAATGAGTATTAGGCTTGGTGTCTCCTAGTCGATCTTGTCCCTGTGATGGAGCTTCCATGAGTGTGACGTCATAGTTACTATCTATATTTGTTCTATGTAATAAATACTTATATTCGTTATGTAAACACTGTGATGATATATTTATAATTTGTCGGCTTATATGTGTGACTATTTCTGGGGCACATATGAGTCTTTTATGCATCCTATTTTATCCTTAAAATATGGGTGTGACAACTTGGTAAACCCTCAGATTGCCTAGTTATACGAGCTGTAACCGAGGTAGGGATCGGTAGCAATTGATAGAGGAAAGCCCTTCCGCTACTATATTGGAATAGAGACCCTGCCTAAGCGCCTTCCCGAGATCGGACTCGAGGGAAGGTAAGATATCCCCCGGGAGGTGTGACTAATTATGATCCCTCTCCAACTTGACTATTAGCTTAAGCGTCTTCGCTAACCCGGCTCGCGAAAAGAAGGGGAATATAGCTTATTCTGTCGCCTCTCAAGTAGGTATTCGCAGGTATTGGGATGTATATACTCGACCTTCAACTATGAAACATTGTAGTCGAACTTTCTTTCGTTCAGTCTCGTTCTGAGAGTGGAATCGAACCACTCACTCTGTTTGGATTGGGCCCAGCCAGCGAAAGGGGATTTACAGTCCCCCGCCAGCTGCCCGCCAGAACCTTTTTCTTGCTTGATTTTTATACGCTTTTTTGAGCAACTAGCGTGAAAGCCATTGCGCGTTAGCGCATCCTCTTGCTCGGTTAATATAGTTTAGGATTGCCAATTTGATTGGAAATTCTCTGCCGCTCCCTGCCGTCAATATAGCTTGTTTTTCAAACTAGCATCGAATTTCCTTTCGTAAGGGAAGTCGAGGATAGGTATTTTCCAAGTAAAGTTTAAGGTTGATGGAAGGTGACTGACCAATTTTATGTATCCCGAAAGGGAGTATCAAATGACATGAGTCAATCTGTACCGACTCCCATTAATTACACCTTTTCTAGGTTACGAGTGTGGAAAGGAAAGACTTCTTACTTTATTCCATTCACTACAGGTTAAGTAAGCATGAACGTAGATAAGAGAGCAATGCGAACAGTTCAGGAGGTCGCAAATCAAACCCTTAGTTCAGTGACGGGTTTCATAATATTGGTCAATCATAACCGAACAAAGACACATCTTTGGTGCAGTTTTCCTAAAGGTGGCTCACAGGGAAGAGATCCGTTTTGTCAATCAGCAAAACCAGTTTTCGTAGTGATGAAAGAAATTTCCCTCGATCATGTGTTCTCGGCCCTGTGACTGGTAAGTCAGTTCAGGCAAGAGATGATGGCGGGTCGATCACGATTTAGTCTTCTTGATAATTGAGTATACGTCCGCCTAAGGTAAGGTCTGGTTAGAAATCCTTAGGAACAAGAAAGGGCACACAATCAAAGCCAGAGGTCTTCACCAAATTCAGCAAGACTAATCGTATTCTTCAATCATCGATCCTGAATTCAACATATAAATCAGATTACCTTCCAATCTGGTTGTATCTCTTTCTTAACTCCCTTTTTTGGATACACTCTAGTTTTCAAAATTATCCATGGCTACCACTGACAATACTGCTATTAGTCACCCCCCAACCTCTACCTCAGTCTCACACTGTGATTAACTCTATTCATTTTCAATACCCCATACACACTAAACAGGATGATTCCAACTTTCTACTTTGGCAATCACTGATTTTTCCTGTGGGGCCATGGCCTTATTGAATACCTCGAAGGCACTATTTCTTCACCATCCCCTACCTTAGTACTCGCCAATGGCACAGCCACCCCAAACCCGGCCTACGAAACCTGGATTCGTCAAGACCAGTTGCTGCTGGCTTGGCTTCTCTCGTCTATCTCCCCATCGATTCTTCCTCAGGTTGTCTCATGCACCACCTCCACCGATCTATGGAGGCTTCTCAAAAGCTCTTACTCCTCTCAATCGAATAACTAAACCATCGAGAAAGAAAAGCTTTCGTCATAGTCACTCACATCGATATGAGTGCTTTCTATAGGAAATGCATTCCAAGGACTCCCTTTGCTTTGCACAAAACGCATATTTATCTTATCCACCAGTTGCTCCGCATGTTCGATATCTGCGCTAATCTCCCCAAAATCTTACAAAGCGGCACCCCTCTGCTCTTGTTGATTGCCATTTTTCCTCCTTCCTCGGGACCTACCCCTCATCATTCTTTGAGAATCATAAGGACCCATTCCGGTAGTGCGAAAATCTGCTGCACTGTCTTCACTGCCAAGCTCTAGTAATAGAAAATAAAATCAACTATCTAATCGAGCATCAATCCTAGGAATTTTCTCCTCACGGAGAGAGATCAGAAAGCTTGGCACCGGATTCCGAAGTACCAGTACCGAAGAAAGCAAAAGCTTTCGAGCGAGCAGCGACTCCAATGTTTGGTAAAGGGAATGACCCTGGATACTCAGTGGCTGGAAATCCATTTGCTCGATTTAACGAAAAAGCGCACAAGTCACGCTCGCCTGTTAGAAGTGATTTTAGGAGGAAGTTGGATTGGTATTTTCTACTGGATTTGTGCCTATAGACCCAAGATAAAGTCTCTCTCTTGCATTACGTGATAGAAATGAAATGACAGCAGCCCTCGCTGAATACCGTTCAATATCCGTATTTATTAGACAAATCAAGACTTTGAGCGTATCGGTATCGATAAGTTCCCGTCCCGATATCCCTGGGTTCCTTACTATTAATGGACAAGTTGGTAACATTCAATTGAGAGGACAAGTTGGTAGATGCATCCCACTCTCTTTGGGAAAAGCAGGATTCTAGCTTGCTCCCTTAAGTCTAAGAAAAAAGAAAAGCCATTCTCCTATGGTTCAAACAGACAAGACAGTACGCAATCCCCTTTTCTATCGCCGTGAGAAGCTGAACACAGGCGATGAACTGCTTCTTCCTTCGATTATGCCTTTTTTAGTTAATGCACCTCTTTTTCCTTCTGCTCTCGCTTCTTTTCACAGGAAAAGGCTGTGCAAAGAGCAAGAGTAAAATGGTACAGAAGTTGATTGGTTTACTAGTACAAGTAGTGTTTCACTATAGTGAGTTGTGGTTGGTTGTTGACCAACCGAAAATGGGAGAAAGAAAGATTCACAAACGAGGCGAATTCTCGAAAAACCAATTGTTGCACTAAGATACTTACGATTATGCGAGCTCACCTAAAGTCAGATCGAGGGGCGACACTCGATTTACTGTCGAGAAAAATGATCTAGACTAGACTAAGAACTCCCAGGAAGGATGAGAGCTCAAAATCTTGATTTTCTTCTATTATCTTACTAAAGATATTTATTTGTCAAGCTTTTAGACTTTGAAGGACTAACTTTCTTCTTAAGAAAGAAAGTGGAAGACTATTGATCTTATAATACGTCACCGGTGTACTTACTTCAACAAAAGAAGCATGGGCCTCTTCGATAGAAGCACTCTCTTCTTAGCCCCGTCCCCACCTTTGTTTCCCATAACACTAACTTGACCCTCAAACCAAGTTAAGATAGTGAGAGAGTGAAAAAGATGGCACAACTTCATCACCAAAGGAAGGAAGAGCTTTGCCCATTTGAATTATCAAGATCCGGCTACCCAAGTAAGAAATATTTCTAATAACAAAAAAAGCGAGGAGAGCGGTCTAGAAGAGTAAGCGAATGGTTAATTCACTAAAGTCTTTCTTGGAAGTGGAAAACCAAAAGATGCTATGCTGACTACCAAAGAACGCATGGATAAGTGGGCGAGCAAGCGAAGCCCCAGGTTCGGAAAGAATAGAAAGAATAGTAGGTACCGGAGTAGTAGATACCAAAATGATTCTTGAGCTGCGCTGGGAGAAGTGAAGAAAAGTCAAATCTTTGAGAAGGAAGAGCGCTATCCTAGTCAAGAAGAGAAGTTCTCGAGATATCTATGGTGAACCGATGTTGCTTAGGGCGGGTGACCATCTTATGATTGAAGATAAGCACCGAAAGCTTTCCTGGTGAATGGAAGTGAGGCGTTCGGAAACCTATTCTAGTAGAGGAACCAACCCTAAGAAATCCTGACCAAAAGATAGCTACGTTCCCATCACTAACGTCACTTCGGAGTATGTGGCTGATCCGCTGAGAAAAGACAGGGAGGCAAACAGAAAGTACCACTTTTCTTAAGTTAAGATGAATCTATTGAAGAGTCAAGGTTTCCAATGAGCACGGATGAGGCGAAGCATCGATCCCTAACAAGCGAGGCGGATATAAAGGAATCTTAGTCTATGTCTTGGTCACCCAGAAAAGCATTCAGAGATAGTTGAATTGAGGGACCTCTACTTTACGTACCTCTATAGTCTTAAGAGAAAGTAATACACTCAGTCTCACCGTTGGAGGATTTAGTGGAGGATCTATGGCGTTAGCTCGAAGCCCATAGAGAGAGAGAGAGAGAGAGAGAGAGAGAGAGAGAGAGAGAGAGAGAGAGTAAAAAGCCTATAGCACTGCAGCAAGACCAAGGTCTCGATCCACAGATCTAGTGGTCAGTCACCGTCAATATTTGATTCTACGGCCAATGCTGCTAAATTCAAATAGCAATTAAACCATGTTCCTGGGGAAGCCCTAGCCTTGGAACAAGGGGCTTTACTAATATAGAAATAGAAATCAGATAAAGATGCCTAGTCTGCGCTGTTAGAATCCATTGGAGAAAGGCTTGCTCACTTCTTCATCTGTGAGATGCTCGTATTATAATAATTTATAATAATGGGATTGGACCTTGCTTCGATCCCCTCTTTAAGAGACTCCAGAAACTCATTGACCCATAGATGTAATAGCCGAAATGAAACTCTTTTCCTTTATCCCATAGGAACTAGTATAGAATTCTAAAAGAGGTCTTTCCTTTACGTCGTAAAGAGAAGCATGTGCCTTCCACCTATCCTTCCACGTACAGCCAGGCTTTAATAAAGAACGCATCGGGCAGCAAGCGGAAAAAGAAAGTCGATTGAATCTTGGTAATTGCGTGAAGAAGCTCTCAGCGAAGAACAACCCCTAAATCTCGGAAATATTGAATCGGGATCCGATCTTTTTTGGTACACTTGAGTCATAAGGTGTGTACAGATAGACAGGCTTCCTTTCGAAAGGCTAGGCACCATTTGACCCAAATCTCCTCATATGATGGGTATAGGCTAGTTGAAAGGAATGACCTCACGTCAAGCGAACGTCATCAAGGAATCTCTGTTTTCAACCTTTGTGGCATCGGTTACAGCTGGGAAAGCGAACCTCTATCCATAACAATAAAGAAGAATCTCGATCTAATTGGAAATTTCCCATCACCTTTTTTTGACTAGGCTGGTTCCTGTTTGTCAAAGTGTATTCGCCCCCGGAAACGCTCCGATGTAATTGATTTTTCATACGGGTAGTGAATCGTTACAGGTAAACGATTTGTGTGGGTTAAGGTAATTATTAAACCTTGACCAATGTATCTTGCGGCGCGTATTGTTTGTTGACCATAACTAATGAACCCAGTTAGCATAGGGAACATATTCTAAATCTATATATGAAAAAGGTATGTTTCTTTCTCTTGCTTGAGAGAACTTTTGTGTTGAAAATATTCTTACTGTTATTGTATTCTTATTTATAGTGACACTAGTTGGGAAGAAGTTGTTAATAAGAGATTGCCCAGAGAAATAGGTAAAAGAAATTTCCATCCAAGATGTAATAACTGATCCATTCTCATCCTGGGTAATGTCCATCTTATTGTAATAGAAATGAAGATAAATAAATAAGCTTTAGTTAATGTAATAAAGATACCTATTACCATTTCCAAAATTTCAATTATTTTATTCATTTGGAAAAATAAACAAAAAGGATATATAGGGAATAGATAAATTCCACCTGCCTAAGTATAGTATGGAAATGCATTCATTTTCTTTGCATCGATTTTGATCCGCAATACAGGGTGGTATGCTAGCAGAAAATAGAAAAGGCTCAAGAGAAGGGTATTTTCTGGGAGTACGTGGCAACTGGCTCAAGACTTTAGTTGATCAATCATGCATCATTTTAATGAAAAGCTTGCTGTCAATGGTAAGAGGATCCATGGGACGAACCAAGAGAAGGCAAAAAGGTAAACCGTTAGACCCCCGAAGCCAAGCAGAAGGAAAAGAAAATGAGTGATTCGACTGAAGAAGTGGAAAAGTGGGAGCCGGGAAAATTCCTAAACATTGATTGCGGGTAGAAGAAGGGATAGGCAGATGAGTGTGAGGGAGTCCTTTTCACCATTATTAATGAATTTTATTAGACCTAGCTCTTGAAAAAGCAATGGAACATGCAAATGGGCAGCAACTCTTCTTTTACACTAGGTACGCCGGTGATCGAGTGTTTAAGGTTTTGGATTTAGGACCTAGATGTCATCGAATGAATGCTCGGTATACTTGCTTTTGGAAGGAAGCTAATCTGAACACTGAATCCAGAAGAAAGAAGCTTTTCTATTTTGAGAGATGAATTCATAGAGAGAAGGTTGTAGAAGGTAAGTAATCCGATGCGTGTTCAAATCCAACAAGAACGTCTAATGAAATGACGGAAGATGCACATTATTCTCTCGTAGCTGGGGCTAAGAACGATCCTCTTATCCAACTTTCTGTCTGTCCCAAAACTGAACCTTGGTACTGCTTTACTTCAGCATTCTACGACTGAATCCATTCTGGAAATGATGACTTGCCCACAGTAGAAGTTAGTGTCATTTTCCGCTTTTTAGGTGAAATTGGCTTTACTAGTCTCCTCTCTGTCTCTTTCCACTTCTGTCTTTCTAGTGCAAATCTCATAAGTAGAAAGAAAGTGGTAGTTTGAAGTGAGCCGCGCTCTCTCTTTCGGAATTCTGCACCTAGGTACCACTCTAGATTTCTTACTGGCTGACTCAAGTGCTAACTCATAGTGCATAGCATGTTCATAAGCCTTGTTCACACTATTAGTGTGTTGAGCAGTGACCATATACTTCACTTCCTCCTTTAAACCACTTAGAAAAGAGGAAAAGAAAAACTTCTCAGTAAGATTAGGGTTTTCCAAGATCAGTCTAGTCTGGCCTTTACTTTTTTAAACTTGCTCATATACTCCCTTAGAGATCCAACCTGATGTAATTTTCTTAATTCATCAACTGGGTTACAGATTTGGATGCACAGAAACCTATTCTTGACCTCACTAATCAAGGTGTCCCTATTAGGATGAGGGTTACCGACCACATAACTCCTGTACCACTCACTAGTTTACAACATTGAAATAAGCGATTCTTTTTGCAACGTTTTTTTCTCCTTTTTCATTATCATTTTCCCTCTCAAAAAAGATCGAAAGGATTCACTCTGGTGCTGCTTGCTGGTGGAGGTTGACTATCTCCACTATGAATAAGTCTTTCTCGAGTAACTGAGACTCAACGTGTAGGCGTTGGAAGCAGAAATAGGAGATGGGTCGTTCCAGCTCGGCAAGAGGATTCCGGAACATCCAAGTCCTAGCTATAACATAGACAGGAAAGTTTTTTCTTTCATTGCAATGTCTGGCATCGTTTAAAATAGGCTCGCTACATAGTTGCAGGCTCGCTCGCTCCATTCTTAAACTCGCTGGCTGGTGAGGCAGAGTTGGTATGGCACTGGCTGGCTGCTAATGGTCACTCAGGATCTACTATGCACGATACGCCGACGATATTTTGTTTGGGATTCCCCGGGCCAAATAGATATACCTGTTCCATTCCAAGTGAAAGACCAGCAGCTGCGCATATTATTGAACGCTTGCGGCAGGTTTCAATTCCACTTTTCCTGGGCAAACTAGAAAACAAGTACCGATGTCAGGAGATGGAAGTCAGGTTGACGAGGCAGTGACGTAGGATAAGGCTATTCATCTCAGTCCTCATGCTTCCGTCATCATATCCCGCCAGAAAAGAAGAAAGGCGAGTCTTTGCTTTGGCAAAAAGAGAAGGAGCTCTTCTTGCCCATATGGGAGTGGAAGCTTCAGTGTAAGCAGAAGCTAGACAAGAAGATAGATTCATCCTAGGCTTTGCTTGGCCCTACTGTAGTTTTGGTGCAGCTAACTAAGGGTCGAATTTCATGACTTGATGAAGAGGAAGCCGAGTATCTTTGGTCTTGAAGAGTCAGGCCAATCCAACTGCTTGCTCCTGCCCAACTCAGTCTCAGTCGTACCATAATGCGCCTGGACTCAACACTTTTCTTGCTCTAAGACCACCCTCTATCCCTCATGTCAAATAGATGACAGAATTGAAAACAATCTTAGAATATTTAAGCTGAGGAACATAGAGGTCTCTCCCACCATTTTTGTCATATACCTCTGGAATAATGTTGAAATCACACGCCACTAAGCAGGAGCCTAAACCAAGTGGTTTATCTTAGCATGCTAGCCGCTGCTTCATTTCGTATAGCGATAATGCTTTCTCTTTCTTAGCACTCCACCCCGCGGGGAACTCTAGTTGCGCTTTGGTTGGCTTTCTCTTTTTTTCTATTTTCTCTGACTTGTTCAGGTTGACCTACTTGACTCAGTGGTTAGAGTATCGCTTTCATACGGCGAGAGTCAATGGTTCAAATCCAATAGTAGGTAAAACCGCCCCCCCGCCCCCGCTTTTGCCGGCATGACAGGAAGCACAGACTGGCATCAAGGAGTCGAATGACCAAAGCATCAGTTGCTTCCACGAGTGTTGGCATTTCTGACATCATTACCAAAAATAGAGTTAGACTCCATGCCCGGCAACGGCGCCAAAAATGCTTGATGGTATTAATTAAGTGTCACTTGGTAAATTACTTAGCCACCTCTTTTAAACCTATATCTCTTACAACAACTAAGTTGTCATCCCTACCATGAATATAAGAGATGTGAATGGAAACTACCCAGATTAATACTAAGTAGTTATTATGAATGCAAGTGACTAAAGAGAATATAAAATATTAAGTTCAAGTATCTGCAAGCGCACAGATTAATTAAGTATCTGCAAGCGCACAGATTAATTATACCATTGTAGCATTTTACCCAGGAGTATCCCGGGTTGTCATTTATATTTTACCACTGGGAAGGGTTGGCAATAAATGGGATGCAGGTAGATAGATAGATGTCATATGCATATGCAAATATGGAGAATAACCATGCATGATCTACTTACTCAGAACAGGGGTTATGTCACAATAATAATGATATGTATGATAAGCATAATGATCAATCAATCAATCAATAATAATAATGATCACTTAGAGCACTTCCTATCTAGCAACTAGCATGGATTAGGTTGAAGCATAAGGATATCCTAAGTCATTCTAACTATACTATCAAAGACATATTAGATTGGTGCAATTATACTAGGAATCATGGCGAAGACACTTCATATTCATACTTAATGGAATATTACTAAGGAAGATCAAGATTATAGCCAGCCTTCTAAAGTAATAATAACTTCCTACTCTCCCTACATTCGGAGTGTGGACTACAAAGGACTCAACGGGAGTTTCACATCCGCGATCTACCACAGAACCCAGAATATAAGATGCATTTGTAGACAAACTACATCTAAGCACCATGCTTACATGCTGTTGGTCACCCATCCATGACGTCAATGAATGAGATCTATACAAACCTATGTATGAATATGAATGCATCCTAACTATACAAAGTATACAATATAGATAAGCAATGAGTAGCATAATTGAGAACATAATCAATAGTAGAATAATGTCAATCAACTTTATCTTAAGCACTCAAAAGAGGTTTAAGATACAAGAGAGAGCTTACAATGGCTCCGGGAAGCCTTCTAGCTCCAGACAGATCCGGAATGTAACACCCTAGTGTTAGTTACTATTTTCACACTTGCATTTGCATGTCATCAAGCATAGATCATGCCATTTCATGCATTATTATCATTGCATTTTATTTGATTCCCTTTTATTGCTATATGTTTGTTTATATGTCCATATTATGCAAAATGTGTTGACATGCAAATGTGATGCTTGTTTACGGTTCTAAATGCTTTATACATGTTTAGGATAACATTTGGAACAATGTTCATGTTGGTGAAATCCCCAAAATACCCCTCTAGCTCATAGTTGACTAGAGAGCCCTTTAAAAGTTATTCTGTTTGACCAAACAAGAAGGGCATTTTAGAGATTCTGCATGTCAGTGCACCCTTAATCAAAGTTGTGTAGAATTTTATAAGCAACAAACTTTATTTTTGGGTCAACTCATGAAAATGAGTGGAAAAAGGTCAAAAAGTTGAATTAGTGCAGATTTGGAGCTGTTTTGGAAGTTTTCAAATTTTCCTAAGTCTAAACCGGTTTTCAGTTTCGGTGTACCCCTGTTCATCGACTTGTATCTCTCAATCCAGGCCGAACTAGAGTAAAGTGTCTTAATAAGAAATGATCTACTCGTATAGCTCTTCAACCTATATTAGTGAAGTTTTCGCTGAAACGCTCTGGATTGCGAGTTATAGATCGATGAAAAATCGAGTTTCAGTCGGGTCCGCGGAAACTGAATCAGAGCCGATTCAGTTCGACCCTCGGGCGAATCGCGCGACCGCGTCAGGCCTCGGCCGCCAGATGGCGCCGTACGCCGTCGTTGCTACCGCGCGGTTGGCTTACAAAGGGGAGCACGCAATCCTGTCTCCCGCACGCTCGCCCTCACTCTCCCCGCTCTCTCGCCCTCTGCTCGCTCGCTGCTCTCCTCTTTCCTCTCCGCCGTCGCCATTTCCGCCGTCGCCATTTCCGCCGCGACCGCCGCGGTGAAATCCGCCGCCACCGAGCCGTCTCCGACCGCTCCACCCTCGGCGCAGCTGCAGCTTGCTCTGCTCTTCGTTTCCGACCCGTTGCCGACCTCAGCCGACCTAAGGTACAGCTCCAGCAAGCTTCCCGCCGTCCGCCATTGCCGGAGCGCCGCCGAGCTCTCGGGTCGCCGCGACGAGGGCGATGCCGGGGTCGGCTTCCCTCTCTTTTGCTCGTTTAAGAGTCCCCGTTAGCCGTAGATCCATTCCACACCGTCGGTTAGGTCTATCTCGTCGTAGTTTCGCCGGAACCCGAGTTCGCCGTGAAACCGCTCGCCACCGTGCCGCCATGCGAGCGCGGTCAGTGAGTTTCCGTGCGCAATAGTTCGATTAGTCGCGCGCACAGGTCCGCTAGGGTTGCAGGAACACGGAACGAGGCCGAGCCGCGCGAGCAACGGCCGGAATCGGCCGGCGCAAGTTCGCCGGACCACCGCCGTCCGCCATTGCCGCCGTCGAGCTCGCTCCGGTGGAGTACGACCCTCGGCAGTTGGTCCATCGGGTTCGTCTCGTTGCCGCGAGTCGGTAGGTAGCCTCGGCGTCGCCGGAGACCTCGCCGTCGGCGAGCTCTCGCCGGTCAGCGCCGGCGGCTCTGTTTCCTCTCTCTGACGCGTGGGGTCGGGTCGACCCCGGGGCCCGCGAGTCAGCCGTTCGGGTGCGTCTCTGGTTCACTGAGCCGGGTGCACGTAGCAGTTCTATCGGGTTTAGGTTTTTGATTTATAAAATGAATTTCCAGAAAATGTGTAAAACCTTCCAAAATTCATATCTGGAGCTAGGAATGTCCAATGGGGGTGAACCAAATTTTGTTGTGTTTGTATTTCTGAGCTCTATCAAGGAAAAATATAAAATGTACTTTTTGAATACTTTTTGTGTGCAGTTATAATTAAATTGTTAATTGCTTGTAAACTTGATAAATGCATAAGTAATTGCAGGAATGTGCTAAAAATGTGATTCCACTTGCATTCATCTTGTTTAGGGAAGTAGAATCTATGAAAAATATGTTTGCTGGTGTTTTACTGTTATTTATATGATGTCTAGTATAATGTGCCTTTTATGCTTTAATCTTGCAAAAATCACCATGCTTAATGTGTTAAGGTTATGGACATGAATATTTTTCCTGGGCTATGTTATGCTGGAAAGAAGCTAAGAAAATTAGGAAATCTGTTGTTTGATACTTTTCACTGTGTTAAGTATTTTCCATTGCTTAAAAGGCTGGTTGCTTGTTATTTTTGTGTAGACTGTTATACTTGTCCAAATGACTTGAAATTTTGTCAGTAGGCTAATCTGGATGTGTAATAGCTACTGTAATTTCTATGGATTTTTCTGGTCACAGTAAGCAGTAGGTCCAGTTATAGGCTAGGGTTTATTTAATTGTTTCTAAGCAAATATCTTTTGGTTGTGGTAGGTTAGTTGATGCATGTTAATTATTAAGTGCAGGTTGTAGACCTCTCACCCGGGACGAGAAATTGTTCTATGCTTTGCTTAAGAAGGGTGAGTATGAGTTGGTTGTCTAGGAAAGAAATAAATGAGTGTGGATTGTTAAACTGATTGCATATCATGGGTTAATTCGTGCATCTCTATCTTGCATTTCATGTGCATTCTCAGTTCTCATATATGCATATCATGCATACAGGATCGCCGGGAGGAGTGACACTGTTGCAATTCGATCCACCGGAGGAGGGAGTTCCGCCGGAGATTGAAGTGCCCGAGGCTTCCGAAGGACAAGAAGAAGAGGCTGAACTTCCGGAGTGCCCTGATCACCAACCCGCTAACTTTGTGAAAGGCAAGCCCCAGAGCATTCCTAAGTCTCCACCTACTCTTTTTACAAATACACTGGTCTTTATTAAATCGTATGATTGTGCACTTAAGTATAGGAGTTGATATGATACCGTTGCTGCATTTATTCCTTGTCCACTTATATTTGATCCTGAAGTTATTACTAGACAAGGGGATGGGTTCGATCTTATGCTTAGCCATGCTTAGACCGGTAGAAGTCGAGGGATTTCCTGTCCTTCGCGAGCATAGGTGGTTACTAATGATGATGGGGTTGGATTCCACATGATGGACTATATGTGCCACCATGCCACAGTGTCTAATGAGAGAATCAAGGCTAGGTAGCGGGGAGCCGCATGACATGGTTGAGGTCATGCCGTCTTCGGTGCTGCTTGCGGCCGACTTGGACTGAGGCCACCAGACATCAGTTGAGATTGAAAGACGTCGTCACATAGCTGGCCAGATAAGTCGTTCTGACCGCGAAGCCGAGTATTTCTTTCTGAGCCGGGAATTGGGCGTGATAAGGCAGACATATTCTGGAGGTAGGAAGGATGTGCGGAGACACCATCTTACCAAGGGCAGGTCAGGGACCTGATGCATCCTGGAAGTGGGTTTGTCTCTGAGAATATGGACCCCTCCAAGCCCGCGATACATATTATGTCTCAGAAAGATTTAACGGTGGCCCAAGAAGCCAGTGGCTCGGCTGACAGGGTTTGTGATTGGCATATTTGCCAGCTGGTACAATCGATTCGAATCGCCATCTCTCCTGGTTAGTGAGAAACTGAACTGATCTTCTGGTGAGGTAGAGGCTAATAACTTGAACATAATGATCATGGTGAGATGAGGTTGATATCTGTGGATATCGGAAATCATATGGTTTTATTGATTGCTACAATATTCAGTGAATGCTTAGTATAGTGGCTAATCCTAGTAAATAGCTTAACTGAAATCGAAGCTTATCACAATTAAAATGAATAAGTTGAGGTTCTACTGTAGTAATGCTTTTGATGCAAAAATGATGCTACCCTCTGAGCTCCACCAAATAAGCCTTGCATATCCTTGAGAGTCTTTTTATTTACTCCCTGTCGGGTAAGTCTAGCTGAGTACAATTGAGTACTCAGGGTTTTATTCCCATTGTTGCAGATGGCGTAGTCTACTACGCGTATTGCAGGAATTGCTTCACCCCTGCGGGCGAAGAAGACTAGACCCGAGGGCAGGGTCATTATCTATCTTTAGTTGTTGTAAGAATGCTGCGACAGGGTCATGTGATGGTACTCGTATTTGAACTCTGTGGTGTAAAACTATGTTGACTTCTGCTACTACCCTATTTGTGTAAAAGACTATGTTGTACTCTGATGTTTAAATTCGGTTGCGAACTTATGTGTCACGTGATCGGGTATTGCTGAATGAATGATCCTTGGGGTATGAAAGGTTTGAAATCCTTCGAGATTTCCGGACTACCGGGTTTATATTGGCTCAAGTGCGACTGGATTGCGGCTAAAATGCGATCGTTGTACTTGTGCTCGTATAAATTGGTCGGTTCTGTGACAGCTGGTTCCAGAGCATAATTCAGCATATACCGTCACTTGACTATTTAAAAACTAAAAGAGTTTTGAGTTTTACAAACTAATTGCCAACTGATAGTGTGTATAGGTGATTTAAACCAAGTGTTTGCAAAACTTATGAGTACCAATGACCAAGTCCTATAGCCCTATGTATATGTGGTAATTAGGTGGCTTATGTAAGTACTGACTTGGGGGAAGTTGCATCATATTTCTATTTGTGGTTCCTTTGGTTTTATCGTGCGGATAATCATGAACTGTCGGTTTCTTATTGCTTCTTATGGGTCAATGTACCACGTCGCCTAAGGTAAGGTGAGATGTGAGTGTAAGATCGAACAACCATCGATCGATGGTGAGTGTATGATTACTGAAGTGAGTACATGTTATCCATATGTGTACTTATGGAAGTAAGGGGAGTAATTAATTTTTGGGGTCACAAATGTTCATGGGAACATTTCCGGCAAAAAGTGCTTCTTGTTGCCCTGCATACATTGGGAGTTGGGCTGAAATGAATCTTCTGCAGGTACACTAACCACGCAAAACGTATAGCACGGTTAGTTACGTATATGAGAGCACGTGGTATGCCACCGACTATAACGTTAGTTAAAATATATTATGTGTGAGGTCGTTGGCACGTGCATGCATCATGATCATGAAATTAATTTAAGCTATTTGTACTATTTCCTTCCCTATGGTAAAATTTGTGCTGTCCTATCTAAGATGTTGTAATGTACCAGATGGCAGCTGAAGGTGAGCCACAGAGTGGTCAGTTTCTGGAGCAGTTTGGCACACCCACTGTGCTATGGAGGTTGTTGAAGTCGGTGGGATATGCAGAGCCACCACTGTATTTCTGGAAGCCAGCGCAAACCATGGTGCAGCCTTGGTTTGATGTTTGGGTGACTATCCCTGTGCTTGAAAGGGGTTGGTCGTTTCCAGGAATAAAGGTGGAAGTTGACATGAGGACGCCATGGGATGGTGCGCAGCTTGCATCTTTTGAGGTGTTGACGGATATTTGCAGCCGGTTCAACAAGAGAGCTGATTTGGGGCCAGCAAATGTTTTTCCCAGGGTGGATGCTTCTCAGGGTGAGTGGGCTCAGTCTAGCCAAGCTTCTTTAGAGCGAGGCAGGGACGAGCGTGCTCATAGCACGGGTGCTTCTATGAGTGCTATGTTTGCTGTCCTGAGGATGCACTATTCCACTAGGGATGGTTGGATGAAGTCTCAGATGACTTGGTGGTAGCTCTCACTGCCTGTCGCAATGAGTTGTTACGACGCACTGGCGCCTTGTTGGCAGCTGATCGCCGTGTCGAGGTGCTTGAGAGGGAGAATGCAGATCTTCGCCGCCAGCTTGACAATCGCAATATGAGTTTGACACGTCAGCGCACTGAGTTTCTGCAGGAGTTGCGTGCTAGTCAGCAGCAGGTTTGGGAGTTGCAGCAGGATGTTCATCGTCTGAACAACCGTGCTGATCCGTTTCATCCTCCGGGTGCAGCGGAGTTTGCTCTTGAGATCTTCATTGCAGCTGATGATGGTGAAGCAAGTGAGGAAGAAGAGGAAGAAGACCCCGAGGAGATCGTGCCTATTGACGAGAGTGATGACCATGGTGGGAACGTGTCCGGCGTGGACAGTGACCACGATGACTAGGCTTTTTCTAGTGATCTTGCCATGATCGGCGCCCTTTTGTATTGGGAAAACCTTTAATGTCATGTAATGGGTAGCACCTGAATTGTAATGAGAGAACCCTGTGTGTTCAGGGCTGTAACCATCAAACTTTTAATTAAGTAATGGTAACTTATGCAGCTTGGAAACCCTTTTTGGTTGCGCCTTGTTATTGTGCGGTTGTGTGATGATTATTGAATTATTGTGCCGTTTGTTGGTTATCAAAAAAAAATGATCATTGATATCTTTGGGGCATAATCTTTTGGTTATCTTTGACATAACTGACACTTAACAATGGTTGTTGCGTGTTGCTACAGATGGCAGCTCATACCCGTCGTCATGGGTCAACCAGTGGTGGTGGGAACGAACATGAAGATGAGGAGTTGCCGCCTCCTCCACCGCGTACCCAGAAACAAATGTTTGCTCAGTTCTTGGACACCCAGCAAGCGATTTTGCAGCAGATGGTTGCTAGTAACAACCACAATCGCAATCGAGGTGGACGCCGCGGAAACGATGAGGACCAATACAGTAACTATAAGGACTTCATGGACACTAAGCCTCCGGTATTCAAGCAGGCCGTAGAGCCGCTGGAAGCTGATGAGTGGTTAAATACTATTGAACAGTCATTCTCTGTGCTGCGATTGACTGAAACCATGAAGGCTAGCTTTGCTGCTATGTTACTGCAAGGCCAAGCTGGAATATGGTGGGCCAATCGTAAGACTGCCTACCCTGTGGTCACTGATATCACCTGGGAGCAGTTCACTAGGGATTTCAGGGGGCATTTCATTCCAGCAGGCTTGATCAAGATGAAGGTCAATGAATTCATGCAGCTTACTCAGGGTACCAAGACCCTCACTCAGTATCATCATGCCTTTAACAATCTGTCGAGGTATGCCCCGTGGATGGTAGATACAGATGAAAAGAAGATTGAAACCTTCAAGAGAGGTCTTAGTACCAAGCTTATGAAGACTCTGGCGAACAACGCTTGTACAACTTTTAACGAGTTCATCAGTGAAGCTTATATCCAAGAGAAACAGAACAACTTGCACACTGCTTCCAAGGGAGGCAAGAGGCCATTTGAAGGAAGCTCTTCTCAGTCAAGGACTCCAGCAGCTAGTCGTGCGGTGGCAAATCGCCCTGCTTACCGTCCGGCTGTTCCTGGAGCAAAATTCAGACCCCCTCCAAAAAAGCAGCCAGCGCCTCAGCGCTACAAGAAAGGTTTCACAGTGCCTTTGAACAAGAACAACGCTCCTCCAAGCAACGCCGTTCCAGTGAGGACCAACCAAGGTCTGGGGCCATGCTTTAACTGCGGTCAACAGGGGCACCTTGCTCGCTATTGCCCTCATCCAAAGCAGGCTCGAGTGCATCACACCACTATTGAAGAAATTCCAGAAGGTGAACCAGTCACCGCGGGTATGTTTTCTGTGAATTAGCATCCTGCTATTGTTTTGTTCGACTTTGGATCATCGCATTCTTTCATAAGTCAAGCATTTGCACAAAGGCATGCCTTTCAGATCGTTGATTTGGGCTGTAACTTCCGGATAACCTCAGCTGGGGCTGAAATATGCACACGTGAGGGTATCAAGCAGGCGAGTATTGAGATTAATGATAGAAGTTTTATCAGTCATCTCATTGTGTTGCCTGGGCTAGGTTTGGATGTAATTCTAGGGGTTAGCTGGATGAACAAATGGGGTGCGGTATTGGACGTTGCTAACCGAACTTTGACATTGAAGGCGCCCCAGGGTGGGGGTACCTTTCAAGTTTCCTTACCTCGAAGAGGGGATCTTTTTAATCTCTCTTTCGCAGTTGAGGGCAAGACCGTCCAAGGTATTCCGGTAGTGTGTGAGTTTCCTGATGTCTTTCCTGATGATCTACCTGGACTTCCTCCTGATCGAGATGTGGAGTTTGCAATAGAACTTATTCCCGGTACGGCGCCTATTTCTCGAAGGCCATATAGAATGCCTCCTCATGAATTAGCTGAACTCAAGAAACAACTCCAGGAGTTATTGGACAAAGGGTTCATTCGCCCTAGTTCTTCTCCGTGGGGCTGTCCTGCAATCTTTGTTAAGAAGAAGGATGAAACTTTACGTATGTGTGTGGACTATAGGCCACTAAATGCTGTGACAATTAAGAACAAGTATCCTCTACCTCGTATTGATGTCTTGTTTGATCAATTGTCCAAGGCCAGGGTTTTCTCCAAAATTGATCTGAGATCTGGGTATCATCAAATTAAGATCAGACCACAAGATATTCCCAAGACGGCTTTCTCCACTCGGTATGGATTGTATGAGTATTTGGTTATGTCTTTTGGATTAACCAATGTTCCTGCACATTTCATGTATCTAATGAATTCGGTATTCATGCCTGAGTTGGATAAGTTCGTGGTAGTCTTTATTGACGATATTCTGGTATACTCTGAGAGCATGGAGGATCATGCTGAACACTTGAGGATAGTCTTGACTAGACTCAGGGAGCATAAGCTGTATGCTAAGTTCAGCAAGTGTGAGTTTTGGTTGACTAAGGTACCTTTTCTGGGCCATATCTTATCTGCTGAAGGTATTTCTGTAGATCCGTCAAAAGTTCAGCAGGTGTTGGATTGGCAGTCACCAACAAATGTGTCTGAGGTTCGCAGCTTTCTGGGATTAGTTGGGTATTATCGCCGCTTTATTCAGGATTTCTCTAAAATAGCTAAACCTATGACCAAGCTATTGCACAAAGATACCAAGTTTGTGTGGAGTGGGGAGTGTGAAACAGCTTTTCGCACCTTGCAAACGTTGTTGACCACTGCTCCAGTTCTTGCACAACCTGATATTGAAAGGCCTTTTGATGTGTACTGCGATGCTTGTGGCACTGGGTTAGGATGTGTTCTCATGCAAGAAGGCCGAGTCATTGCTTATGCCTCGCGTCAACTGAGAAAACATGAGCAAAACTATCCTACTCATGATTTGGAACTTGCCGCTGTAGTTCATGCATTGAAGATTTGGCGCCACTATTTGATGGGTCACAAATGTCATATCTATTCCGATCACAAGAGTCTCAAGTACATTTTCACTCAGCCTGAGTTGAACATGAGGCAAAGAAGGTGGTTGGAGTTGATCAAAGACTATGATCTAGAAGTACACTATCATCCGGGCAAGGCCAATGTCGTAGCCGATGCCTTGAGCCGAAAGTCACATTGCAATGTATTGCAGCCTTTGCTAGCAGACGGGTTCAATCTTGTGCATCCAGTGGTGTTGAATAATATTACTCTCAGTTGTACTTTGGAAAGAAAGATTATTGAAGGTCAGAAAACAGATCCCGGCATATATCATATCAAAAGGAAGATGAAAGAACAAGAAATGCTTCATTTCCGAGTAGATGAAAAAGGTATATTGTGGTTCAAGGATCGATTGGTAGTATCGAAAGACCGTGAGTTGAGGAATCAGATTATGGACGAGGCTCATTTGTCCAAGTTGTCTATCCATCCTGGTAGTAGTAAGATGTATCAAGACTTGAAACCTAGGTTTTGGTGGACCAAAATGAAGAAGGAAATTGCAGCCTATGTGGCCAGGTGTGATACCTGTTGTCGCGTGAAGGCTATTCATCTTAAGCCAGCAGGCCTATTGCAACCCTTACCAGTTCCAGGTTGGAAATGGGATGAGATAACCATGGATTTCATATCTGGGTTACCTCTAACGCAAAAAGGCCACGATTCTATTTGGGTGATCGTAGATCGATTGACTAAGATTGCACATTTCTTACCAGTTCGAACTACAGATCGTCCTCATCAGTTGGCATAGCTCTACTTTGCTCAGATACTTTGGTTACATGGTGTGCCGAGGACGATAGTTTCCGACAGAGGCCCGCAATTTATTGCGCGCTTCTGGGAGCATCTACACAAGTGTTTGGGAACCAATTTGGTTCGCAGCTCAGCTTATCATCCTCAAACTTCTGGTCAGACTGAAAGGGTAAATCAAATTCTTGAAGATATGTTGAGGGCTTGTGTTCTATCGTCTAAAGGTTCGTGGGAAGAATGGTTGCCTTTGGCCGAGTTCTCATACAACAATAGCTATCAAGAGAGTATTCAAATGGCTCCTTTTGAAGCTTTGTATGGGCGCAAATGTAGAACTCCTCTCAATTGGGTTGAATCAGGCGAAAGGAGATATTACGGGATTGACTTTGTGAAAGAGGCCGAAGAGAGAGTGCATACCATTCAAACACATCTCAAAGCCGCTCAGACTCGTCAAAAGAGCTATGCGGACAAGCGAAGAAGGCCATTGGAATTTGAAGTGGGTGACTATGTATACTTGAAAGTGTCACCTATGAAAGGCGTGCAACGCTTCGGAGTGAAACAAAAGTTAGCTCCAAGGTTTGTAGGTCCTTTTCAAATTCTGGAAAGAAGTGGAAGGTAGCATACAAGTTACGGTTGCCACCACACATGTCCACTATCTTCAATGTGTTTCATGTATCTCAGCTCAAGAAATGTTTACGAGTACCGGAAGAGCAAGTGGATTTTGGTGATATCAAGTTGAAATCAGATTTGACCTATGAAGAAAAGCCTATTGAAGTAATAGATTACAAAGAAAGAATCACCCGTAGCCGAGTGATCAAGTTCTATAAGGTGGTGTGGAACAACCAAAGTTATTGGGATGCGACTTGGGAGCGAGAAGATTACCTCAAGGAAGTCTATCCGTCTTTCTTTAAACAATGGTAATTAACTCTAATCTCGGGGACGAGATTCTTTTAAGGGGGGAGGGCTGTAACACCCTAGTGTTATTTACTATTTTCACACTTGCATTTGCATGTCATCAAGCATAGATCATGCCATTTCATGCATTATTATCATTGCATTTTATTTGATTCCCTTTTATTGCTATATGTTTGTTTATATGTCCATATTATGCAAAATGTGTTGACATGCAAATGTGATGCTTGTTTATGGTTCTAAATGCTTTATACATGTTTAGGATAACATTTGGAACAATGTTCATGTTGGTGAAATCCCCAAAATACCCCTCTAGCTCATAGTTGACTAGAGAGCCCTTTAAAAGCTATTCTGTTTGACCAAACAAGAAGGGCATTTTAGAGATTCTGCATGTCAGTGCACCCTTAATCAAAGTTGTGTAGAATTTTATAAGCAACAAACTTTATTTTTGGGTCAACTCATGAAAATGAGTGGAAGAAGGTCAAAAAGTTGAATTAGTGCAGATTTGGAGCTGTTTTGGAAGTTTTCAAATTTTCCTAAGTCTAAACCGGTTTTCAGTTTCGGTGTACCCCTGTTCATCGACTTGTATCTCTCAATCCAGGCCGAACTAGAGTAAAGTGTCTTAATAAGAAATGATCTACTCGTATAGCTTTTCAACCTATATTAGTGAAGTTTTCGCTGAAACGCTCTGTATTGCGAGTTATAGATCGATGAAAAATCGAGTTTCAGTCGGGTCCGCGGAAACTGAATCAGAGCCGATTCAGTTCGACCCTCGGGCGAATCGCGCGACCGCGTCAGGCCTCGGCCGCCAGATGGCGCCGTACGCCGTCGTTGCTGCCGCGCGGTCGGCTTACAAAGGGGAGCACGCAATCCTGTCTCCCGCACGCTCGCCCTCACTCTCCCCGCTCTCTCGCCCTCTGCTCGCTCGCTGCTCTCCTCTTTCCTCTCCGCCGTCGCCATTTCCGCCGTCGCCATTTCCGCCGCGACCGCCGCGGTGAAATCCGCCGCCACCGAGCCGTCTCCGACCGCTCCACCCTCGGCGCAGCTGCGGCTTGCTCTGCTCTTCGTTTCCGACCCGTTGCCGACCTCAGCCGACCTAAGGTACAGCTCCAGCAAGCTTCCCGCCGTCCGCCATTGCCGGAGCGCCGCCGAGCTCTCGGGTCGCCGCGACGAGGGCGATGCCGGGGTCGGCTTCCCTCTCTTTTGCTCGTTTAAGAGTCCCCGTTAGCCGTAGATCCATTCCACACCGTCGGTTAGGTCTATCTCGTCGTAGTTTCGCCGGAACCCGAGTTCGCCGTGAAACCGCTCGCCACCGTGCCGCCATGCGAGCGCGGTCAGTGAGTTTCCGTGCGCAATAGTTCGATTAGTCGCGCGCACAGGTCCGCTAGGGTTGCAGGAACACGGAACGAGGCCGAGCCGCGCGAGCAACGGCCGGAATCGGCCGGCGCAAGTTCGCCGGACCACCGCCGTCCGCCATTGCCGCCGTCGAGCTCGCTCCGGTGGAGTACGACCCTCGGTAGTTGGTCCATCGGGTTCGTCTCGTTGCCGCGAGTCGGTAGGTAGCCTCGGCGTCGCCGGAGACCTCGCCGTCGGCGAGCTCTCGCCGGTCAGCGCCGGCGGCTCTGTTTCCTCTCTCTGACGCGTGGGGTCGGGTCGACCCCGGGGCCCGCGAGTCAGCCGTTCGGGTGCGTCTCTGGTTCACTGAGCCGGGTGCACGTAGCAGTTCTATCGGGTTTAGGTTTTTGATTTATAAAATGAATTTCCAGAAAAT
Source organism: Eremochloa ophiuroides (assembly GCA_038502445.1). NCBI lineage: Eukaryota > Viridiplantae > Streptophyta > Magnoliopsida > Poales > Poaceae > Eremochloa > Eremochloa ophiuroides. Next base: position 23,577,815 of record JAHLJS010000008.1, read on the forward strand.
GTGTAAAACCTTCCAAAATTCATATCTGGAGCTAGGAATGTCCAATGGGGGTGAACCAAATTTTGTTGTGTTTGTATTTCTGAGCTCTATCAAGGAAAAATATAAAATGTACTTTTTGAATACTTTTTGTGTGCAGTTATAATTAAATTGTTAATTGCTTGTAAACTTGATAAATGCATAAGTAATTGCAGGAATGTGCTAAAAATGTGATTCCACTTGCATTCATCTTGTTTAGGGAAGTAGAATCTATGAAAAATATGTTTGCTGGTGTTTTACTGTTATTTATATGATGTCTAGTATAATGTGCCTTTTATGCTTTAATCTTGCAAAAATCACCATGCTTAATGTGTTAAGGTTATGGACATGAATATTTTTCCTGGGCTATGTTATGCTGGAAAGAAGCTAAGAAAATTAGGAAATCTGTTGTTTGATACTTTTCACTGTGTTAAGTATTTTCCATTGCTTAAAAGGCTGGTTGCTTGTTATTTTTGTGTAGACTGTTATACTTGTCCAAATGACTTGAAATTTTGTCAGTAGGCTAATCTGGATGTGTAATAGCTACTGTAATTTCTATGGATTTTTCTGGTCACAGTAAGCAGTAGGTCCAGTTATAGGCTAGGGTTTATTTAATTGTTTCTAAGCAAATATCTTTTGGTTGTGGTAGGTTAGTTGATGCATGTTAATTATTAAGTGCAGGTTGTAGACCTCTCACCCGGGACGAGAAATTGTTCTATGCTTTGCTTAAGAAGGGTGAGTATGAGTTGGTTGTCTAGGAAAGAAATAAATGAGTGTGGATTGTTAAACTGATTGCATATCATGGGTTAATTCGTGCATCTCTATCTTGCATTTCATGTGCATTCTCAGTTCTCATATATGCATATCATGCATACAGGATCGCCGGGAGGAGTGACACTGTTGCAATTCGATCCACCGGAGGAGGGAGTTCCGCCGGAGATTGAAGTGCCCGAGGCTTCCGAAGGACAAGAAGAAGAGGCTGAACTTCCGGAGTGCCCTGATCACCAACCCGCTAACTTTGTGAAAGGCAAGCCCCAGAGCATTCCTAAGTCTCCACCTACTCTTTTTACAAATACACTGGTCTTTATTAAATCGTATGATTGTGCACTTAAGTATAGGAGTTGATATGATACCGTTGCTGCATTTATTCCTTGTCCACTTATATTTGATCCTGAAGTTATTACTAGACAAGGGGATGGGTTCGATCTTATGCTTAGCCATGCTTAGACCGGTAGAAGTCGAGGGATTTCCTGTCCTTCGCGAGCATAGGTGGTTACTAATGATGATGGGGTTGGATTCCACATGATGGACTATATGTGCCACCATGCCACAGTGTCTAATGAGAGAATCAAGGCTAGGTAGCGGGGAGCCGCATGACATGGTTGAGGTCATGCCGTCTTCGGTGCTGCTTGCGGCCGACTTGGACTGAGGCCACCAGACATCAGTTGAGATTGAAAGACGTCGTCACATAGCTGGCCAGATAAGTCGTTCTGACCGCGAAGCCGAGTATTTCTTTCTGAGCCGGGAATTGGGCGTGATAAGGCAGACATATTCTGGAGGTAGGAAGGATGTGCGGAGACACCATCTTACCAAGGGCAGGTCAGGGACCTGATGCATCCTGGAAGTGGGTTTGTCTCTGAGAATATGGACCCCTCCAAGCCCGCGATACATATTATGTCTCAGAAAGATTTAACGGTGGCCCAAGAAGCCAGTGGCTCGGCTGACAGGGTTTGTGATTGGCATATTTGCCAGCTGGTACAATCGATTCGAATCGCCATCTCTCCTGGTTAGTGAGAAACTGAACTGATCTTCTGGTGAGGTAGAGGCTAATAACTTGAACATAATGATCATGGTGAGATGAGGTTGATATCTGTGGATATCGGAAATCATATGGTTTTATTGATTGCTACAATATTCAGTGAATGCTTAGTATAGTGGCTAATCCTAGTAAATAGTTTAACTGAAATCGAAGCTTATCACAATTAAAATGAATAAGTTGAGGTTCTACTGTAGTAATGCTTTTGATGCAAAAATGATGCTACCCTCTGAGCTCCACCAAATAAGCCTTGCATATCCTTGAGAGTCTTTTTATTTACTCCCTGTCGGGTAAGTCTAGCTGAGTACAATTGAGTACTCAGGGTTTTATTCCCATTGTTGCAGATGGCGTAGTCTACTACGCGTATTGCAGGAATTGCTTCACCCCTGCGGGCGAAGAAGACTAGACCCGAGGGCAGGGTCATTATCTATCTTTAGTTGTTGTAAGAATGCTGCGACAGGGTCATGTGATGGTACTCGTATTTGAACTCTGTGGTGTAAAACTATGTTGACTTCCGCTACTACCCTATTTGTGTAAAAGACTATGTTGTACTCTGATGTTTAAATTCGGTTGCGAACTTATGTGTCACGTGATCGGGTATTGCTGAATGAATGATCCTTGGGGTATGAAAGGTTTGAAATCCTTCGAGATTTCCGGACTACCGGGTTTATATTGGCTCAAGTGCGACTGGATTGCGGCTAAAATGCGATCGTTGTACTTGTGCTCGTATAAATTGGTCAGTTCTGTGACACGGAACTCGAGTAGAACTCGCCTCCTTCTACTTCTAACCTATGTAGCTATGCTCTAGATGGTGAAGCTCTAATGATTCTAGGGTTTCTGACTCTCTACAACTGGGTTGATCTGATTGATGACTGATTGATATGAAACCCTGGGGGGTCTGGGGGTCCTTATATAGGCTGGTGGGATGAACCGTAGCCCTTGGATCAAACCGACTTCGAAGGACGGTTGAGATTGCAGGAAATTTCGGGATGTGGGTCCACGTCGAAGCGCACGTGGAGAGGACTCTGGGGGATCGGCTGACCTGTCAATGGGATCGGCCGATCCTCCCCCTCTGCCAAGTAGGCCCCGCTTCCTCCAGTGAATCTCTGGTGTTCTCTAGAATATTCTTGATCTCCTTTCCCGGTGGAATTCTTTATTTTAATGCGACATGTGGACCTCCCTTGGTTCTTTTCTGGATAACCCCCTGCAAAACACTGATTCACCAAAACTATGGAATTCTATTAGTTAAGGCCCTATTCTATTGTGGTGTTTGCTTTTATACCCTTATTTTATATTTAGTTGATGGGTAAAATCATACAATAATTACCGTCAACAAGCTCCCCCAAGCTTAACCTTTGCTAGTCCCTTAGCAAAGCCAAACTTTAGTAGATATAATAAGTTATAGCTACCCCTCACAAGTATTCAGCTTTAAACCAGGAAGTACTCATGGATTAGAATAGGCCAAGCTAACCTTCAGACTTACCTTTGTCACCTTTAACCATGGAGCTTGTAACTTTCTCTTGGGTCTTGGGTAATTGAAGGACAGAATGTCTAAGTTAAGCACTATGTCTCAAGCTCTGTCGTTCAACTCTTATCCTGGAGATTTTGCAAGTTTTCAAAATAAAAGTCAGAGTTTCCTGTGTTTGACTCCCTCAAGTCTCTCAATATGTGGCATTTGTGGATCCTTACCAAGGCAATAGTGATGCTTGCCTTCTCTTTCTCACCCTATAACTAATGGCTTATGTGGAGCTCATGGGTAAGGAGGCAACTCATACATACTTGCAATGAATATGTTGTAAAATCAAACAATGGATCCAAAGGAGACAAGTCATACAATTGAATCAAGATGTGCAAGTATGTGGATGTGAGGTGGTAGGTGGATATTTTTGGTGGCTAATCCAAATTCTACTCTTTTGCTCCTTGAAAACATCTCTCTTTCTTTTCTCTCTCTTTTTTTTTCAACACTAGGGAACCGTGCTGCAGGACAACATAGGCTATCTTTCTCTTTTTTTAGGCGAGCATCAGAGTACCCATTGTTTTGATATTTCTCTCATCTCACTCTTTTACATAGCCACATGCCTCTTCTCTGCAACAGTACTTCCCTTTTTCTTTTTCTTTTGAGAGATAGCAATAAGAACTTTGCAGCATTGATTTGGGGTAACCAAAGGGGTATTACTTTTGGGTGGAATAAATGGAATGTCTGGAATGTGGATGCACCTACTCAGGAATTGAGTAGCGCATTATGGGTTGAGTGCACATGATCTTGATTGTAAAAGCATGACAAGTTCCTAAGGTATCAACAAAGCTTGATAAAACTTAAAACAAAGCAAGTAGCATTTAATGTGTATGTTTTCCTATTCTAGAATGTATGGCTGTGGTAGGAATGTAAAGCTCTTGTCATACAGGAACTCATCATGTGGTTTTAAGGATTTTCAAAATAAATCTCCAGAATTCAAGTATCACTAGGAACAAGATAAATAGCAGCTCATACTTTGCATATCATATCCCTCAATTACTTAGACTTAGATCAAGCATTTGCTACCCATAAGTTTCAGGTTCAAAGTAAATCTTCAAATTAAAATGGTTGTGTCTAAAACTTGGGATGATTCAAGGTTGACAACTAAGTGCTATGAGGAATCATGGTGGGGTGCTACTTATCAAAATCCTGAGCATGGTTTCTATCTAGTCTGAGCAAAATTTTTATTTTATTCAAATACACTAACTAACCTAAACACTATTTATTTGGTTTTCAAATTTTATTTTACTAGCTAACTCACGCGAAAAGCAATATGGTACAATAATAAGGTGGGGAACTTATACCTAGCTGGATTTAGGTGGAGGGTGCCGTCCTCCAAGCTGGATGTTTGACAGGGTCTTTGATGTTGCAAATTGAGTGATCCTTCTGGGAGCAGGTGTACCGGCAGTGTAAGGGTGTCGGGTTGACTAGCTCGTTGATCTTGTATTATCCTGTAAAACTCAATTGCCAACAAAAATACCAAACTTTATGGAGAGGGGATAGGTTAATACCACTCCATGGTAAGTGATTGATTTTATAGTTCCAACAGGAAGTTTCCTAAATGGGTGGCACTTCATGTGCCCACATATTTTTGGTATTTTCAAGTTTATTATTGCAGAAATTAAATATGATACAGAAATCTATTCTAGATGCAAAATTATTTTTATGCCACCACGGTGAATAGTCTTTATGAACTATGCCACAAGATTAGTCACATGGGGCTTTTAGTTCTTATTATGCAAAGCAGTAAATAAATATTTTTATTTTCTTTTAAATGCAGAAAAGTAAATATGCAACTGCTAAGATATTAATGCAATGCTGAAAGTAAATATGGATAAATACCAGTTTTACCTTTTGGCGAAGGCTCGGTGGTTTATAGTCCTCCTGACAGGACTCCTTGTCTGTTCATTCCTTATTGGGTGCAGCGTCGAGTTGAGATGACCCTGGTTGCACTTCAGATGATGAGCTGGAAGGTGACTCCTTCCTCCATTCCTTTCTAGTTGGTGAAATTGATGTCATTGGTGAGGTTGAAGCTGGGAGCTCTTTCTTCATAGTCTTTTCTTCTTTCTCTTCTTTGGTCTTATTCCTTTCGAATTCTTCCTTTAATCTTCCCAACTATCCTTGAGTGGGTAGGTCTTTTGAGAGGAACGGTGTCTCCTCCTTGACCTGTTCTTCTTTGGCTGCTCATAAGTTATGTAACTATTGAAGTAGCAGCGGACCTTTTCCTTGTGGAACTAGAAGTGGACCTCCCCTGATCTCATGTAGATAATTGCTCTTGTAGTGTTGAGGAACGGTCTTCCAAGTACGAGTGGTGGATCGTACTCTTCTTCTCCCATGTCCAAGACCAAGAAATCAGTGGGGACATAGTGATCTCGAATCTTTACCATAACATCCTTAGCGACCCCCTCTGGAAATTTGAATGTCTGGTCCCCCATCTACAGCTGCGTGTAGGTAGAGTACAAGGGTGTCTTGCCAAATAGAAAGTCATAAGTTATCTTGGCCATTATGTTGACACTCGAGCCTGTGTCGTAGAAGGTCTTGTAGAAGATCTTCTGATTGATTGTGCAGTCGATCGTTGGTACTCCTGGATCGTCTAGCTTGGGCATGTGTGGTGAAACCAGGAGATGATCATACTCAGCTCGAACTGAGTTGATCATCCTCACTGCTTTAGTGTGAGTCTACCTAGCCTTCTTCTTCCATCTGCTTGTCTTCTTCTGCGCAGGCTTGTCATCATAGATGTACGGCTTCTGTGGATGGGCTGGACTTTCCAATGTCTTGTTCTTGAAGCTGAATCTTTCTTTTCTTCCCCTGATAGTGAAACAGATCTTGGCGCTATCGGTGTAGATGATTGCCTTGGCGGTGCTAAGGAATGGTTGTCCCAAAATGATTGGCGACTTCTGATCTCCTCCTGTCTCAACTACCATAAAGTCGGCAGGTACATACGAGTGTCCAACTCGTACACAGACATCTTCTAGGATCCCCTTCGGATAGCAGAGTGACTGGTCTGCTAGCTGTAAGCACATGTTGGTGTATAGGAGTGCATCTTCATGGATCTTCTCGTAGATAACCTTGGGCATAATGTTGACGCTTGTGCCAAAGTCACAGATTGCTTCTTTGAAGGCGTGTTGACCAATGGCTATTGGTATGACGGGCCTTCTTGGGTCTCCTTTCTTCTCTGGCAGAGAATCATCGTTCCAACCCTTGGATCGATGCTCTGCATGGTACCATCTTGCATTGAAGATATCCACCAGATTTGCAGTTTCTAGTTCTTCTGTTTGGCCTAGGATCTTTCCTTCATTGGCCAGATGGATAGATGATGCCAGCTGAGCTATTTGGGATTCTAGCATTTTGTTGAAGCTGAGCTGGTTCTTGATAGCAGAGGCGAAACCTTCCATCCTGTTGTTGATGATTTCTAGCAACTTGTCATTGGAGACTAGCTTCTTGGAAATCTCATCTAGCAATTTGGTCTGGCCAGAGACAAGATCTCTCAACGGTGTGTTGAAGTTGTTACCTTGGTAATTACCAGAGTAATTACGGCCTCTGTTGCTGATTCCAATCTTGGTTCTGATTCCAATTCTGATTCTTGGGACGGTAATTGTTGTTGTTATTGACGTAGTTCACATCCTCCTGAATCTTCGGATAGCTGTGACCTGAGTGGCCAATGCCTCCACACTCCTTACATGTCATGTAGGAATTATGGACGTGGTTGACCTCTCTCTTGTCATTGACTCGGTCACCAAGCTTCTTCATTAGCTGGTCCATCTTGGCAGAAATCATGTCGGTCTCCTTGAGCTGGTGTATTCCTCCTCTCTTGCGGGTCAGGGCTCGTTCTTTATTCCAACTCTGGTTGGATGCCATCTTCTCCATAAGGGTGGTAGCTTGCTCAATGGTGAGTGACAGAAAAGCTCCTCCAGCAGCAGCATCCATCGTCTCACGGGTGCTGGTAGTCAAACCATGGTAGAATGTTTGCATAAGAAACCAATTCTCCATCCCATGGTGAGGACATTCTGAAATGTAGTGTTGAAAGCGTTCCCATGCTTTCGGGACTGATTCATCATCCTGTTGCTGAAAACTAGTGATCTTCCCTCTGAGAGCATTCATCTTGCCCACAGGGAAGAACTTTTCTAGGAAGGTAGTGGAGCAGAGGTCCCAAGTGGTGTTTTTGTCTTTGTTTGCGTAGAACCACTTTTTCTCTTCCCAACAGTGAGAATAGAAACAGGCAGAGAAGGATTGCATCTCTGGTTACTCCCATGATGGTGAAAGTGCTGCATATCTCCAAAAAGTGTTGTAGATGGGCACTCGCATCTTCATGCGCCTTTCCACAAAACTGACTAGCTTACACCATGTTGATGAGCGCAGGCTTGAGCTCGAATCCATTATCTCCAACATCAGTGGGTGGTCCCATACAAATGTTAGCAGTGGTTGGAGCGGAGAACTAGCGAAGGCTCTTGTTTGCCATGGCCTCAAACTCTGGTGTCAAACTTCTTCTTGTACGAATGTCTTCTAGCTAAGGATCTGGGGTCTTCTTGAGCTTGGCTCGGGTTTTCAATAAAATTCTGCAGAAGGTCAAATCCGTTCATACATCACCCTACATAAGCTACACAAAGAATAAATAAGGACAGGGTGAGCCTGTTTGAGTAAGGTTTATATGGTTTCTCGACATATTTGGTGTTATGCATATGATCTATCTAGATCTTATGTATGCCAAATGCCTTCCCCGGCAACGGCGCCAAAAATGCTTGTTGGCATTTCTAACGTCATTACCAAAAATAGAGTTACACTCTGTCCCGGCAACAGCGCCAAAAATGCTTGGTGGTATTAATTAAGTGTCACTTGGTAAATTACTTGAACTAAGTTGTCATCCCTAACATGAATATAAGAGATGTGAATGGAAACTATCCAGATTAATACTAAGCAATTATTATGAATGCAAGTCCCTAAAGAGGATATAAAATATTAAGTTCAAATATGGAGAATAACTATGCATGATCTACATACTCAGAACAGAGGTTATGTCACAATAATAATGATATGTTTGATAAGCATAATGATCAATCAATCAATAATAATAACGATCACTTAGAGCACTTCCTATCTAGGCACTAGCATGGCTTAGGTTGAAGCATAAGGATATCCTAAGTCATTCTAACTATACTATCAAAGACATATTAGATTGGTGCAATTATACTAGCAATCATGGCGAAGACACTTCATATTCATACTTAAGGGAATATTACTAAGGAAGATCAAGATCATAGCCAGCCTTCTAAAGTAATAATAACTTCCTACTCTCCCTACATTTGGAGTTTGGACTACAAAGGACTCAACGGGAGTGTCACATCCGCGATCTACCATAGAACCCAGAATATAAGGCGCATTTGCAGACAAACTACATCTAAGCACCATGCTTACATACTGTTGGTCACCCATCCATGACGTCAATGAATGAGAGCTATACAAACCTATGTAAATACGAATGCATCCTAACTATGCAAAGTATACAATCTAGATAAGCAATGAGTAGCATAATTGAGAACATAATCAATAGTAGAATAATTTCAATCAACTTTATCTCAAAACACTCAAAAGAGGTTTAAGATACAAGAGAGAGCTTACAATGGCTCCGGTAAGCCTTCTAGCTCCAGACAGATCCGGAACTCGAGTAGAACTTGCCTCCTTCTACTTCTAACCTATGTAGCTATGGTCTAGATGGTGAAGCTCTAATGATTTTAGGGTTTCTGGCTCTCTACAACTGGGTTGATCTAATTGATGACTGATTGATATGAAACCCTGGGGGGTCTGGGGGTCCTTATGTAGGCTGGTGGGATGAACCGTAGCCCTTGGATTAAACCGACTTCGAAGGACGGTTGAGATTGTAGGAAATTTCAGGATGTGGGTCCATGTCGAAGCGCACGCGGAGAGGACTCTCTGGGGGATCGGCCGACCTGTCAGTGGGATCGGCCGATCCTCCCCCTCTGCCAAGTGGTGAAAGGTCCTAGTATGGCTAGAGGGGGGTGAATAGCCTAATAAAATTTCTACGAAGTACTTAGGCCAAGAGGTTAGTAAGAAATATGGCTAAATGTGCAATGCTAGAGCAACTACTAACCTAGGCAAGCCACCTACACAATTCTAGTTAATCCTTAGCACTAAGCCACACAAGCAAGCTAGAAAAAGCTAAAAGACTACACAACTGCTCAAGACAAGAGAACAAGCTACTTTGCACAAGGATAAGAAAGGGATGATTTTCGATTATACCTTTGCCTTGAGATGAAGTCAATCACCGGGATAAAGATCAAGGCACTCACTCGAAGGTGAGGAAAGCAATATGAACACAAAGATTTATCCCCGAGGTTCACGTGCTTGCCGGCACGCTACGTCCTCATTGTGTCGACTTCAAACGGTGGTTCGGTGGCTAATCGGTATCACACACTAAGCCTACACTAGGCGCCACAAGAACCTACCACGAAGGAAGTAACTCAATGACACGAGCAATTCACTAGAGTTACCTTTGAGCTCTCCGCTCGGGGTAGGCACAAGACCCCTCACAATCACCGGTGTGAGCAAGCAAAATCACCAAGCTTCTCCACACCTTCCTCTCCTCCAAGCCGTCTAGGCACACGGCAATGTCCCAAGAGAATAAGAACTAATCCGAGGCTTGCTCTCAAGTGCTCTAGAATACAAAACACCAGCAAGGATGCACTTGAGGTTCACTCAATCTCACTAAGGATGATCAAGATGATGAACTAGTGAGAGAGTGCGAGGCTAGAATGCAACTAAGTGTATAACAATGATCCAAGTGTGCAAGAGAGTCACCAAGTGATTAGGGAGGGAGTATAAATACCCCCAAGTACGAGTCTAGCCGTTACCCCACTCAAAACAACCGTTAACCACGATTTAATGTTGTCGGACGCTACCGTCGGACTGAGTCCGTCGGACTAATGCTCTGCGTCCGATGCTCACGATCTTGGCACGTGTTAGCTGCATTCAACGTTGATCGTCCGATCGCAACGGATAACTCAACGCGCGCTTTTCAACACCGTCAGACGCAGCGCACCGGACTAAACCACGCGTCCGACGCCCTGTTCTCAGTTCACTGCGCACGTGCCGTTGGACGTTCGCGCGAGCACCGTCGGACTAAAGAAACTCAGCGTCCGACGCTCCTCAGCGTGCCACGCGTCACCCTGCCGCTGCTCAGCATCGTCGGACTGAAGAGGGCAATTGTTGACGCTCGTTTACCGAGCGTCCGACGCTCGCCATCAGCTTCAAAGTGTAGGCGTCGGATATGAACAAATCGTCCGACGCTACGCCTCTACACCGTCCGATGCTCATTTTTCAGCGTTTTTAAGTCTATTTCTCACCCCTTGCTTCTATGTGCTAACACTCAAGGTCTCCAACACTTGTGCGCAGTGTGTTATCATTTTGCAAACATTTTTCAAGGGTTTTCATAAAGGTTCTCTAGGTTGGTTAGATCAATGCACATGAGATGCAACCTAGAGCACTTGAAAGTAATCCAATAGTTTAGTTCTCCCCTTGATAGTCGGCTATCTATCCTAAATGTGATCACTCCCACTTGGAGTCTTGATCACTAAAAGAAAAGTCCTATTTGAATATACCTTTGCCTCTAGCTTTCCTTCTTTAAGTTCTTTTCTTTCTCCTTGATCATTCCATCGTGATCTTCACTTGAGCTCATGTCATCTTCCTCCTTATCACTAATCTTCTCTTGGCTACACATACTTAGCACTTAGATTAGTAACTAGGTTTCATCAATTACCAAAACCAAACTAGGGTCTTTCAATCTCTCCCTTTTTGGTAATTGATGAGAACCCTTTTACAAAAGAAATATGCATTAAGATTTTGATTATCATGCTTGTCCATGAGTAGATCATGAAAGGATTTGGACAACCATCATAAGTTCTATTTTGGTAGTATTGGCTCCCCCTACATATGTGCATCGAGTTTGGATTGAAAGCTAGCACATATGTATTGAATAGAGAGTAATTCTACCAAAATTGGGCTAATGGTGTATAGAATAGACCTTTGAAGCGTGATACCATCGGAGTTGCCATGTACACCATCCTTAGCACCTTAGTAACTAGAAGGTCACAAATACTAGAGTATACCGTGAGATCACATTATAAGCAAGCTCTAGTTACCATTTGAAGAAATACGACCAACTAGTTACCCCTACACATGCTACTTGATCAAATCATCATTCAAATCCTACTACTAGCCATACAACACACAAGCATGTATAAGAAAGTAAATACAAATGCAATGAGCAATCATATGATTAATGCACGTCCAAATGCAAAACTTGCATATGTGATTGCTCCCCTACTTGTGTGCTTCAAAATTTTAATTATCCCTTTCCTTTGGCCTATTGCTCTCCCATCATCGGCCTAATGATAGTTCATCGCTCTTTCTCTTTCTTTTTCTTTCTTTTGTAACTTTCTCTCCCCTTTGTCAACAATTGCACAAAAAGGTTCATTTTAGTGAAGAGAAATTAGTCAAGTTCATTTGATTTGGAAACAGAGATTATTGTTCACTTTGGCTCAATCTAGTGCACTTGCCTAAGATATATAACTAGGTTTGATCCAAGGACAAGCTTCTTCACGCCACTAGGGGTTATCTTGCCCATGTTAAGTTATACACTTAGAGCTCATGAAATAGATTGAACACTAGGAGATCAAGCACATACACATGTTATATGTTACCACTAGGCCATATAAGCAAGTAAAACAATAGTGGTAGCATATATACATCAAAACATTTGTTTTTATGAATGTTCCAACGTGTGTATGCCTATATGTTCTAGACAAGTCCTAGCAAATATGAATGTTATGCCAAACAATTTTACCTTGCTTTGTCGAAGTAGAGGCATGTCATATATGTGTGGGGATGATCTCAACTCATATTGGAGAAATCAAGAATATTCAATTCATTCCTAAGCTTGCAAAACCTCTTCTCATCTAGTGGCTTGGTGAGTATGTCAGCCAATTGATCATCGGTTCCAATACTTTGAATGTCAATGTCACCCTTTTGTTGATGATCCCGGATAAAATGGTGCCTCACATCAATATACTTGGTTCTTTGATGTTGAACCGGATTTTGGGTTAACTTGATAGCGCTCTCATTGTCACAAAGCAATGGCACTTTCTTGAAGTTAATTCCATAGTCCCCCAAAGTTGCCGTCATCCATAGGATTTGAGCACAACAACTTCCCGCCCTAATATATTCGGCTTCGGCGGTGGAGAGTGATATGCTATTTTGCTTCTTTGAAGACCATGAGACAAGAGATCTTCCCAAGAGTTGACATGTGCCCGATGTACTCTTTCTATTTATCTTGCAACCGGCATAGTCCGCATCGGCATATCCAATCAACTCAAATTTTGCTCCCTTGGGATACCACAATCCAACATCTTGAGTGTGCTTCAAATATCTCAATATCCTCTTTGCGGCCTTCATATGACTCTCTCTAGGAGATGCTTGATTTCTAGCACACATGCACACACTAAACATGGCATCTGGTCTAAATGCGGTGACATAGAGCAAACTTCCAATTAGAGACCGATATGCCTTTTGATCAACCATATTGCCACTTTTATCTTCATCCAAGCTTCCACTAGTCCCCATGGGAGTGCTAATTGGTTTTGCATCTTGCATTCCAAACTTCTTGATCATGTCTCTTGTGTACTTGCCTTGACTTATGAATGTGCCATTCTTCATTTGCTTAATTTGAAGTACAAGGAAGTATGTGAGTTCACCCATCATAGACATCTCAAATTCTTTAGCCATTATATTTTCAAACTCCACACACAAAGCTTGACTAGTTGATCCAAAGATAATGTCATCAACATAGATTTGCATGATCATCAAGTCACCATCAACCTTCTTGGTGAATAGAGTGGTGTCAACCTTGCCCATCTTGAAACCTTTAGAGAGGAGGAAGTCCCTTAGCCTCTCATACCATGCCCTTTGTGCTTGTTTCAAACCATAGAGTGCTTTCCTTATTACAACACCATCTTGATCTTGCTTGTTTCTAAATACCCGTTTGGTGCCAGTGACATTATAGTTCTTTGGTCTCTCTTCCAATTGGCAAACTTCATTTCTTTCAAAATTGTTGAGCTCTTCATGCATAGCATTTACCCAATCACTATCTTTTAATGCCTTCTCAATGTTCTCCGGCTCTTTAAATGACACAAATGAATAGTGATCACAAAATGATGCTAGTCTTGATCTTGTTTGCACACCCTTTTGAATGTCACTAATAATTTGGTCTAAAGGATGATCTCTTGCAATGTTTGTGGGTTGAAGCACTTGAGGTTGATTGCTTGAGCTTTATTGTGCATTTGATTGATTTTCTTGAGAGGAACTAGCTTGATCTTGATTTTGCACTTGAGAGTCACTAGCTTGATCATTTGATGGAACTTGCACTTGATCTTTGTCATCTTCTATGTCAACCACTTGAGTCAGCCTTATGTCACCAATGTCCATTTCTTGCATGGCCTTTGCCAATTGAGGTCCACTCACATCATCTAGATTCTCATTTTGATCTTGAGACCCATTGGTTTCATCAAATTCAATATCATGAACTTCCTCAAGTTGACCACTTCCCAAGTTCCAAACTCTATAAGTTTTACTAGTCGTGGAGTAACCAAGCAAGAATCCCTCATCACATTTCTTCTCAAATTTGCTCAATCTAGCTCCTTTATTCAATATGTAGCACTTACAACCAAACACCCGAAAATATGCAATATTTGGCTTCCTTCCATTCAAGATCTCATATGGAGTCTTCTCTAACATAGGATAGCAATAGAGTCTATTGGAGTAGTAGCATGCCGTGTTGATTGCTTCGGCCCAAAAAGATTGACTCACATTATACTCACTAAGCATAGATCTTGCCATATCAATGAGAGCCCTATTCTTTCTTTCAACTAGGCCATTTGATTGAGGTGTGTACTTAGCCGAGAATTGATGTTTGATTCCTATGTCATCACATAGCTCTTCAACTCTTGTGTTCTTGAACTCACTACCATTATCATTTCTCACCCTCTTAATGGTTGTTTCAAATTCATTGCAACTTCTCTTCACAAAAGTTTTGAAGATACCGTAAACATCACTTTTGTCAATTATAAAGAAAACCCATGTGTATCTTGAGAAGACATCCACTATCACCAAACCATACTTGTTGCCGCCAATGCTTGTATATGTAGTTGGTCCAAACAAGTCCATGTGCAATAACTCAAATGGTTTGCATGTGCTCATCATGCTCTTCTTAGGATGAGTGTTGCCTACTTATTTTCCGGCTTGACATGCACTACATAACTTGTCCTTCTCAAACTCAACATCTTTAAGGCCTCTAAGCAAGTCATGCTTCACAAGTTTGTTCAATTGCTTCATTCCAACATGACCAAGCCTTCTATGCCATAACCAACCCATGCTTGACTTAGAGAGTAAGCATGTTGACAATTGTGATTCTCTAGCACCAAAGTCCACTAGATAGAGATTCTCATATCTAAATCCCTTGAATATCAAATTTGATCCATCCACACTAGTGATTTCCACATCATCAACACCAAAGATGCATTTGAAACCGAGATCACAAAGTTGAGCCACCAACAATAGATTGAAGTTCAAACTCTAAGCACATTGGAGATGCTTAGATCATTTGATATTGCAATCTTTCCAAGACCCTTGACCTTGCCTTTACTATTATCCCCAAATGTGATACTATCATACTCATTGCCACTAGAATTGATTTGGTTGAACATTCTTGAATCACCGGTCATGTGTTGAGAACACCCACTATTAAGAACCCAATGCCTCTCTCCGGCTTTGTAATTCACCTACAAAACAAATCAACGCCTTTTAGGTACCCATACTTGTTTGGGTCCTTGGAGGTAAGCAACCAAAGCCTTTGGTACCCATATAGCCTTCAACCTTGGGCTCTCTTTAGGTGTACCAATGTATATGACTTTGACACCTTTCTCACCCTTGGTAAGCATGTAACAAGAATCAAGCCTAATAGATTTAGCACTTGCAAATTTTATTTGCATATTCTTGTCGTTAGTGATGCAATTTGCCTCAATATGCCCAACTTGCTTGCATTTGTAGCAAAACCGACCATTGCTCCTCACAAAGCTAGGCTTTGGAGTTACAAAGGCTGCCTTGCCTTTCTTGGGAGTATAGCCAAGTCCCTCCTTAGAGTTACTATATCTTTGGCTACCCAAGCATTGTAGCAAGCGGGCATCCCCACCATAGGCATTGCCTAATGCGCGGGTTAGCTTGTCCACTTCCTTCTTCAATTTCTCATTTTCACTTTTAGTGTTGGATCAACACTAGTAGTGAAAGTCGAAGTAGAAGTGTATGATGATGAGGAGCTAGTGTTATTAAGTGTGGTTGCAACAAGTGTTTCATTAGTTGATTCATTCATTAGATCACAAGTTACACCCACATCACATGTTTTAGCAATATCCTCTACCTTGCTTAGCTCTAAGAGTGAGGAGTGAGCTTCCTTAAGCTTGGTGTGAGCTAGTTTGAGATCCTCATGGTCTTCCTTTAGACACTCATGAGAAGCACTTAGCTCATCAAAGGATTGTTCAAGAGTTTTTAATTTCTTGGATAATTCTTTGCACTTCTTAGACTTAGAGCTAATAAGATATTCGACTTGCTCTAACATGTCCATGTGTTGTGCTATACTAGGCTCATCATCATCACTATCACTATCATTATCATCTTTTTCATCATCACTTGAGTCATTGTATTTTACGTTGGTGGTCTTAGCCATGAAGCATGATGAATCAAATGATGAAGACTTCTTGTTGATAGCAATAGAAGCCATGGCCTTCTTCTTGGATGTCTTCCTCTCATCATCATCACTAGAGTCATCATCATCGGAGGAAGCATCACTATCCCATGTCACCACATAGGATCCACCTTTCTTCTTAGAGAAGTTGAATTTCTTTTTCTCTTTCTTTTCAACCTTGTCCTTCTTGTCCTTCTTGCCTTTCTTCTTGTAATCATCTTCATCATCACTAGCATTAGAACAATCTACCACAAGATAATCCGTGCTCTTGCAATTGTAGCACTTCCTCACTATATTCTTGCCTTCGAAGTTATCTCTTCTCTTTCTAGCACCATAGCCCTTCTTCTTCATGAATCTTCCAAACTTGCGCACAAAGAGAGTTAGTGCCTCATCATCACTATCAAGGCTAGATGCATCATCATCACTAGATTGCACTTTCTTGCCCTTGCCTTTGTTCTTGGAAAAAGAGGTCATGGACTTGAATGCCACGGTCTTCTTGCTCTTGTCATCCTCCTTCTTCACTTCTTCACTATCACTCTTCTCATTGTATTGATCCTCGGTCATCACATCACCAAGAACCTCATTTGGAGTGACACCCTTCAAACCGCCTCGGAAGATGATAGTTCTCAAGGTCTTGAACCTCTTGGGCAAGCACATGAGAAACTTGTGGGAGAAGTCCTCATCACTTGTTTTCTCACCCAAGGCCTTGAGATCATTGACAATCACTTGAAGCTTATAGAACATTTTTGGAATGCTCTCTCCATCATCCATATTTAAGTTTGAGAGCTTGTCCTTGAGCATGTACAACTTGGCACTCTTTACCATTGAAGTGCCCTCATAGGTTTACTCTAATCTTGCCCATACTTCACTTGCTCTATCCAAATCCTTGATTTGCTCAAACACCTTTGAGTCAATGCCATTGTAAATGGTGTTGAGAGCCATTGTGTTACATTGGTTGTTCTCTTGCTCTCTAGGTGTGGGACTTGCGGGATCAAGCACAATGTATTCCTTCTCGGTGACCTCCCACACCTTCTCATGAATTGAGCCAAGATACATCCTCATCTTTCTCTTCCAATAATCAAATGAGCTTGTGCCATCAAAGTGAGGTGGTTTGCCCCCAACATGATTGAACATGATATGAGCCATTTTAATGCACCGAAGGATGTTAAGCCTTGACTAAATGGTGACCACGGCTCCGATACCACTTGAAAGGTCCTAGTATGGCTAGAGGGTGTTGAATAGCCTAATAAAATTTCTACAAAGTACTTAGGCCAAGAGATTAGTAACAAATATGGCTAAATGTGCAATGCTAGAGCAACTACTAACCTAGGCAAGCCACCTACACAATTTTAGTTAATCCTTAGTTCTAAGCCACACAAGCAAGCTAGTAAAAGCTAAAAGACTACACATCTGCTCAAGACAAGAGAACATGCTACTTTGCACAAGGATAAGAAACGGATGATTGTCGATTATACCTTTGCCGTGAGATGAAGTCAATCACCAGGATAAAGATTAAGTCACTCACTCCAAGGTGAGGAAAGCAATATGAACACAAAGATCTATCCCCGAGGTTCACGTGCTTGCCAGCACGCTATGTCCTCGTTGTGTCGACTTCAACCGGTGGTTCGGTGGCTAATCGGTATCACACACCGAACCTACACTAGGCGCCACAAGAACCTACCACGGAGGAAGTAACTCAATGACACGAGCAATTCACTAGAGTTACCTTTGAGCTCTCCGCTCGGGGTAGGCACAAGACCCCTCACAATCACCGGTGTGAGCAAGCACAATCACCAAGCTTCTCCACACCTTCTTCTCCTCTAAGCCGTCTAGGGGCACGGCAATGTCCCAAGAGAATAAGAACTAATCCGAGGCTTGCTCTCAAGTGCTCTAGAATGCAAAACACCATCAAGGATGCACTTGAGGTTCACTCAATCTCATTAAGGATGATCAAGATGATGAACTAGTGAGAGAGTGCGAGGCTAGAATGCAACTAAGTGTATGACAATGATCCAAGTGTGCAAGAGAGTCACCAAGTGACCAGGGAGGGAGTATAAATACCCCCAAGTGCGAGTCTAGCCATTACCCCACTCAAAACAGCCGTTAACCACGATTTAATATCATCGGACGCTACCATCGGACTGAGTCCGTCGGACTAACGCTTTGCGTCCGACGCTTACGATCTTGCCACGTGTTAGCTGGATTCAATGTTGATTGTCCGATCACAACAGATAACTCAACACGCGCTTTTCAACATCGTCGGACGCAGCGTACCGGACTAAACCGCGCATCCGACGCCCTGTTCTTAGTTCACTGCGCACGTGCCGTCGGACGTTCGCGCGAGCACCCTCGGACAAAAGAAACTCAGCGTCCGACACTTCCAGAGAGGTTTCAAATCGCTAAAACTTCGTCGGACTCCGTCCGATGCTCGCCATCAGATTTTTCTCAAGCGTCCGACGCTCCTCAGCGCGCCACGCGTCACCCTACCGCTGCTCGGCATCGTCGGACTGAAGAGGGCAATGGTCCGACGCTCGTTTACCGAGCGTCCGACGCTCGCCATCAGCACAGTTCAAAGTGTAGGCGTCGGACACGAACAAATGGTCCGATGCTACGCCTCTACACCGTCCGACGCTCCTTTTTCAGCGTTTTTCAAGTCTATTTCTCACCCCTTGCTTCTATGTGCTAACACTCAAGGTCTCCAACACTTGTGCACAGTGTGTTAGCATTTTGCAAACATTTTTCAAGGGTTTTCAAAAAGGTTCTCTAGGTTGGTTAGATCAATGCACATGAGATACAACCTAGAGCACTTGAAAGTAATCCAACAGTTTAGTTCTCCCCTTGATAGTCGGCTATCTATCCTAAATGTGATCACTCCCACTTGGAGTCTTGATCACTAAAAGAAAAGCCCTATTTGAATATACCTTAGCCTCTAGCTTTCCTTCTTTAAGTCCTTTTCTTTCTCCTTGATCATTCCATCTTGATCTTCACTTGAGCTCATGTCATCTTCCTCTTTATCACTAATCTTCTCTTGGCTACACATACTTAGTGCTTAGATTAGTAACTAGGTTTCATCAATTACCAAAACTAAACTAGGGTCTTTCAAGTGGGCCCCGCTTCCTCCGGTGAGTCTCTAGTGTTATCTAGAATATTCTTGATCTCCTTTCGCTGTGGAATTCTTTATTTTAATCTGACATGTGGACATCCCTTGGTTCTTTTCTAGATAACCCCCTGCAAAACCCTGATTCACCAAAACTATGGAATTTTGTTAGTTAAAGCCCTATTCTATGGTGGTGTTTGCTTTTATACCTTTATTTTATATTTAGTTGACGGGTAAAATCATACAATAATTACCATCAACAACGAGACAATCAATGACCTATAAAAGACCAACGAAACAACGAGTGAGAAAGATAAAGAACACGACGTGGTTCATTGAAGTAGAGGTTTGATTGAGGATTGGAGAGGAGAGGTGGAATAAAAATCTCGGGATGGATGTTTGAGTCTTTGTGCGAGCCGTATGCGGTGAGAGTCGCACGTAAGGTAAGGAAGGGGGTTCGCGTCTATACGTGTGGTGTGGTGGTTGGGCCTAACCACCCTATTTGTTCCATGATCTATGGGTCTACTGGAGCTACCCACTTCGATCAATTAGCCAAGATTTTGACCGGATACGAAATCACTGGTGCTCGATCTAGTGGTATTTTATGGGGATTCTTTTTATCGTTGTAGGATCCCTATTCAAGATTACTGCAGTTCCTTTTCGGGCGGCTGTAGGATGGACGACCCCCTATAGGTAGTAGGGTAGGATGGGTGGTACCGCTCAGATAGCAGCCAATCCTCCTAACTGCGCGCGGGCCGGGCTTAGAGTGCGTGAAACTCATTACTACCTCGTAAGGGGGGTTCAGACCATAGCATGTTACACAAAAGCGCTGCTATCTCTAGAGTGTTGTCACACAACTTCCCGACTAGAAGAGCTACTCGCTCTGTAGTGTTGTCACACAAGATAAGCACGCCGCCCGCCTGCTGGCCGGGCGAATCTAAGTTATCTTCCGGTCAACTGTCTGCCCAGTCAAGTGCAAAAAACACAGTGGAATCACGCAACGCACGCAGCTGGTGCGCTTCCCGCCCACGAGGAAAGAAGAGCGCCAAGGTTCAGATTTGACTGTTTGAAGGATGGGAGCTGATTACCCAAAAAATCCCTAGGAAAAAAAGAAAAGATATCTCGGTAACGAAAACCATAGGAGGCTGTATTGGCGAGATCCAAGGGTTCACAGCAGCCCAAAAGAAAAACCGCCTGGAAGTCTGAGGACCTTTAGTACCGTACCGAACCAGCAGCCTTCGCGCCAAGCGACGACCGCCCTTGTCCCTTTCCTTTTTCCATTCAGCCTACTTCTTAGCTTTGTTCCGTCAGTCTAAGGCAAAGTCCGTGACGAAGATCTTTCTATCAATAGATAGGAATGAGTGTTCGTTATAGGGGATAGGATCCATGTGCTCTCACTCTCTATTTTCTTTGATGCAATTTAGAGAGAAAGAGCAGTGCAAACTAAAAAAAATAGAATCGGGAGATGATTAAAAAAAGATACATAGACATCTAAAGTAAAGGGATGTATATATTATTCCTATATATATCATCTATCTATGAAAAAAGTAATCAGAGTTTGTTCTTGGGTTCCCCGAAGCCCCGAATGGATTGGATCGTTTCTGCTTCTGCCAAATGAAGGCCTCGCACCTTCCGAATGCTTCTCCGATCCAGAACGCGAAGAGAATAAGATGCAGCTTCCCGTCCCTCTTTCTTTTTCCGCTTTGCTAATCTTCCCCTCTAACGTGGGCCGGGCTTAGGCGGGCGCGGGAGGAAGAAAGAAAGTCGAAGAGCGTCTTTTCCTTTGTCCTTTTTTCAATGCAACACAGGAAAGCACCCTCTTTTTGTAATCTCTGCAGCTTCGCAGATGCTTTTTTTTTTATTGAACACATGGTGTAGCTAGGACCCCCCCAATCATGTTTGAGCCTATGTTCACCCGGGGCTCAAAAAGGAGAATTCCGGAATGCTTGCTGACGTTCAGATAAGGTGCATATCCCTTACCACTAAAGGAAAGGCTTGACGAAGGGGGGGATATTTGTAGGGTAAGGAAAACACTTTCGGAGATTGAGATGTTGATTTGTTTTTCATTGAAAAGGAAGAAGGCCAAGGCAGCCTTCCTTCGGGCTTTGTCTGTCGACGTTCTAATAAAGAATTCCGGCTCGGCCCGGGAAAGCGCTGGCAACAACATAAAGAAAGGGGTCCATGTAGCTGCTGCGCCCGCCCACTGAGCAGCAGGTTCGTCATCTACTACAAAAGAGAGAATCCACTTCAGATAACCACATCTCTGCTAGGCAGCATGTGGAATGGCCGAGAGCGGACCAAATGGATATATAATCCAAGCCGAGAGTGGAGTTACGTGAACAATCGTCTGATGGAAAACAACTTTCACGTTCGGTTCAGAGAGCACTTTTTTCGTTGAGAATAAGTCCTTCCCTTTTGTGTGAATTCCCTAGCGGCGAATTAACCAACTTGTGGGACCCTATCTATTCAATCTCTCGAGCCCCAAGAAAACCCCCCTATCCCTCGGACTCAATCTCTCTTTTGACTCTATATATGTGGGCACCTAATATCTATGAGGGTTCACCCACCCCAGTGACAGCATTCCTTTCTATTGCGCCTAAAATCTCTATTTCTGCAAATATGTCACGTGTTTCTATTGTTGCTTCCTATGGGGGTACATTACAACAAATCTTCTTTTTCTGCAGCATTGCTTCTATGATCTTAGGAGCACTGGCCGCCATGGCCCAAACGAAAGTCAAAAGACCTCTAGCTCATAGTTCGATTGGACATGCAGGTTATATTTGTACTGGTTTCTCATGTGGAACCATAGAAGGAGTTCAATCACTACTAATTGGTATATTTATTTATGCATCGATGATGATAGATGCATTCACCATAGTTCCAGCATTACGGCAAACCAATGTAAAATATATAGCGGATTTGGGCGCTCTAGCCAAAACGAATCCTATTTTGGCTATGACCTTCTCCATTAAAATGTTCTCATACGCAGGAATACCCCCGTTAGCCGGCTTTTGTAGCAAATTCTATTTGTTCTTCGCCGCTTTGGGTTGTGGGGCTTACTTCCTAGCACCAGTGGGAGTAGTGACTAGCGTTATAGGTCGTTGGGTGGCCGGAAGGTTGCCATGAGTAAGGTTGGGAGACCGAAGGCTGTTTTTTGTGCACCGGACACGTAGCTTACCGAATCAGTTGCAACATAGATGGGAATGCATGCTACGAAAGATAGGGTCGAGTCTGATACATCAACCGTCGACTCCATATCATTGTACGAGTCCACAATCACTACTCGAGATAAACCAGGGTTTGGTGAATGGAAGTTGGCCTTAGGTGTAATAGGACTCCTATATGGTGGAATCTCTCATACTCATATATGGTGGAATCTCTCACACTCATATTGTTGATTCTCTCAAGCTCACATTGAAACGACCTCGATTTCCGTGAAGGGAAATCCACAGGCTCGAATTGTAATTTAACAGATTGCTTGGGACAATCCATGAAATTACCCATATCTCAGTTGACACCAGGATCCATAAAACGGTAATTAAGTCTTACATAAACATTTATTACATCGCCACATTGGTGGAATCAACAATCAGAGAAGCTTTAGAAGATGCGGAAACGATTCATCCTTCACGGCCAACTTGAGTGTAGCACGTGACCCTATTCCTCGCCATCGTCTTCCTCGAAGTCGTACTCATTCTCGTCACCTGACAGCAAATTTATCAGTACGATTTGTACTGGCCACGGAGCCCACCTATGCAGCATTTGCTTTGTGGAAAGTGGATGCAAGGCTATACAAGCAGACCTATAGGCTGAGGTTTCCTATGCAGCTGTAATCAATGTTTAATTAGTCAAGTTTTATCTCCAGTTAACACCATCATCCCTTTTCCCATCACCACATCTCACTTACCCACACCTCGCTCTCATTCGACAGGCCCAACTCCCTCTCGGGCCTATCTCAGCGGCACACTACCACAGCGGGTACACTGCCGGAAAAATGTCATCCAGGGGGAGAAGAGAACACTCACTACACTAGTAGAAGCTTCACAGGAAAGGTCCATAGCCAACAGGTTGGCATATGTATCGATCGATCAACCATACACTCTGCAGAGGTTTCACTACCCACAAGATTAGCCATCATAGGTGTTGCGCAAACACCTAGGCAGAATTCCGGGTGCTTGCTTGCCTAGGTCGATGCCACCCTACCACTCAGCCCTGGGATATTCCGGATCCTACACCGTTATGCTGAGATTGGGAGACACAGTACCGGGCCCATCCAGTGGTACTGCGCATCTAGAACAGAACAGGAACTCATCGACCGTCTCCACCCACCCTTATCACCTCTCAACCTAGCAGTAGTGGCACCGTCCTACCAAGTAGTCCAGCCGTCTCCCGCCCATCAGAAGCGAGTGAGTAGAAAAGGATTTCTATGAACCTGAAACTTGTCCGTCCTAGGTTTGACCAAGCAGGCATCTTCACTTAGGGGATACTCTCCCCGTGCCATCACAACACCTCCGTCCACAGGCTTCAAACCACCAAGGCTATCCCACCCGGAACCTTCTCCACATCTTTACCCGCCACAGGTATCTTGCTTGGGAATGCCCAGGTTGCACCCCCGGCACGACTTGCCCCATGGGCTTGTCTCACATCCCACTTGGTCGACATTAACCCTTACCACGCACCCAAGACGCACGCAGCACTCTCTCCCAGTGGTTATAATCAGATATACACCATCCCAATTCCACCACATAGCATATAGCAAGTAGTAGGTAGTGGAAGAGTAACAATAAATTAAGCAGCAGCTAACCTAGCAGCGGATAGCAGGGTATAGTCTTATCAAGGCAGGGAATTCAAATATACTACCATGCAACCTATCCATACATAATCATAAAGCAATAGCAACAATGTCATTTGCAATGCGTAAATAGGATCTAAGGATTTGGTGGGACGTGGCACCTTCGTAGTCGTCTCCTAGCTCCTGAAGGTACTCGTGGTCGTCTTCCTTACTCAGATCCTCCTCCGGCTCTGAAATCGAACACGAAATAGTCGCGTCAGCGACTCCTATAGAGTATTTCAGAAAAATCAAATAAAATACAGAGCCAAATGCACACAAACATAGTCTTAGATTGTAGATCTCATTTTTCTGAGAATTTTGGTATATGGGGCGCAATTTTTGGACATCGTATGAATAAGTTATGAATTTCCGAAGATTATCCTATTTTCTGAAAATGGAAAATGGTCGATTAATCAGGGGCAGCCCGGGATTGGTCCACGTGGCGCGCGGGTCCAGTAGTGCGGCATGTGGCGCCTCATCAGAACACAGACCCGATGGTCGCCCACCAGGTGTTCGATGTTGGTTCCCAGAGAGTCGCCGGTGTCGGCGTAGCTCGGCGGGGCTCGGCGGAGCTCGGCGTAGCTCGGCGTAGCTCGGGCGAATCGGAGATTCGGGACGCCGAGGGTGCCGCTCTCCCGAGCTCTCTCGGGGAGGATCGGGCGAATCGGACATTTGGGCGCCGAGGGTGCCGCTCTCCCGAGCTCTCCCGGGGAGGCTCGGGCGAATCGGAGATTCGGGGCGCCGAGGGTGCCGCTCTCCCGAGCTCTCCCGGGGAGGCTCGGGCGAATAGGAATTTTGGGCGCCGAGGGTGCCGCTCTCCCGAGCTCTCCCGGGGAGGCTCGGGCGAATCGGAATTTTGGGCGCCGAGGGTGCCGCCCTCCCAAGGGTTGGCTGCCATTAGTGAAATGATGTCGTGGGCCTCCTTCTCTCCCACGGCATACGGCGGTTCTCCGACGAGGTGGAGGCGCACGTAGCCAAGGCGACAGACATGATTCGGGGCTCGGCTATCTACGCGGCGGTGCCGAGGCAGACTTGGCGAACCTCGTCGGCCTTTCTCCGCAGCGCGAGGCGATCGGGGGTACTCGGAACGGATTTTAGGCGAGGCGGAACGTGTCGGCGGCGATCACGTTTCCCCGAGAACGCACCTCTCGGTGTTCCGGGCTATGGAGGTTCGATCTTCCGCAACTAAGCTTGTCCGAGGTGGTCGGTGAGTTAGTGGTCACGCTAGCGGGTCGCGTCGGCGGTTTCACGGCTTGTGCGCCGGGAACGCCGTCGAGGTGGCGGTGCTCCGAGCACATGTGACGGCGATGCCCGTCGGAAGTGGCCTGACGTCCATAGCCGATGTCCAGTGGTTTGATGGCCGGTCTTGTGCGCGTGTTGTGTGAAGTGTTCAGGGGCCGGAAACAGCCCGCGGCCTACACGCTCGTGATGCCGAGCGCCATGACCGTAGCACGGCGAGGTTGGATGAGGTGCTCGGTGGCTCACCGTGGGGCTGGTGAGGTAAGGATGGCGGTGCAGTGACGAGGTGACGCTGTGCAGAGTGATCGCAGTGCCGTGCCGCTCCTCGTCCGCAGCTCGGGCTTCTCCTCCGTGTCCGGCTCCGGCGTGCTCCGCGGCGGCGGCGCTCCGGCAGCTTCTCCTCCTCTGCTCCACCCTTCTCCCTTCTCCCTCTCCCTCTATTGTGCGGTGTGGTGTAGTGTGCCGGTCTGTGCCGCGGTGGCGGCGAGTGGGACGAGGTCTAGGGCTTCGGGGCGACTCCTTTTATAGACGGCCAGGGCATGGCGTGGCGGCGGACGATGATTAGCGGCGAAGGGGGCACGTGGAGACCATCGGTGCTCCCGAGCTAGGGTTTCCCAGTGCGCGCGGCTTCTTGGCGAGCAAGGCAGGGGACAGGCGAGGGACAGCGGGGTCAGGGCTCTGCCATGCGTGGCGCTGTCGGTCACGCCATTTGCGTGACTCTGTCGGCCACCGTCTTTCGCGAGGTGAGAAGAAGAACAGTAGCGAGAGCGGCTGACAGGCGGGGCCGGGCTGTCAGCGGCTGCGGGGGAGTGGGTGAAACGGTCGCGCGCGCGTGCTTGCTCGGTTGGGCCGTAGCTGGGCCGACAGGCTGGCTTCCTTTCTTCCTCTCTTCTCTTTTCTTTTTCCTTTTCTATTTTCACTTAAGTGTATTTATATACATATATTACCCTTTTTAAATATTGAGTAAATACAAACATAAATTGCAATAAATCCCAATTGTGATGCATAAGCTATTACTCTATGTGAATGGAATTAAAATGCAAGCTATACTCCTTTATTTACCAAATTCATAATGAAACCTATATGCTTGCACAAGAAAAATGGGTTTTCATAATAAATAAATGAAAAATTTTAATTGGTTGGGATTTTTAGGTTGTGTGGGTTTTTAGGGTTGTTACACACATTTAGTGGGATCACACAGCTCACTTTTGTTTCCACTCTCACTCAATTTGGCTATGTGGCTCTCATTCTCACATGGGTCTTGATGCACAATCACTTCAATGTCTTGTGAAGCAACATATTCATATGTGTCAAACTTCACCATGTTCTTAGATGGCATTGGAGCAGCAATGGTTGTAGTAGCACTGGCACCTAAACCCTTCTTAAATGATGTTGAACTTGGAACTAAAATGGGTTTGCTTCCATAGGACCTTCCATGTGCCTCTTGCTGAATTTTTCCTTTGGTGGACAAGCAATAATCTTCATCATCAATGAGCACATGGGCATGAAAACTACTCCCATGAGCACCTCTCCCATGCTGTCCACTATGACCAAAGGGACCACAACGAGAATGGGTTGGACTATATTGCCGTGGAGTCCGATGACTTGCTGCAGGAAGATGCTTATATAACACCCTCTCCATGGCCTCCAACAACGAGTCTTGTAGTTGGCGAAGCTCATACCGAGTGATTGGTGGCTCTTCTTCTCTATGTCGATTTCCACAGACACTCGAATAATATCCTGCCATGTTAGCACTTACGCGAGAAAAGTGGAATAGGTAAATTTTGTGGAATTCACACAACCTCACCTCTTACTTACCAATATTCTTACTCGTTCTCAAGGACTCTGAGTGTGCTATAGTGGCAGCACCTCGGCTGTGGTTAAGCGATTGAAAGGAGCACAAGACGAGAGGTCCGGTTTCAGATTTTTGTGGATCTATAGGTGGCTGTCCAAGGATAGCTATGGTACTGAAAATTCAAGTGTGTAAGCCACTCAAAGATGTGTAATGTTGCTATCACAAGTACCACAAACTTGAGGTTATGAATTCAAAACTTGCAGCTACACAATCCACAATATAACCCCTTTCGCTTCTCTTCTTTTTTTCTCTCTCTTTTTTTCTTAACTTCTCTTCTCTTTTTTTTCTGAACTTTTTTTTCAGCAAATACAATATAACATATGAGGGATGTGGATAACAAAATAAACTAGAGTACGGCGGAAGAATAAAGATGGTGACTAGCAACAAGATGAAAGCAAACAACACGAGATTAGCAGTACCAACAAAAGGCTATAGGATTTTTGTGTGGCTTTTTAGTGGACTATGGGATATGGCAAAACAAATATATGTGATGGATAAAAACAGAAACTAATGGTAAATAAAAGGATAGATAAGTCGATGATAACAAAACCTACCGTGACAAGGATAGCTCTGATTACCACATGATAGGTACCGATATGAATCGGCAAGGAGTTGGCCCGATCTTCATGACAATAGGTTTGATAACAAAGGATAACTTGCTGTAGAACAGTGGGTAACTAGCTTTATACCTGACAAAGGTTGGATGCGACCAAGCGACGGGGAGAGAGACACCGAAACCTTGAGGACTTTGACTCGATCTCCGAACGATCGCAGAACCACAATCCGGGACTAATCCACACAATACAGCGTAGCCGAACAGAAACCATAGAGCATGAAGTAGGGGACCTCAGAGAGATCTTCTTCACATGTCCAAGAAGAACAAGGAAGGACAAAGTTGTGTAAGATACACTCAGCAACTCGGTTGCAATACCATATTGGTTTATCGAATGATCAAAGGTTCCATTTGCTTGGGTTCAGAGAGGTATTTATACTAGGAACAAACCTCCTAGATAGCTAGAAACATGAAATAGAAGTGAAAAGGTAGAGCATGTGAACAGGCACTTCGAAATAGACTCTGGGCTGTTTCTGCGTGACTATTGGCCTTCTGTGCAGTCTTCAGTGTTTTGCCAATAACTCTTTATTGGGAAGTCCAAATGACGAACGGTTTGTTGGGTGTGAAAGTAGACTTGAAGAGCTTTCCATCCATGTATGCCATACACCACGAAATATTATAGATTGGTACAGTTTTGTATGTCATCTTAAACATCAGGCTAACTATTTACCTTCCGACCAGTCATCAGTAATACTGGTCGGGCACCCAAATGGCATGTCCAAACTGGTTGGGACTAGATGTATTGGAAAGTAGACTTGACATGCAATCCAACCAGTCCTCATGGGCCTTCATAGCTTCTAGGAATGTAGAGTTATGAACGTTTCTTTCAGCCAGTTCTTCCGGACTGGACGGGCTCGAGAGAAGTACTGGTCGGCAACCATCTCCTTGTGTGTTCTTGCCATCCTCCTTTGTTAACCTGAGCAATGTCAACATGCACGACTTAGGCGGTATATAATTCTCATTAATATTTAAATAAACTTCATAAACTAGGCGTTCACCTCTTGTTGTAGTTTGTTTGCTCTACTGCGTGTAATCGGTCCTTGATTTCTATTCTTGATTTTCGATGGTGACTTATTGATGCTTGACATATCATGCTTCGTTAGCATGTCCTAATCATCAGCTTGTTCTGCCGGACTGGACGGGCTCGAGAGAAGTACTAGTCAGCAACCATCTCCTTGTGGGTTCTTGCCATCCTCCTTTGTGAACCTGAGCAATGTCAACATGCACGACTTAGGCAGTTTATAATTCTCATTAATATTTAAATGAACTTCATAAAGTAGGCGTTCACCTCTTGTTGTAGTTTGTTTGCTCTACTGCGTGTAATCGGTCCTTGATTTCTAGTCTTGATTTTCGATGGTGACTTATTGATGCTTGACATATCATGCTTTGTTAGCATGTCCTAATCATCCTCCCCCTCTTGAAAAGAAGTTGTCCTCAACTCTAACTCTTGTGATCTAAAGAATTATGCTAGACAATCGACTTGTAATATTGTGATAACTTCATAATGTTCTTCTTCCATCACAGCAAGATGTTTGAACCTATAATCATATAAACCAAGTAGTAATCTTGCTAGTGGAAACCAAATAGGTTTGGAATAAAGTTTAGCTTTCACCTTGAATGGACTTGTAGAATCAATTGTGAATGTTGGTTTCCTTGGCACGGTCTCATCATTACCCATGGGTATTTCTTACCCGCATGAGTAAGGGTGTGGGAAAAAACTTTTACCCATGCATGGGTAAGGGTAAATTAGTAGGTAAAATATTTTCTAGTAGACAAGGATGTAGGCATCTTTACTTCTTCTCTATAAGCAAAAATTGAATCCTTCATTTTTTTTGTTCATCATCTTATTTTACTTTAGGTCTTACTTCTGCCCGGACGTCCAGACGGGGTTAACCGTCCGGACGCCCGCATTGACCATGCCTAGGCAGTTGTGAGCCCACAGCGCGTAGTCCCAGGCTGGGTGAGGTAGAGCCAGCCATGGGGGAGAAGGCCGTGACAAGCACCCCTCCTCTCCTTCAAGCATGGCATGGTAGTGCCTAGCTCAAGCAGCTCCTAGCGCCGACCCGTCCATTGGACGCCATCTCGACGTGCAAGCAGCAGTAATGCAAAGATGCCGGTGCATGAGGAACAATGAGCAGTGTTGAAATTACTGAGAACGAGGAAGGAGATTGGGGAGACGAGAATAGAATTGCAACATCAGATCTACTTATGAAATATCCGGTTACAACACTTGCAACATATGTATCAAAGCAAATGAAACATATGAAAACATTCATCTGAAATAGTAGCAACAACCATAGATCCGCTTCTGAAAAATCAATATAAAACATTGGCAAAGCACATATGAAATAGCCGAAACACTCAAAAATACATGTGTAGAAACACTTGCAAAAAAGGCTGAAAAAACATTTGTAGAACCATTTGCAAACATACACAATATCCAGATAAAACACATACAATATAGGTGTGTATCCACTGCAACATGTGCAACATTTCAATCTACTTTTATAACATCAGAAGAAAACAAATGCAACATACAAACGAAACGTCTGAAACACTTGAAACATACTATTGTAACATAAGTTTTCTTCATGGCGAGAGAGGGGAGTGTCGAGGGGAGGGGCCTGCTTTGGCCACACTGTAGCTGGCAGCGACAAGGGGATGGCCGGCTGCGGCAAGCCATCCTGCGCCTGGATCGAGCCCCTCCAGCCTGATGGCTTGGTCATGGGAGCCATATGGCCTGGCGACACTGTTGTCACACTCCGTTGAAAGAAGATGGGCAACGGAAGCTGCAAAAAGGCATGGCGCACCCTCCCACACCTCCGAGCGTGGCTCCCAGCATTGAGAGGACAGGTCAACGGTGGCACGGAGAGAGCGGGGGTTGGAGGCAAGGGTGGGAGCCTGCGGCGGTGCAGGCACGGAGGCCTGTGGCGGCGCGGGGTCCTGCAATGGGCGGGGCGCGAAGTTGAGTACGAGGGGTGTTTTTTACGAGGAAGCGGAGGGGGTGGGGGCTTCTTTTAATCCAGCAACACGTGAAGCAGTGAGGACACGCGGAGGGGCACGCGACGTCCGGAACCAGCAGACGCCTGACGCATGCTGTTGATAGTTACTAACGCTATCAAAAGAAGGTAGCCAAATCTATCCTCTAGCAATGGTAACAATACTTCTCAATGCAATCAACGGGGTTGTCAATCCCTATGCTCAAAGTATATGATTATTGGCCAAAAATGCTATGGGTAGCTCAATAGGATAGCTGATGGGATTCTGCAAGTGCACAGAACTATCGTGTAGCACTTTACCTGGGAGTACTAGGTGTCAAATTTATATTTTCCCAAAGGAAGGCAGGGTTTTGTGATTCCAAGGATCTGATAGTCAAGGATCTAGATATGGATAAATGGGGCAATAACCTTAGTAAGGATAAATCAATGAAGTATAACTAAGGTGGAAACACTCTAGGTAGCTCTAGAGTTTTGAGAGAGAACTCTATCTCAGTAAAAGATCAAATGATAGTTATACCAAAGAGACTGCTATACTCGGGACACGCAAATTCCTAAACTCGCCGGGGTTTGACTGATTAGGCATCGTACGTCCCAAAGTCCTACGATGAAAAACTAGACCGAACGTGGTGGAATCCAGAGGATTCTACAGCTGTCACCACCTAGAACCTACCATGACTATCCGTGGGCCTAGCCGTACTCAAGGGTAAGCTATAGCCTAAGCACCGCGCTTAATCTATAAAACTTACTACTCTAACTCGAGCTCAAGAATTAGAGCACTCTAACCAAGAAATGAGCAAGTATACAGCTACTTAAAGTACAATAATAAATAAATGAGGAAGGAGATCTTTATTGCTGATAAGAGTGAAGAACACCGCAGAGGAGGTCACCGATAGACCCGGCTCCTCCACAGACTTCCTCCTTCTCCCGACTTCTCTCTTTAACTCTACTCTTCTCTAGCTAGCACTATTTCTAAGAGCATAGCATCGCTAGAGAGAGAGAGGAGCTACTGACTATGAGCTGAATCTCAAGTGGTTTCTCTAGTGGTTTCTAGTGTGTTTCTGCTTACAAGTGAGGATCCAAGTCCTATTTATAGTGCAGGAGAGCTTCAGGGGTACTTGTAGGGGTCCTGAAGGTCGGTGGCACGAAGTGGCAGGGCGGGCGCCCCCTTGGATGCACCGCCTTGCATCCTACGGCCCTCCTTCCTCCCCTATGGCGGTTGCAAGGTCGGTTGGTGCCCTGAAATGGCGGTTTGCAACCCCTGGGAGGATGACATGTGGGTCCTTCAATCCATGGCACATCACTTGATCACCGTTGGATGAAAACCGACTTTATTTGATGGCTTGGATGACTCCTGGACACCTTCCCTCGGATTGTGGACGTGGCACTCACTTTGGATAGGGCGGGCGCCCTGTTGATAGGGCCACCGGATCCTCGTGCCTTGTATCTGAGTCATTGATGTTGTTTCAACATGCCACAAGCCATTTGGGAGGTTGGCATACGGATCCGTGAGGTGGCAAGTGCCATTTGGCACACTTGATAGGGCGGGCGCCCTACTTGGTAGGGCGGGCGCCCCCCTCTGGCTCCGATGTGGCAGCTGAGGTGTCAAGCTATCATGTTATTCTTTAGTTTTGCCTGATTTCACCATTTTTCCTGCATACACAAGATTTCTCCGGGGACATGTGGAACTAGGTAAGTTTCAAAGTGAGTTCTTTGCTTTTCATGTGGTTTTACCTTGATTATGGGTGGAATGTTGACGGTAAAATAGGGTGTTAGCGACCGTCGACAAACTCCCCCAAGCTAAACTTTTGCTTGTCCTCAAGCAAAGACATGATTTAACATGGAAATGTTGAGTCAAAAATTTCTTTAATGTAATAATTCACAAAGATCTTGCATACAAACCTACACTATTCTAGTATTGAGCATGATTTAGAAATTCATCTTATGTCTTAACTATATGGGGCTTATAGCTTTTTCACCATGGGTCATGCAAAAACAAGATAGCATAGATAAGTAGATACTTCATCCCATAGTTTGGTAGAGTGAAACCTTTTACTAGAGAGTTTTTTTATTCTTTTGAAAAAGAAAATCTTGCTTTGGTTCCTTTAATGGTACTCTCAACCACTCCTAAGTGTGATGGACCCCACAAGAGCTCAAAGGAGCTTTTCATGTCTATCCTAAAGCTTAGGTGGGGTATATAGGATTGGAGCCAAAGCATACTTGAACTGAATGTATTGCAAGATTAGACTCTTAGATCACAGGGAGCAACAAGTCATATAGAATGATCAAGAAGTGCAAGTGTAAATTATTTGGTGGGCTCCTTGAGATTCTTTCCTTTGCCTTAGACAGGGGAGAGCATGGTTACTGAATACATAGTTTTTTTGGAGGATATATGGGCACCTGCCCATGGGACATTTGTCCTCTTTTGTTTTCCTTGAGCACTTGCTCTTTTTTCAGTAACCTATACTCCCCATCTATCAAAAGGACAAAAGTTGATTGTGGTGGGTTGTCTCAATTGGTGTGTGGAGCATAGATGTATACTTCCAGTTTAAAAGCAATACATAGGTGGAATGTGTATGTGATCTTGATCGAAGAATATGACTAGTTTCTCTACCTAGATCAAATAAGGTCTAAGCAAGCTCAAAACAGACAAGAGCTCTTTCTTTTGGTGGTTTTAGTTGTTTGTGGATGTATGGCTTGATGGTAGGTATTTAACTCCATAAATGAACCATGAGCAAGAATTTGAATTTTACAAATCAAAATCTCTAGTTGGTTCTCACTCATTCCTTAGGTCAGGTAGAAGTTCTACTTATACCAATGTCAATCTTGCAAGAGCATAACTTAGGTTATTAGCATGTGCAACCCGCAGTAGTGTTTAACATAAGACAGATTTCAGATATCACACTCAAAGCTTTCATAGTAAGGGTTGTATAACAAGATTTGCAAATCATCATAGAGCAATTTGTTTATCATTTCCAACAAAGACATATCATAATCTTTTTCTCATCTTATCATTATTTTCATTTAATTATTGTTATGCAAGAATTTAGAATTGCTTTTCATATTATAACTCCCAATAATTAAGAAAAAGGATTGCTGGGGTTAGAGATCATACCTTGGCGAGGATGACGGCTCCCCCAAGCTAGCTTCTTCTCCATGATCGGATTCTCCTCTTGGTCGGGTTGTTTCCTCTTTTACATCTTATTATGATCACTAGGCTTTGCTTTTTATTGCTACTCCCTTTTTTTATTATTTATTGCTACTATGATCAACTAAATTTATATTTGATTTTATTATTATTATTTTTATCTCTCTTTTATTATGGTCTTTATTAAATGCAAGACATAATCTTAAACATGCTTCTAATAATTAATTGATTTAACGCACGAAGAAGGAAAATATGCTAATGCAATAATTAAAGAGAGAGATAGAATACTTACTCCCATAGCTGTCCTTCCTCGGAAGGAGGTTCTTCCTTGATGTTACACCCTAGTGTTAGTTACTATTTTCACACTTGCATTTGCATGTCATCAAGCATAGATCATGTCATTCCATGCATCATCATCATTTCATTTGAATTGATTCCCTTTTAAAGCTATATGTTTGTTTATATGTCCTTAACATGCTAAATGTGTTGACATGCAAATGTGATGCTTGTTTACTGTTCTAAATGCTTTAGACATGTTTGGGATAACATTTGGAACAATGTTCATGTTGGTGAAATCCCCAAATTACCCCTCTAGCTCATAGTTGACTAGAGAGCCCTCTAAAAGCTATTCTGTTTGACCAAACAAGAAGGGCATTTTAGAGATTTTGCATGTCAGTGCACCCTTAATCAAAGTTGTGTAGAATTTTGTAAGAAACAAACTTTATTTTTGGGTCAGCTCATGAAAATGGGTGGAAGGTGGTCAAAAAGTTGAATTAGTGCAGATTTGGAGTTGTTTTGAAGTTTCAAAATTTTTCCTAAGTCTGAACTGGTTTTCAGTTTCGGTGTACCCCTGTTCATCGACCTGTATCTCTCAATCTAGGCCGATCTAGAGTAAAGTGTCTTAATACCAAATGATCTACTCATGTAGCTCTTTGATCCATATTAGTGGAGTTTGCTCTGAAACGCATTGGATCAAGAGTTATGGCGCGGCAAAAATCAGGTTTCAGTCGGGTTCGCGGAGACTGAATTGAAGCCGATTCAGTCGACATTCAGTCGTCGCCGCGCAGCCGCCGTCAGGAATCGTGCGCCAGGTGGCGCCGTACGCCGTCGTTGCCTCCCCGACCAGCCTGCAAGGCTAAAATGGCACTCCATCCGGTCCCCTGGCTGCTTCACTCTCACTCTCCATCGCTCTCGCCTATCTGTTCACCGCTTTCCCCTCCGCCGTCGCCATTTCCGTCGCGCCGTCGCCGCGGTGAAATCCGCCGTCACCGAGCCGTCTCCGATCGCTCCATCTCCGCCATAGCTTCGCCTTGCTCTGCTCTATCTCCTCGACCCGTTGCCGACCTCAGCCGACCTAAGGTATAGCTCCAGCGAGCTTCTCGCCGCCGCGCCATTGCCGGAGCGCCGCCGAGCTCTCGGGTCGCCGCGACGAGGGCAATGCCGGGGTCGGCTTCTCTCTCCATTTCTCGTCTAGGAGTCTCCATTAACTGTAGATCTAGCCTAGGTCGTTGGTCGGGTCGATCTCGCCGTAGGTTCGCCGGAACCCGAGCTCGCCGTGAACCCGCTCGCTGCCGTGCCGCCATGCGTGCGCAGTCAGTGAGCTCCCGTGCATAATAGTCTGATTCGTCGCACGCATAGGTCCCCTGGGGTTCCAGGGTCTCGGAACGGAGCTTAGCCGCGCGAGTAACGGCCGGAATCGGCCGGCACAAGCTCGCCGAACCGCCGCCGTCCACCATTGCCGCCGTTGAGTTTGCTCCGGTGGGGGACAACCCTCGGCAGTTGGTCCATTGAGTTCGCCTCGTTGCCACGAGTCGGTAGGTAGCCTCGGCGTCGCCGGAGACCTCGCCGTCGGCGAGCTCTCGCCGGTCAGCGCCAGCGGCTCTGCCCCTTTCTCTGACGGGTGGGGTCAGATTGACCTCGGGGCCCGCGAGTCAGCCGTTCTAGTGCGCCTCTGGTTCACTGAGCCGGGTGCACGTAGCAGTTTCAGTCGGGTTTGGGTTTTATGATTTATAAAATGAATTTCCAGAAAATGTGTAAAATCTTCCAAAATTCATATCTGGAGCTAGGAGTGTCCAATTGGGGTGAACCAAATTTTGTTATGTTTGTATTTCTGAGCTCTATCAAGGAAAAATATAAAAGGTACTTTTGGAATACTTTTTATGTGCAGTTATATTTAAATTGTTAATTGCTTGCAAACTTGATAAATGCATAAGTAATTGTAGGAATGTGCTAAAAATGTGATTCCACTTGCATTAATCTTGTTTAGGGAAGTAGAATCTAAGAAAAATATATTTGCTGGTGTTGCACTGTTATTTATATGATATCTAGTATAATGTGCCTTTTATGCTTTAATCTTGCAAAAATCACCATGCTTAATGTGTTAAGGATATGGTCATGAATATTTTTCCTGAGCCATGTTATGTTAAGAAAAATGGAAAATCTATTGTTTGATACTTTTCACTGTGTTAAGTATTTTCCATTTCTTAAAAGGCTGGTTGTTGTTATTTTTGTGTAGACTGTTATACTTGTCCAAATGACTTGAAATTTTGTTAGTAGGCTAATCTGGATGTGTAATAGATACTATAATTTTTCTGGATTTTTCTGGGCACAGCAAACAGTAGGTCCAGTTATAGGCTAGGGTTTGTTTAATTGTTTTTAAGCAAATATCTTTTGGTGTGAAGTGTTTTCATGCATTTCTGTGATGTTCCAGCATTGTCACCTATTTTAAACAGTGAAGGTAATCCTAATTTGAGCTTAGGGCAGCAATGTTAATGTTTTGTTTATATGATGTGCTCATGCTTGTTAGTTATAAGATGACTGTGGTAGGTTAGTTGATGCATGTTAATTATTAAGTGCAGGTTGTAGACCTATTACCCGGGACGAGAAATTGTTCTATGCTTTGCTTAAGAAGGGTGAGTATGAGTTAGTTGTCTAGAGAAGAAATATGCACGTACTCAGTAAATGAGTGTGCATTGTTAAACTGATTGCATATCATAGGTTAATTTGTGCATCTCTATCTTGCATTTCATGTGCATTCTCAGTTCTCATATATGCATATCATGCATACAGGATCACCGGGAGGCATGACGCTGTTGCAGTTCGATCCACCGGAGGAGGGAATTCCGCCGGAGATTGAGGTGCCAGAGGTTCCCGAAGGCCAGGAAGAAGAGGCTGAACTTCCAGAGTGCCCTGATCACCAACCTACTAAATTTGTGAAAGGCAAGCCCCGGAGCATCCCTAAGTCTCCACCTACTCTTTTTACAAATGCACTGGTCTTTATTAAATCGTATGATTGTGCACCTAAGTATAGGAGTTGATATGATACCGTTGCTGCATTTATACCTTGCCCACTTATACTTGATCCTGAAGTATTACTAGATAAGGGATGGGTTCGATCTGATGCTTAGCCATGCTTAGACCGGTAGAAGTCGAGGGATTTCCTGTCCTTCGCGAGCATAGGTGGTTACTAATGATGATGGGGTTGGATTCCACCTGATGGACTATATGTGCCACCATGCCACAGTGTCTAATGAGAGAATCAAAGCTAGGTAGAGGGGAGCCGCGTGACATGGTTGAGGTCATGCCGTCTTCGGTGCTGCTTGCGGCTGACTAGGACTGAGGCCACCAGACATCAGTTGAGATTGAAAGACATCGTCACATAGCTGGCCAGATAAGTCGTTCTGACCGCGAAGCCGAGTATTTCTTTCTGAGCCAAGCCTTGGTGCGACTAGGCAGACATATTCTGGAGGTAGGAAGTATGTGCAGAGACACCATCTTACTAAGGGCAGGTCAGGGACCTGATGCATCCTGGAAGTGGGTTGGTCTCTGAGAATATGGTCCCCGCCAAACTCGCGACATATTGTGTCTCAGAAGGATTTAACGGTGGCCCAAGAAGCCGGTGGCTCGGCTGACAGGGTTTGTGATTGGCATATTTGCCAGCTGGTACAATCGATTCGAATCGCCATCTCTCCTGGTTAGTGAGAAACTGAACTGATCTTCTGGTGAGGTAGAGGCTAATAACTTGAACATAATGATTATGGTGAGATGAGGTTGATATCTGTGGATATCGGAAATCATGGTTTTATTGATTGCTATAATATTCAGTGAATGCTTAGTATAGTGGCTAATCTTAGTAAATAGCTTAACTGAAATCGAAGCTTATCACAATTAAAATGAATAAGTTGAGGATCTACTGTAGTAATGCTTTTGATGCAAAAAAATGATGCTACCCTCTGAGCTCCACCAAATAAGCCTTGCATATCCTTGAGAGTCTTTTTATTTACTCCCTGTCGGGTAAGTCTAGCTGAGTACAATTGAGTACTCAGGGTTTTATTCCCATTGTTGCAGATGGTGTAGTCTACTACGCGTATTGCAGGAATTGCTTCACCCCTACGGGCGAAGAAGACTAGACCCGAGGGCAGGGTCATTATCTATCCTTAGATGTTGTAAGAATGCTGTGACAGGGTCATTTGATGGTACTCGTATTTGAACTCTGGGGTGTAAAACTATGTTGACTTCCGCTACTACTATATTTGTGTAAAAGACTATGTTGTACTCTGATGTTTAAATTCAGTTGCGAAATTATGTGTCATGTGATCGGGTATTGCCGAATGAATGATCCTTGGGGTATGAATTGTTTGAAATCCTTCGAGATTTCCGGACTACCGGGTTTATATTGCCTCAAGTGCGACTGGATTACGATTAAAAATGCGATCGTTGTACTTGTGCTCGTATAAATTGGTCGGTTCTGTGACACTTGACCGATGTCTTCTTCTCATCTTGTCCTTCTTTGACGGTAGTGGGGTCTGGTGTGGAGGCTGTAGATGATGGTTCCTTCTTAACCGCATCACTGTCTTTCTTGTTTCTCCAGATTCTTGGTTTTCTCCTCCTCGTGGGTCGACTCTTATTTTTCTGCATGTTAATTGCATGGTGCAGCGCACAAGAGAAAACAAATCTTTCTTTCTTCCCATTTATATAAAAATCCATGCTACCACTAGCAACAAATATGCATGCATTCACAGTATTCAAGAAAGGTCAGCCAAGAATGAGGGGTAAGTTGTCTCTATTACCCATGTCTAAAATCATGAAATCGGCAGGCACAAAGTTGTTTCTTACTTTTACCAGAACATCAGAAGGTACTCCTTCTATGTAGTAAGTTGTTTGATCAGCTAATTGCACATATGCAGAAGTTGGTACTAGCTCAGTGTAGAACAACTTTTCATAATGTTCTTTAGACATGATGTTAATGCTAGATCCTAGATCACATATAGCATTATGGAATTTTTGAGATTGAATAGAGCAAGATATGATAGGGGTTCCAGAATCTCCCTTTTTAGTTGGAAAATTCCATCCATCTAGTTCATAGCTATGATAACTAATAGTAACAAGATTAGCAGATTCCATGGTTGTTTTAGGATTTCCTTGTATTCTATCTTTTTCAAAAGATGGAATTGCAGCAGCTAGTTGTGCTAATTGGGTTTCAAGCATCTTATTGAAACTAAGTTGGTTCTTAATTGCAGAAGAGAAATCATCCAATTTAGCATTTATGTTATCTAGCATCCTATCAATAGCATTGAGCTTCTTGTTTATACTATCAATCATTCTACCTTGACCATAGACAAGATCTTTAAGAGAAGGGTAGTTATTACCTTGGTTGTTCGAATGTTGCGAAGAATTAAAGGTGTTACCTTGAGAATTGGAGCGCTGAGTCCATCCTTGGTTTGAAGAACAAAAATTGTTATCATTATTGATGAAGTTGAGGTTTTCATGTGCCTCAGGACAATGGAGTCCAGAATGGCCAACTTCTCCACAAACTTCACACGTCATGTGAGTCTCCATGGCTTGCACGGTCTCAGGTGTACGCATCCTCTCGCAATTTTCTAGCCTTTTGGCCAGTAGGTCCACTTTAGCTGCAATCATGTCAGCTTCCTTTAAAGAATGCATGCCTCGCTTGCGCGGTTGTAGACATTCCTCGTTCCACCCTTGATTGGACACCATCTTCCCGATCAAAGCCTTCGCATCTGAAACTTTAAGAGAAAAAAATGCTCCACCGGCGGTAGCATCTAGATGGCTTCTATCAAGAGGGGTTAATCCGTGGTAGAAGTTTTGGATCAAAAGCCAATCCTCCAAACCATGGTGTGGACAGGTAGCGACATACTCTTGCATTCGTTCCAAAGCCTCGGGAATCGATTCATAGGTTTGTTGTTGGAAACTAGAGATCTTATTGTGAAGAGCATTGGTCTTGCCTAGAGGAAAGAATTTCACTAAGAAAGAGTTGGAACACTTTTCGCATGTGTCCACATTATTTTGATTTGTATAGAACCATTGCTTAGCTTTTCCTAACAAGGAGAATGGAAAGAGTCGCAAACGAATTGCGTCTGGGGTTACTCCTATAATGGTAAAGGTGCTGCATATCTCCAAGAAGTGTTGGAGGTGTGCATTAGCATCCTCATGAGCTTTGCCACAAAATGGGCTAGCTTGAACCATTGTGATTAATGCGGGTTTTAACTCGAACTGAGTGTTCGCCTCGATGACACCAGGGCCTGTTGCTATATTAGCAGCAGAAGGTGCAGAGAATTCACAGATGGTGCTTTCGGCCATATTCATGATTCTATGGATAACTATCTAGACTTGACTCAATCAAAGGAATTCAACAGTTGCCTTCCCCGGCAATGGTGCCAAAAATGCTTGTTGACAGTTACTAATGCTATCAAAAGAAGGTAGCCAAATCTATCCTCTACCAATGGTAACAATACTTCTCGACGCAATCAACGGGGTTGTCAATCCCTATGCTCAAAGTATGTGATTGTTGGCCAAAAATGCTATGGGTAGCTCAATAGGATAGGAGATGGGATTCTGCAAGTGCACAGAACTATCGTGTAGCACTTTACCTGGGAGTATCAGGTGTCGAATTTATATTTTCCCAAAGGAAGGTGGGGTTTTGTGATTCCAAGGATCTGATAGTATAGGATCTAGATATGGATAAATGGGGTAATAACCTTAGTAAAGATAAATCAATGAAGTATAACTAAGGTGGAAACACTCTAGGTAGCTCCGGAGTTTTGGGGGAGAACTGCATCTCAGTAAAAGATTAAATGATTGTTATACCAAAGAGACTGCTATACTCGGGACACGCAAAGTCCTAAACTCGCCGGGGTTTGACTGATTAGGCGCTGTACATCCCAAAGTCCTACGATGATAAAACTAGACCGAACGTGGTGGAATCCAGTGGATTCTAGGGCTATCACCACCTAGAACCTACCACTACTATCCGTAGGCCTAGCCGCACTCAAGGGTAAGCTATAGCCTAAGCACCGCGCTTAATCTATAAAACTTACTACTCTAACTCGAGCTCAAGAATTAGATCACTCTAACCAAGCAATGAGTAATTATACAGCTACTTATAGTATAACAATAAATAAATGAGGAAGGGGATCTTTATTACCGATAAGTGTGAAGAACACCGCAGAGGAGGTCGCCGACAAACCCGACTCCTCCACAGACTTCCCCCTTCTCCCGTCTTCTCTCTTTCACTCTACTCTTCTCTTGCTAGCACTATTCCTAAGAGCAGAGCTTCGCTAGAGAGAGAGAGAGAGGAGCTACTGACTATGAGCTAAATCTCAAGTGGTTTCTCTAGTGGTTTCTAGTGTGTTTCTGCTTACAAGTGAGGATCCAAGTCCTATTTATAGTGTAGGGGAGCTCCAGGGGTACTTGTAGGGGTCCTGGAGGTTGGTGGCTGGAACTGGCAGGGCGGGCGCCCTGCTAGGGGGCGGGCGCCCCCTTGGATGCACTGCCTTGCATCTTACGGCCCTCCTTCCTCTCCTATCGTGGTTGCAAGGTCGATTGGTGCCCTGAAATGGCGGTTTGCAACCCCTGCAAGGATGACATGTGGGTCCTTCAATCCATGGCACATCACTTGATCACCGTTGGATGAAAACCGACTTTATTTGATGGCTTGGATGACTCCTGGACACCTTCCCTCGGATTGTGGACGTGGGACTCACTTTGGACAGGGCGGGCGCCCTGTTGATAGGGCCACCGTATCCTCGTGCCTTGTATCTGAGTCGTTGATGTTGTTTCAACGTGCCACAAGCCATTTGGGAGGTTGGCACACAGATCCGTGAGGTGGCAAGTGCCATTTGACACACTTGTTAGGGCTGGCGCCCTACTTGGTAGGGCGGGCGCCCCCCTCTGGCTCCCATGTGGCAGCTGAGGTGTCAAGCTGTCTTAGTATGCTTCAGTTTTGCCTGATTTCACCATTTTCCCTGGATACACAAGATTTCTCCAAGGACATGTGGAACTAGGTAAGTTTCAAAGTGAGTTCTTTGCTTTTCATGTGGTTTTACCTTGATTATTGGTGGAATGTTGATGGTAAAATAGGGGGTTAGTGACCGTCAGCACGTGTCATTTCCGTTTTACTTTTCTTTCTTCTTGGCTTAAATTAGTAGTTTTTTATGAGTCCTTGTTTACACCAAAATTTGGACCGGGAGCAAAGAGCCGATGTCAGGAGTGGACAACCGATTTTGGGAGCAGAGGCGAAAATAGAGATAGCCGATCCAGTCTTGGATCGGGTGTTGGGTTGAAGAAAAGAAGGCGCGGTCAGAGACGGAGTCGATTGATGAATGGCGTCAGCATAAATCTTTGGCGCCGGAAAGCGATCACGGTCGGAGTCCGTTCAGGAAAGGGAAGATTGGGCTCCAAGTTACCTTTAAAATAGGAGTGTTTGTTAGTTTCCATATTTGTTTTGAGTTGTAATTCGACTAGAACTCTATCTTGTCAGCCCAGGGTATAAATATAAACCCCCCGGCCGTTGTAACAGATTATGTACACATCAATACAACACATATTTCGGCTCTGGCCAAACCCTTAGGAGTAGGAGTAAAGTAGATTTCGGCGAGTTTCTTCGAACGGGCTGGGTGTCATCCGGTGGACACAGGCTTGCTTGTAAGTACCGCCATGCCTTGTTAAGCTTTGTTTCTTTAATGTCATCCGGTGGACATGAGATCATAGTAGATTAAGGTTTGATTCTCATTTGGCATGAGTTTGGCATCATTCGGTGGGCGTAAGCTGAGATCAAATAAGCATTAGTTATCAATTCATGTTTGTTTGCTTGATTAATCTATGTTTAGCGTCATTCGGTGGACGAAGGCTTGTGTTAAGATGGTTAATGTGCATGAATTAGTTATGGGCTCTAACTAACTTGGCATTTTAGTTAGATTCATCAAGTTACCGGTGATGTTTGAGTTTATTTGTTTAATTATGTTCATCATTCACCAAATTTTCCCAATCCTGATCTAGTTATATCGGCTTTATATTTTATAGATCTATTTGTTCAAATTGTTACTCTTTGTACATTGATAAATAGAACGTGTTTGCATTAGCCGATAGATCCAGATCTTGATTATATACGGATTGCACTCAAGTAATAAGATAAATATTGTCTAGATTCGAGAACTATCAGATTTGAGTCATGGTTTACATTATGGCTGTCTCGACCCGCTCGATCTCCAT
Source organism: Eremochloa ophiuroides (assembly GCA_038502445.1). NCBI lineage: Eukaryota > Viridiplantae > Streptophyta > Magnoliopsida > Poales > Poaceae > Eremochloa > Eremochloa ophiuroides. Next base: position 23,621,256 of record JAHLJS010000008.1, read on the forward strand.
TGTTGTAAACGATGCATTGAATATGTTGGTTTGAAGGTCAAGACATTGTTTATCTTATAGGCTTGTATGTTGCCCGTATTTGCTGAATCGGCCGAATAGCCGATTTCTCCCTACTTTGCACTTAGACATTCAGTATTAAATAAGATTGATATATGTGCATCATTTATATTGTAATCTGTCTTGTATGAATTGTTACATCTGTTTGATACATGTGAATCGATTATTTAACATTATAATGTTTATTCTATGAAAATCGACTCATGCAAATCGGATATCGACTCTTTAGTCGATAGCCTAGAAACAAGGCCTTTGAGGCCAGATATTTGGAACTGTCTGGACACACCAACAAGTTCTGCCTTGTATTACTGATTATTATCTTTTTCCTTGTCAATTGCAGGTCAAATTGACTGGCACGCTTGGGAGTCGTTGGCACTCTCAGACCGGGTTTGAAGTTAGCTAGATCTGCAAGGTTCCAACGCTCTTGAAGATTGTTTCCGGCTTCGCTGGGGTGTTGAGCGCGGAGAACCACTTTTTGTGCCAACAGTCTTAAATCGTAAGAGTCCAAAACAAAGTCAATAGCTATTTCCTTTTTTAGTCCCGACTCTATTTTTCTTATGATACACATGAGCGAGCGTATCTGAAAAATTCATGTTGGTGTCTACTACTATCTATTTTTTCCATTTTGGTTATTTTCTATTTTATATTCTTTTTTCACTCGTGTCTGAATCTTCCTTGAATTATTTCTTTTTTGGTATGTGTTTTACATGTGTTGATTTTCTGTCTCCTTTTTGGTATCCAGTTTGTTCCATTCTTTTGCTTTAGGTCATTCTGTATTTTATACATGTGATAGAACCTTCCGAATTACCATGGCCCATGTGCACCTGCCATAGTCCAACGACCTCTGACTGCTATGCACGGGAGCTTGATAACTCCAGAAACTCTGTCGGATGTTCTTGTGAACACCGCAATGTCCCATCGAGGGTCATTTCACGGAACGGAAACCAACCATCTTATTACATGCATTCATAGAGTTCAAAATACATCAGAGTAAAAAGCGAAAAAGTACAATTATAGTTTACAAATTCCAGTGATAGTCTTTACAAAGCTTCTTGTCGATAGAGACAAGATAAGGTAGCTCTTACACTTATAAGTAATATAGATGACATCTTGCCCAAGGAAGCGCCAATAAGCACATGTTATCTACTGCATATGGCAGCTCTTTGGGTGCCACTAGCTTGGCGATAGCCAAATCTGTACTTCTCCTGACATTAACCTGCAATAGGGGTTAACAAACCCTGAGTACATGGGGTACTCCGCAAGACTTACCCGACCAAAAATTGGAGAGAAGACTCAGGAATGCAGGCTGAGGGGAATCAAGGAGAGGCTTTAGCAAGAATCAAAGAGTTTTGCAGAAAAGCTCTCTAAGACAGCTTAAAACTTAATCCTGAATCTAGATTGATTCGTTAAGGTGATCTCCGTATTCACCCATTTCCCACATCTTTCACCTAGTTCTAAACCACTCTTCGTTGTATGGTCAGTGGATCATGTCTCCATTATCCGAGGAGCAACGATGATTCGAATCGATTGAAATACCCAGCTGGGGATCCCTATCCACACTGCATATATAGCACTTAAGCTTGCATATGCCAACCCCGTCTACCACGGCTTTTCTACCCCTGAACCGGTCTTGCGCCACCCGAGAGCACAGTACTCCGCTCGTCTCCAGGCACACCGGCCACGAGGGTACACGCTACTCTCGCCATCTCTCCACTCCCAGTGCGTGGTTGTCGGTTCAAGTAAGAGAGCCACCGGAGATAGGGCTTTCCGAAGTATGCGGATAGTTAAAAGGTCATGATCTCAGCAGGCCTACAATGAATGGTCTCTAATGGATTCCATTTCTTAATAGACAGTCAGAGACACTACATTGAGACTCCTTTCTCAATTCAAGTCTACTGCCCTGTCAAATAATTATAATAGTTCATAGTAGTATACCCCAAGCATAGAAAATATATTTTTCATAAAAGTTTAACTATTAAGCATAGCTAAGTATTTTATAAACATTTGCCTTTAAATCAGGTTTCAAGGATAATATATCAAGGCAAGTAAATGCAGCAAGTAGGTGATAATCAACTCCTGTCAACCTAATGCAGCAATTAACTCAAGGTGATAAAATTTATAAATCACAAGCAAGGGCTAATGCACCGGGGTTTGCCTTGGTGTGCAGGGAGGGACGGATCAGGAGCGGTATCACATATATCGAATCCTCCGACAGCTCCCGAAGTTTCGTCGACGACGACTTCCTTGGTCATAACACCATCGGCTTCGGTCACTATTCGTGATAATAATGCATGGTTTAATGACGGTGCAAATGACATGATTAACAAGTGAATAAGTATTAATCTAATGACCTTGAGTACAACTTTCCTTCATGGTAAAGTTGTAATCGAGACCTCATCTAACAGGGTTACTGTTTCCTAATTATTTTATTAATTATTTTTTAACAGTTATAGAAAGCCGCAATCAGCATGAATTTCCACATTAAAGATGATGCTTAGGATCAATTAGGGTTTCTGATCCTAAGTCTTCACACAATCCAAAATATCACACAACCCTAAATTAATTAACATTAATTATTATTTTTAATCATTTATTAATTTAAGGATAAATTACAAAATAATTAAACTTAATCCAAATGAGCTACAGATTTTTGTGGAGGTAGCTCGAAACCCAAAACAGTAGCACAATTAATTTTATGATTTTTGAAAAATTATTTTGAGCTACAAAAATCATGGAATAGTCATTTATTAATTAAAAGAGACATTTTTATTACATATGAAAAGTGCTCAAACTTCAAGTTTCATATTTTTCTTGAGTAAAGTACACCACAAGGAAGCTACAGGAAAATGTTTCACAATTTGTAGAGCTCCAATTATTTTTCTGTAAATTTCACAAGTTGCAGCACTATTCAATATTCAAAAAAAAAGGGAAAATCTACTTTAACTGCTTGCCCCCTAGCTACTGGGCCGGCTTGCTTGTCCACAGCACAGCCTAGCACTTCTTCTCCCTCTCTTGGCGCACCCCAGCATGACTGGGCCAGCCCAGCACGGCTCAGCCAGCCTCTGGCCAGCTCTGGCCAGCCAGAAACCCTGCAGCCATGGCCGCCGGCCGGCCAGGCCAGCCCCGGCCAAGGCCGCGGGCGGCCGGCAGTGGCCGAGGGGGCTGCAGCGGGTCGTTAGACTCCCCAAGATGAGACAATTGGAACGGTGTATTCGGTTTGGCAGAACTTGACTTCTAGAAGCTACAGCCGCCACCATGGCGGCCACGGCGGTTCGGCAACGATGGCGCTGCGCGTTCCGGCCAAGTAGGTTCATCACGAGTTGGTATGAGGGATGGGGAAGGTTCAGAGAGCTCACCAAAGCTCACTACTTGAGCCAGTTGGGATGGAGAGAGGTCTAGAACGTGCTGTCGTCGTCGATGGCGGATCGGGTTGGTGCGCTCTGGCGGCAAGAGCTCGTTCTGGTCTTCCTGCACCACGATTGATGAAGCCACTAGGTCTATGAGCATCACAGGGTCGAGGCAAGACCAAAACACACGAGAAAAAGAGGTGCGGCTCACCGAAGAGGCTTGGCCACGATGGGGTGGCGCACGGTGGCGCTCCAGCCGAGTCTGAGGAAGACGACGGTCGGCACAGCAGTTTTGGTGATGGGAGGCAGAAACAAGGGGCTCAAAGGGTTCGTGAGGAGGTGGCGCGGCTCTGGACACGGTGAATTGGATGGGGGCAGATCGACAGTCATGAATTTGGTTGACGACCAAGGATGAACGGCGACGAACCGAGGAAGGAAAGAGCGAGAACAACGACGACCTAGGCTATTTAAAGGCAAGCTCGGGTCTTCTGGATGTGCCACCTCTTGCTGGACTTCGACACGCAGCGAGGGACGTGCCCATGTGCCCTGAAGTCGGTGGCAGCGACCAAGATAGACACGGCGGCGGTCACCGGTGCAAGTGGGCAGCTCGGTGCTCTGCAGCTGAACCTTGCAGGTTCAGATAAATGCAGCAACTGAACCCATTCCTCCACCGTTAATTTCCTCCGAGATTTGTGTGGATACGTGATTTACTTTCTTAATAGAAGTTACTCTGCTTCATATCTTCATTTTCTATTTAGGGATCCAGATCAAAGATTCACTGGTTTGGGAAATATGAAGAGAAGAACAGGGAGTCGATGAATCTGACATCGAATTCAGTTTCCTGAATGTTACTGTTCACCAAATACATACCCTTTTCCTGAATTTTTGAAATTACTTTCGTTTTCATGTAATAACATAGAAAATAGTTAAATTACAAATTGTGTATAATTCAATTCTGGACAACATTTGTATTTGTGATATTTTCAAATTTCAAATATTTTTGAAATTATTTTAAAGGGGGTAAATGACCCTTTTCAAATTTGATACAAATCTTAAATATTTATTGAACAAGTTCAAAATCTGTAAACATGAAAGTTGTTCAATTTAATGGGCTCTACAACTTTCATTAAAGGACCAACCCCAGCTTCCAAATAGGTTTTGTATAAAGGTTTTAAATTCAAATTTGAGGACAGAAATTCAAGTTTAATTTAAATTTCCAAATAGTAACTTGAAAAACTTTGTATACCAGAGTTGCTCTATTTAATAAGAGCTAGAACTTTCCTTTTAGGACCAAAGTCCAATTCTATTTAGTTTTGAAACTAGGGTTTTAGCCCTTTCTAGGGTTTAAAAATTAATTAACAGATAAGTCACTCTATTGCCCTAAGCACAAGCCATCAATATAATTCAAACTTGTTTTAATTGATGCAGGGCAAGATTGATAAAAATTCATACATGTTGTGCAATGCCCATGATGACATGCTCAGTTTTTAGTTTAGTAACACAATGGTGTTACAATACACCACCCCAGACCAGTTCTCTCCCTACGGTAGGGAGCACTCCTCTCCAATTTGTTCCTCCCTGACGGTTTTGGGTACTTGCGGTGATGGTTCTAGCCGTCATGAAAAAAACTATCTGGGGTGGTGATAGTTTTGCCAACAGGATATTTTGTCGCCTTTTATCTATATGTTTAATTTCCACACAGATCTAATTTTATATTGCACAATGATTTTTTATCACGTTCCAAATGAGTTTTTTCATCCTAATTTTTCTTCTTGAACACTCATTATGCCTATATATGACATAGATCCATGACACGTACCATATGAGTTAGATGTGTCTCGTATATGACTCATGACACATACTCATATGAGTTAGAATAGTTCACAATCTACCATGATACAATGTCAGGCAAAATTTCTTTTGGTACCCATTTTTTGTATAGCCACTCCTAACTACCTTCGCTTTTTTTATATAACCACTCCCAACTACCTTTGTAAATGTAAGAATTATCTCTGTTATATGTCTACGACCCTCTAATTGCTTGGATCTGCAAAAGTTTTATATGCCTTTGTGTGACCCACTAGTCCACCACACTTGGACTTTTGTGTGAAGGCCAAGTGTGTGAGGACGAGGTGTATAGTTGATGCACCTCTCTGATTCTTGAGCATTGTAAGTCCCTTGTTCTTCTCAATATCAACCTGAAATGGTTAGCGACCAAGAATATGTTGGCGGTTCTTATTGCATACTTTCAGCCGTCAATATGAACCCCAAAAAAGAAGAGAATTAAACACTTATATGCACATAGATCTTTGCTATTGATCAAATTCCACTTGTATTGGTAGAATCAACACTTTTCAGAAATCAAGACCAAATACAAGGGAATCATGTAAAAGAGGTGCTATTTGGGAAAGCGCAAAAATCTAAATCAAGCAAATAAATGAGGAAGGACCAACACCGATGCAAAATTGGGCTTGTACATGGTGCACACACTCAGTCGCCGCATGATGAGCTGTTGAAAAGGATGAGCCAAATGCTCAGAGATCAGTTTGGCTTACAGCCGAAAACAGGGGTCTCAGTCATGTACAGACGCCCATATCCTGAATGGTTCAACCACGTGGCATGGCCTTTATGGTATCGCATGCCAGACTTCACCAAGTTCAGTGGGTAGGATGACGTGTCCACCATGGAGCACATTAGCCGATACTTGACCCAGCTTGGCGAGGCGTCACAGGAGGAGGCCCATAGAGTTCGTTTCTTTTCTCTTCATTGACTAGCCTGGCATTCGGCTGGTTTGCTACGTTGGAGCCAGGATCAATTCAGAACTGGGAGGAGTTAGAGAGCAAGTTTCATAGTTATTTCTTCTCTAGGACTGGGGAGAAAGATATTATTGATCTCACCAGCATGCGCCAGAGGAACAGCGAGACCGGTTCGGCCTTCATCAAGAACTTCAGGGAAGTGAGGAATATGTGCTATTCATTGAACCTGACAGACATGCAACTTGCTCACCTGGTTGTCGGCGGGCTGCTCCCGCACGTCCAGGAGAAGCTCGTGGGTGCTGAGTTTGATAACATCAGCCAGGTGATGCAGAGAGTGGCAGCACTCGAAACACAAGCTCAGGCCTTTAGGAAGGAAGGAAAGTACAAGCATACTGCATATGTGAACAATTCTGATTTGGAGGGCGAGGATGACGATGAGATCGCTGTTGTCGAGCTAAAGTGGGGCAAGAAGCCCATGGCTGTGCCTAAGCACTGGAGTATAGAGGAGCAATATGACTTTGATACAACAATGCTGGACAAGCTTTTTGATTTGCTGGTCAACGCTGGGCAGATCACGTTTCCTGCTGATTATGTGAGACCTTCTCCTGAAGAATTAAAAGGAAAGAAATTCTGCCAGTATCAAGGCCGCGACTCGCACGGCACCAATGAATGCCGTGGCTTCAAGAATCAGATTCAGAGAGCCATCTCTCGGGGCCTTTTGAAGTTTGATAGCCCTACCAAGGGGAAGATGAAGATTGACAAGGTCCCGTTCCCGAAGGTCCAAAATATGGTTGAGCTGGCAGTCCCTGCTGGCAAGATGAAGGTTCTAACCTCTGATCAAGCAAGGAAGAGTTCATCAGTCGATCCAGACATGCAGATATCGACTGAGGAGCTGGAGATGATCAAGAAGAGGAGGGAGCAGAATAAGATCCGATTTGAGAAAGGGGATTCTAGCAAAACCAAGGTGACCTCTCGTCACTTATTGAACAAATGGCGAAGGAAAAGGGAAAAGAGTCACCAGAGGCACCTTTAGGAAGAAGAGTACTGGAGATGGGTGCATGATGAGGAAGAAGCCCGCTATCAGGAGGAGCTAGCCCATCGTCGGAAAGAAGAGAACCATTGCTATTGCCCGTCCTTCCAACACTGCTGGAATGAAGGTTTGAAGTTGCCAACTGTCTACAACTGCTTGGAATGTAGCAACCAGTACTAGGAGTACAGGCATTCTCAAACCAACCGTCAGTCTGTGCATGAGAGGGTTGGACGCCCACGTGATATGCAGGATCGGCGTGAAAAAAGGGACATGCACGATCGGCTCGACGTGGCACTAGTCGATCACGAAGAGCCGGTTTGGCAGGAGGGCCAATGGTGTCCTAGATACTTGACCAGGAGTCAGAGACTCTGAGTGCAGTGTCTTAGGAACAGAGAGCTCAAGGCAGAAGGGCGCCCGAAGGAAGTTTGGCGAGAAAAACCTTCTCAAGATAAAGGGAAGGCAATAGCCGATGCATAGATGGTGTTCGTGCTCCCAGCAGAGTTCATGGTGCCCAAGGCCAGAAGATGTGATGTTTCTTCCGAGTCTGACGAGTCAGAGTCTGAATAGGGTGTCGCCAGGCTGATTATTGCACAGCTAGCTATTTTCGACAAGCCAGCCAAGCACCGGCACCTGAAGGACCTATACCTTAAGGGATACGTTGATGGGATGCCAATGACTAAAATGCTGGTGGATGGTGGCACTATAGTCAATCTCATGCCCTGTACCACCTTCAGCAAGTTGGGCCTTTTGATGATTTGATCGAAACTGACAAGATGCTCAAGGACTTCGGGGGCAATTCTTCCAACACTCGAGGGGCAATCAGCTGACAAGTGTTCAGACGCTTGAGTTGATAAGCTACTAGCCCACACTTCTCTCCTTATCTGTTATAATGAAGATTCTTATTTGACATAATCAATTATCTCTCAACACAAAAAAAATCTTTAACTTTTGCTCTTCAAAATAAACCTTTACGAGGAATATCTTTTAAAGGTGGGTTTCAAGGAGAGTGAGGGCACATTAATTGCGAGCTATAATGGTTCAGGAGCACTGACTACGATACTAGTGCGTACCCTGGTAAAATCTTATGTGACTGCAGTCCACAAAAGATTCCAAGTTTTGACACAGCACCATAGTCACGGGTCGAGACACCATCATAGAACACAAGTAAAGTAACCTCAGTAATAGGAGAGAAAGTATATTGATTGTGGCTATGATGAGAGATGACCAAGGATCTCGATACGAGCATATACCCTTTCAAAATCTCATGTGGTCGCGAGTTACATGAGATTCCGGGTTGCTATATTGTATCGCAATCATAGATCATGTTACACCATAGTAAACGGAATAGAGCTTATTAGTTGTAACGCTATAGTAGATCACAATCTTAAACCTCGATACCTGCACGTGCCTAGTAGAATCTCATGTGGCCATGGCATGCAAGAGACCCTAGGTTTCGACGCGGCACCGTGGTCACTGGTCATGGCACTACTATAGAGCACAACCATACTGACTCGAATAACATGTTGAATTCGAGGAAATGGTACATGTCGGATCAAGTCATGACACGTATACAGATGAAAAGTCATGGTCTAGTTCTAGGTTTTTGTACGGGCTTGTGGGTAAATTTTAAGTGCATCCTAAAATTTCCGAAGAAGCAAATTTTCAAAATAGATTTTAAGATATTTATAAATAACTAGGAACCCATAAAACAATAGGGAATCCTCTGCGGATCACAGATACCATTTCCAAGTAATTGGATCTTAGGTACCATTGCCAAATCGGTTCCCGTTATTTTATCATATGAGATTAAGATGATTGCAAGGACAAAGAATTTTAGGAATTCAGAGAGATCAAATGTGATTTCTCAAAGTAGATTTGAAGATAGTTATAAATAGCAAAAGAATTTTAGAAATTCAGGAAGAAATACATATATGAATTTTGTAAAAGAGATTTGAAAGAGAATGAAAGCACATTAATTGCAGGCTAGGATCGTGACCATTAACCCTGATAACGGCGAGCGTTTAGCAGTAACTTCCTATGGTCGCAATCCATAAGAGACTCCAGATTTCGACGCTGCATCATGGTTATGAATCATGATATCCCATAAACTACAATTACAATGGCTTTCAACCAACACCTGTTGGTTGTCAATTTCAAGGAGATAGCATGTGTCATGAAAGGAGAAGATCAAGGCTGACACATACGTAGATTTAGATAGTCAAAGATTTGTCAAGTTTTTGTATTGAGTTGAGTGCATCCAGAAGTTTCCCAAGGACTGGAAACTTTTGGAACGAAGATTAACGAGGATTGGTAAAAACCTAGTCTATGGCTAAATTTACCACCTTTTGAACACATCTATCACTCATAAACTTAAGTAGAAAACCTTTTACAAATGATAAAGGATTGTACACAGTTTTCATACTAGTTAACATTGACTACTAGCTTAGGTCGACTTGCTTCAACTTATTGAACTACCATTTTTACAAACAATAAGTGTAGGTTGGACCCAATCTGACACTTGGTATAAGAAACCAGCTATCTTCATAAGGTACTCGACCTGGCCACTCACTACTTCTGACTCCGAGTCACTCGCTACTTCCTCTAGTTCTTCATCGGCATTCTCTGCAGAACCAGACTCTTCTTGATTGTCAGCTGCGGCAATCCCCATATCTGGAATTGGATTGTTCATGGCATGGAGCATTTGCACTTCTTGCTGGAGCTCGGTGATTTGTTGATGGGTTGCCTGGAGTTGTTGCTGATATATGTTATGCAGGCCACAAAACATCGCATCCTGATGCTGCAGGTATCCAACGGTCTCGCTAAGACTTTCTCTTGTCATCACAGCATAAGAATGAGCTTCCTCATGTTGATGGATAAGGAGTCCTGTCTGAAGATGAAGACTATCCACCAGGATCTCCAATCCTTCTATTGGTGCTGATCCGCTTGTCCCTATGCCTCGAGTGCTTCTATTTGGACATCCAGACCGATCTTCTGTATAGTACCGATCTGTGCAGTCTCTTGCCACTTTTGGGCCTTCTTGTTTGCCTTCTTTTTCTTTAGTTCTGTACTCTTGAGTGCTTCATAACATTCAGAGTAAAGTTCCTGCTATTCCTCGCGTCCTCGCTCACGGGTCAGATGGAAGTTAAGGATGGCTAGCAGAGCTTGAGTGGTGGCAACCAAAATAGGATCCTGTTTATTAGAACTTTCTTCCAGCTGCTTGGCTTGTTGCTGAAGACCATCCCAATTCCTTGGTGCCTCTGATGGAAACATTCTCAGAGAAGAGACTCTGACTTCTTTCTGACACCTAAAGCAGATCTTTCTCAGGACTTCTAATGCTGCTACCTAAGCTCCTTCCCAAGGACTCACCTTCAGCCTGTGCATCCCAAGCTGGCAAAAACGGAGCAGTGGTACAAGCTAGGATCTAGAGGGAGACTTCATATCACGATCGACCAAGGAGAACAGTGCGGGACCAATGATACTTTGGTGGTTCTGAGTAGCCTACTTCTTGCAGTAATTGCCACAACACTGTAGGAGTTCCGAACATAGCCAGACACTCATCAATTCCAATGGCATGGTTTTGCGGATTCATCTGCTTAGAAGAAGGGTAGGAATTTATTTTTAACAAAAATATTCTTTTGAAATAAGTTTCATTTTAGAAAGTATAGATATACTTCATAACGGGGGTATTATTAATAGTTGCAATGTCATGATGCATGAGCGTTCCAACCCAAATCAAAATAATCCGATATAAACGTATTATACTGATTAAATTAATTACTAGAGTGACATGCACTCAATGCATTTCAACATAGGGCATACTTAATGTGCTAATCCACTACAAAGCTGAAAATCTAACTACAGATCTATAGAAATAATCGAGGAAAGATTCTATAGAATGAATGAGAAAAGTTCAGAAGCAACTCAGACCAAACGACCCCATTAATTTTACTCATTCCAAACCATTTTGAAGTTTTTGCAAAGTAATACTGCAAGTACTTCACAATGAAATGCTCTGATACCATTCTGTAACAGAACCACTCAGATCACCGGACCCACGTGCACCATCATCGTCCCTAAGGACCTCTGGTTACTTTGCATGAGTTCCCCGCAACCTAGGTGGCCTGTCGGGTTTCCGTGGAAACTCTGATTCACCCGAGGATCTCATTGTAAAGACCTTACATGTATTACAACAGCTTACACAAAATTATTTAAATCAGAGTACAGAGTGCGGAAGTATTATATAACCGTACGTTTACAAACATAAGTTGCATTATCCCAAACCAGGGTTTCGTAGTGGAGTAGCAGTATACAACCCGACACCGTGCCCAAGGGTCATATCATATACACATCTTCATCCATGCACAATCCGTCAACCGGCACGGTCCCACGTAAAACTGTACACTCAACTCACCTGCAACAGGAGTTAACAAACCCTGAGTACATGGGGTACACCACAAGACTTACCCGACTAAAGAAAATGGGGAGAAGACTCAGGAATGCAGGCTGAGAGGAGTCAAGGTAAGGTTTAGCAAGAGTCAAAGTATTTTGTAGAAAAGCAATACTAATCCTAAATCTTATTTTCAGTATTTTTAATTCAATATTTTTCATAATCAATAACCATAGCTCTAAGTTCATTCACGTGTAACCTCAAATTTCAATTGCTTATCCATTCTGAAAAACTTAGTTCCGAACCACTTTTCGATGTAGGTGTGAGGATCAAGTCTCCATATCCGAGGAGCAACAACGATTCGAATCGATTAGTATCCAGCTGGCGATCCCTATCCACACTACATATGTAGCACCTAAACTTGCATATGCCAACCCCATCTACCACGGCTTTTCCAAAACCTGAACCGGTCCTGCACCACCCGAGAGCACAGTACTCCTCTCGTCTCCAGGCACGCCGGCCATGAGGGTACACGCTACTCTCGCCATCTCTCCACTCCCAGTGCGTAGTTGTCGGTTCAAGTAGTAGAGCCACCGGAGTCAGGGCTTCCCGGAGTATGTGGCTAGTTGCAAAGTCTTGATCACAGCAGGCCTTACAACGAATGGTCCCTAATTTATTTTTCCGTCGGCGACAATGCATTGGGACTCTAACCCAAGTATAAGTGTCCTAACGGTTTTCGAATCCCTTTTCCGTCGTTGACGATGCATTGGGACTCCAACCCAAGTACATGACCACCGAACAGAAAATCCCTTCTCGTCGGTGATAATGCACTGGCCAAGTGCACCACCGCCGAACGGGAACATTACCAATTCCATTTTCCCTGAATTAATCAATAATATATCACAATATCTCAAAAATAGCATTTTGTGCAAAGCTAAATTATTCAAGCAGGGCTAATCTTTTTTCAAACATTTTATTTTAAAAGGGCTTCAAGGATAGTATTTCAGTGGCAAGGTTGGCAATGCATCAATTAGGTTATCACTCAACTCCTATAAACTTAATGCAGCAGATTAACTCAAGTTATAAAACATTTTGTAAATCACAAGGAAAGGGCTGAATGCACCAGGGCTTGCCTATGTTGTAGGTTTGTCACTTCTGCCAGAAAACTAGAGAAACCCACTTGACTTCTCCTGACGAATAATCCTTCCATCGGTGACAATCAAGCAATTCTCCCGAAAACCCGAGCACTACACGTAATAATAATACAATGCTTAACATGATGATATGCATGCCATGATACAGGAGATGCACCAAATCGTGAGGTAATAAAAAGTAAACTTAATTTAGAAAGTTGAGTACAACTTTCCTTCACGATAAAGTTGCAAGCCAACAAAACTATCCTATTGTTTTATTGACCATTTTAACAGTCGTTGAAAGCCGAACTCGCTCTTCTATACAATAGCCAGTACTTAATTAAGTAATTCATAAAACCCTATTATCATATGTGTATAACACAAATTATTAATGTTTTGAATTAACAATTTATTTACTTACATGAAATAATATTTAAACATTTTAATTAACAAGATTAGCATAAGCTTAAACAAGTTAGTAAGGTACCAAGGGTCAGCACATGACAATGACCCAAGGTTAGTACGCAATCACAAAATCATACAAACCCTAAAATGATTAAGGTTTTCCATTTTCTTATTTATGAAATAAAGCATTAGAAAAATAAGAAATAATTCAACTTTGTAAAATTAAACTCAAACTTTTGTATAGCTAGCTCTCAGCCTAAAACAGGACCCAAACAAATTTTATGATTTTTTGATCATCATAGAATTTATTAAAATTCATTAGAGTTGCCTTTATTAATTAAAAGACATAATTTTACTTACTGCAGAAAGTATTATAAATCATTATTTCATATTTTTCCTAAGTAACTAACAATACAGAGAAATCACCCAGAAATTTTTACAATTTTAGTAGCTGTATTTATTTCTGCACAAATATATCAATACACTACACTATTCATTTACTGAAAAATTGGAAAACAAATTTCATTTGCTCGGGCCACAGCAACAGGCCGGTCCACCTCGGCCCACTCGCGGCCGGTGGTTCTCCGGCGAGCACAGACCCCGAGGCTGCTCCCCATGAACAGGCAAACTCATCACCGCACCACAGAGGGTCCCGACGGTTTGGCCTCGAGCTTGCCAACGGCCATGGCGGCTCGATGGCGCAGCACACAGCGGAGAGGACTGTTTCGGCTAGCTACGACCGGTAGCGTTAGAAAGGATGACGGGGATGGAACCAGTAGCTCACCGCGAAGCTTCGTCTTCCACAGGTTAGAGCAGAGATGGAGCGGAGACCGGTCGTGGACATTCGCCACTGCTCCAGCGGCACGCTCTGGTGACACGAGCTTCGTTCCTGTGTCTGCAGAGCACGAAACAACGATACACCACGCGCATGAGCTTCACTACATTAAGGTGAACCTAAAACATGAACTTACGCAACACGGAGCTCACCCAGGAGCCACTGCTACGACAGCGGTGGTCACGGTGGAGTACCGGCCGTCCGTGGGGAAGAAACGTCGCACCGGTTGACTCTCGCGACGAGCAACGGCACGAGCGAGTTTGATGGATGCGCCTGAGGGTCACGATGCTACGAGCGCAGGCAATTTGACATGAGGGCAAGTAGGGTGGCCGAATTTCTCGGCGAAGTGTCATTCGGCCGGTGGCGACAGCGAAATTAAAAAGAAGTTGAACAGCAAGCTCGTCATCTTTTATAAGTGCCAGAGGGGAGGGGAACACGGTAGACAGGTTCCCGGGGCCCCCACGACCTCGGCGTCGATGGCGACAGGACCTAATTGGCCCCCGGGCGGCGTTAGCGTGCGGCGCCGCGCACGCGTGACCGCGTGCACAGGGAGTAGGGGCAGGTTACTCTAGATGACCTCAACCCTAGTTTCTATTTTTAGAAAAATTACTTCTGATTTTACATGGCAACTCAAAAAATTACTTTATTAGAAGTTGCGGTAAACTCTGTGATGAACAACTTTGCTTTTGGGACATATTCAAATTTTGAATGGATTTTGAATAATCCAAAAGGGGGTAAAAACTCAATTTGAATTTTATTTCAAATCTAGTTAAATTCTCCAAATTTTTCTCAATGAGTTGAAAATATCCAAAAATAAAATTGTTCTACTTGACAATCCCTACAACTTTTATTAAAGGAGTTTTGTCAGATTCTGGAGAATTTTTGAAATGACATTTTAAATTTGAATGCTTAGACATTAATTTGAGTTTTGTTTAAACTTTAACTCAATAACTTGAAAATCCCCAAATACAAAAGTTGTTCAATTTGAAAATTTTTACAACTTTCATTAAAGGTGTTTGATCAAATTCTTGCTAGTCTTTGAATTTGTATTTCAAATTTACATTTTTCAACATAGGGTAGTGCTTTATTTAAAATTTTATTTAATAACTTCAAAATTACCCAAAATAGAAGTTTCTCAACTTTTAAAGATTTACAACTTTTGTTTAAGACCCAACATCTAATTCATTTTATTTTTTAAATTAGGGTTTGGGGTCTGTTTTAGGGTTTATAAATGATTTTCTTTTTATTTTCCAATTGGATTTAGATAATTACACATAACCACAAACACTTATACAACGAGCCACTCTAAACCACCTATGCAAATCATATGCAAGAATAAATTTTATTTTAGTTAATGCACACTTAATAGGGTTGAATGCGAGATAATTTGTATGCAACAGTAACACCAAGGGTGTTACAAGGGTGATCAAAGGAAAGTATCTGAAAAATATTATCCTAGTATTCCTGTCGGGGGTTGACAGCCGATCTGTTTGAGATCTGGTTTTGATAGCCTATTCTGAACAGTGGATCGCCTTCAGGATAAAAATAGAGGAGTGTGTGTAATAGCTGATCTCGTTTTGACGAATCGCCTTTAGAACCAATAAAATGTGTAAAGACCCTTGAAGGGGACGATAGCCGATTTGTAAGGAGCAAATCACCTTTAGCACAAAAATAAAGAGAAACCCTCGATGCAGTGTAACAGCCGATGCAACATGCATCGCTTTTAGAGCAAAATACAAAAGCATTCAGAGAATTTGACCAAAAGTAACTTGCAGCAATCAAGAGAGATTCATTTTTCTTCATCTAGCAGAGGGAGAGATCAAGGCACTGACTCAGATTACGTAGTTCCCAATCTGCTCGTTTCTTCTCTGAAACTCGGCAGAACCAACTTCTCTACCCGGTAGGCATGTTGGGCCAGTTCCGGAAGGAGTTCTTGGACCATGAGGATGCATCTATCAAAGAAGCCTTGAAGGGAATTTGGTTAGTTTCTTTACTGATGAATTCCGTAGGATTTGAGTCACCAATCGGACCCAGGTAAAAGGCAGCTGGGGTTTCACTCAGTGGGATCAGGATCCCGTTCTTCAGATTCTGAGAATGATAAATAGCATATATGACCTATTGGGCAAGGATTCATGAATGGGAAACAGATTAGTGAAATTCGTACCTCGGGGATTTCAGAGGGATTCGCCATTGCTCAAAGTTCTGGGGGCGGCGAATCGAAGCCGGAGGAAAGGCACAGTGGAAGTTCTCTTGGTTATGGTTTCGGTTTGGTGCGGAGCTCTGAGGTGCTGAGCGGGAGTTTGCGAAGTTTGCTGTGGTTTGAGAATGACATTAGATTGAAGCTCAGTGCTAATTTTGGAATAAAACCAGTTTAATCCAAAATTGGGGGCATGTGTTTACACCAAAATTTGGACCGGGAGCAAAGAGCCAATGTCAGGAGCGGACAGCCGATTTCGGGAGCAGAAGCGAAAACAAAGATAGCCGATCAAGTCCTGGATCGGGTGTTGGGTTGAAGGAAAGAAGGCATGGTCAGAGACGGAGTCGATTGATGAATGACATCAGCATAGATCTTTGGCGCCGGAAAGCGATCACGATTGGAGTTCGTTCAGGAAAGGAAAGATTGGGCTCCAAGTTACCTTTAAAATAGGAGAGTTTGTTAGTTTCCATATTTTTTTAGTTGTAATTCGACTAGGACTCTATCTTGTTAGCCCAGAGTATAAATATAAACCCCCGGCGATTGTAACAAATTACGTACACATCAATACAACACACCTTTTGGCTCTGACCAAACCCTTAGGAGTAAGAGTAAAGTATATTTCGGCGAGTTTCTTCGAATGGGCTGGGTATCATCCGGTGGACGCTGGCTTGCTTGTAAGTACCGCCATGCCTTGTTAAACTTTGTTTATTTAATGTCATCCGGTGGATATGAGATCATAGTAGATCAAGGTTTGATTCTCATTTGGCATGAGTTTGGTGTCATCTAGTGGGCGTAAGCTTAAATCAAATAAGAATTAGTTATCAATTCATGTTTGTTTGCTTGATTAATCTATGTTTAGCGTCATCCGGTGGACGAAGGCTTGCCTTAAGATGGTTAATGTACATGAATCAGTTATCGTGTCACACCCAATTTTAAGGATAAAATGGGATGCATAATCTTATGTGCGCCCAGAGATCAGTCACACACATAAGCCAACAAATTGCATAAATTGTATCATAACCAATGTTTAATACATAGCGAATAATATCAAAGTCATTACACAGCGGAAAAATAAAGATAACTCTCGCGGTAGCTCCATAGCACAGGGACGTCGACTGGTGAAGCACAAGTCTAGTAATCCTCTGGGTAGTCCTCATCACTATCACCATCTGTTACCCATCCGGGATTTTTTTAACCAAATAATGAAAAATAAATAAGCGTAAGTACATGTCGTACTCAACAAGACTAGCATGGGTTCATGAGGCTCAAAAGGTTGACACGGTTTAACAGCAGGTTGCTTTTAATTAATCATCTTTTATGCAGTTGGATAGCAACAAGTTAATATGCCCATTCTCATGATCATAGCAAACATAATTAATGAGTAGCAACAAATAGATAAGCAACAAGTAAACATCACCCTGAAAGATAACTACTCCGTGAGTTTTCCGGGCCACTCGTGACCGTGAGCGCGGCTAGTATACCAGTTTTACACTCTACAGAGGTTATGCACTTTCACTATGAGCCGTGATTCCCATTTGCTCGGGGTAGCTAGCCCCATAACACTTCCAAGGTGAGCGAGCAGGGTTTCACTATGAAGCCTTTCAAAGGTTCGTCTAACATGTTAGGGCCGCGAGGTTTCCTCGGCAAGCAGATGTAGAGCCCCCCTTCCATATGGCACAAGGTCACGCAGGTTATACACATATGGACAGAGGCCGCACTATACCCGAGTCGGCAAGCCCCTCTTGCGCCTTTCGGTAACCTCTAACAAGCTAGATAAGGTCCTCATACTGAGCTAAAACCAGAGCCATATAGCCCTCATAGTTGCACTGTAAGTCCCAGCTTTTGCTGACAGATCATTACCAAGGGGGAAGGATATGGTGCATCACAAAACTATGCCCCAATCCCCTAGTTCCATGTTGCTAAAAAGGCATCTTTTAATTCCTCATTGCATATTCAATTAATCAGTTTACATGATCATGATATCCATAACGCACTAGCATCAATTACCATATGCATAATCCCATAGGTTGCAAGGAACAGGATAACAAAACTAGGAAGTAACTATGGTTAACAAGGAAGACACATGCAAATGCAGTTATTTATTTAGTGGATAGGACAACAAGGATGATCCATACTAATACTTGCCTTGATCAGCAAACTCCTGGTGATCCGGGTTGTCACAGTACTGATCTTGATCACCCACGTATGGCTCACCGTCTATACTCGATCCATCATAACAACACACACGCATACAGGGGCAGTCATGCATACAAACAAGAGTTTTCATTAGAACAGTACACCAACAGAGAGAAAATAAATTGAAAAGGTCATAAAACAAATCTACACGTTGCTACGATCACATCGATATCAAGTTTGCGCAAATCGGATTTAAAACGAGGAAGATATGAATTTTACAAGATTTATAATAGAATAATAATAGATTAAATATAATCTTGAATTTTAAAAGTTAATAACATATGAAACAGTGTTACTAACTGGTAGATCATCAAATTACGAATCTAACACAATTTGAATCGTTCAAATCGGAACTAAAACGTGGAAATTATAAATGAAACAATTTTGAATTCAAATCTGAAAACACATTTTTATATATACCGAAAATAAAAGCCTTCAAACGTAATCTACTGAATACGCTAAGGGCTGCGGGCTAAGCATTAAAAACTGTAGGGGGTTATTCGCAACAACGCCGGCCGAATCGGTATGGGCTGCTCTTCAGCTGTCCGATTCAAAATCGGCGGATCAGATTAACAGAGAGGAGGGGTGGCGGTGCTCTCGGCCGGAAAACAGAGGCCGATGGCGGCGTCATGGCCAGAGGGCCGCCAGAGAAGGAGAACTCGTCCTTCGGTGCATGAAATAGGTCGGGAAGGGTACCCATAGATCGGGAAGAGCATCGCAAGCTCACCTAGGGTGATGGGAAGGTCGGAAATCGACTCGGAGATAGCTCGCGGCGTGATCCGGCGGATGGTGGATCTCTGCAACGGCGGCGGAGGCGGTCAGTGCACAAATCGAAGGGGGAAAGTGCTCGGGAACTTCACAAGATCACAGCGAAGCTCCTCAAAGGCTTACCGAGAGGAAATTGGTGGCGAATCGAGCTAATTGCTCGCGGCGGCGGCTGCTCGGTTCTCGCGGGAGCTCGGCAATGGCGGCAAGAAGAGGCGGCTAGGGTTAGGTGACGGCTACGGGGGGTGTAGCGTTGCTTAAATACTCCCGAGGTGTGACGACAATCTCGGAGATTGAAACAAACTCGGCGAGCGGAGAAATCGGCTTCGGCCGTTTCTTTCTTGCCCGCGTCGGACTCTCGGCGAGCAGCAGAGGGAAACAGGGGAGGGGCTATTCTGTGGGTCCACAGGTCGGTAGCACCGAGCGCTGGGGTCGGGCTGGCAGTCACGGCAGAGGGACGCTTCGCGCGCGTTCGGCCACGGTGGATGAACACGGCAGCGGCGTCTCTGTTCGCGCGGCGGGGGAGTTGGAGAAGGAAGCGCTGACCCGTGGGTCCCACTCGTCAGTCAGATGGGGTAAGGGGAAAGGAAGGGAGCAGGTCGGCCGAGCTGTCCTCGGGCCATCCGACCTGGATCTGCTGGGGCCAGGGAGTGGAAAACAGGCCAAGCTGCTGCTCGGCCAGAAAGGAGAGGGGAAGGGCTCTGCTCTATTTCCTTTCGATTTTCTAAAAGGATTTTCAAATTGGGTTTTGAAATATTTGAGAAATTTAAATAATCTACAACAGTACAAAGAAGAAATGCTCCAGCATGAATGCATCATACATGTGTATGACCTAGGTTTGATTTTATATTTGAGAAAATTATTATTTCCCTATATTGGAATGATCAACTAATTGCATAATTAAATAAATTCCCACTATTTAAAAGAATGCAATTTTTTGGGTGTTACAATTCTACCCCCCTTAAAAATAATCTCGTCCTCGAGATTCAGTTGGTGCTTACTCAAACAACTCCGGGTACTTCTCTCTGAGATCTTCCTCTCTTTCCCAAGTAGCTTCTTCCTCAGAGTACCGATGCCACTGCACCTTGCACATCTTTATAACTCGACTTCTTGTAACTCTTTCTGCGGTTTCCAAAATTTTCACTGGATGTTCCTCATAAGTGAGACCCTTCTTGAAAACTATTTCCTCGACAGGAACCTGCTCTTCCGGTACTCTCAAACACTTTCTCAACTGAGATATGTGGAACACATCATGCACACCGGACAAACTTTCCGGAAGTTCTAGCTGATATGCCACTTCTCCACGTCTCTCTAGGATCTTGAAAGGACCAATATACCTTGGTGCCAACTTTCCTTTGCTGTTGAACCTTTTCACACTTCTCATCGGGGACACTTTAAGATATACATAGTCTCCTACATTAAAAGCTAGTTCTCTTCTCCGTGTATCCGCATAGCTCTTCTGTCTAGATTGTGCTATTCTCAAGTTCTCCCTTATGGTCTGGACTTGCTCCTCTGCGTCTCTCAACACATCTGGTCCAAACACTTGACTTTCTCCAGTTTGATTCCAAAACAAGGGTGTCCTGCACTTGCGCCCATACAAAGCTTCCAAGGGTGCCATCTTGAGACTTTTCTGGTAACTATTATTATAAGAGAACTCCGCATACGGCAGACTCTTATCCCAACTTGTTCCATACTGTAAAGCACAAGCTCTCAACATATCTTCCAAAATCTGATTAATCCGTTTAGTTTGGCCGTCAGTTTGAGGGTGATATGCAGAACTGAAATTCAACCGTGTTCCCAATGATCTATGCACTTGTTGCCAAAACTGATAGGTGTACTGCGTACCCCTATCGGACACTATCTTCTTGGGAACTCCATGTAGACACACAATCCTTTCCATATACAACTCTGCAAGTCTTGCTCCGGTATAGGTGGTCTTGACGGGGAGGAAATGAGCAACTTTAGTCAGTCGATCCACAATTACCCAGATTGAATCATAACCTCTCTGAGTACGTGGCAATCCAACTATGAAGTCCATACCGACTTCTTCCCACTTCCACTCAGGTATCTTTAGTGGTTGTAGCAATCCTGCAGGTCTCTGGTGCTCAGCTTTAACTCTCTGACAGGTATCACATATAGCCACATATTCTGCTACATCACGCTTCAGTCCAACCCACCAATATTTTTCCTTCAGATCCAAATACATCTTGGTACTTCCTAGGTGTATAGAATATGCTGACTCATGAGCTTCACACAATATAGCGTCTCGGATGAATTTCACTTTAGGTACACAGAGTCTCTTTCCAAACCATAAGGTTCCATTCTCATCTAGCCTGAATCCGGGTGATTTTCCAACCACAATGTTCTCCGCTATTTCTTTGAGCTTCTCATCCTCCAACTGAGCCTTTCGTATCTCTTGCTCTAGTGTGGGTTCAACCTCCATCTCAACAGCATTAATCACAATTCCCAAGTTGAGACGCTCCATCTCTGCACACAACTCCGCGGGTATAGTGGTTGCTCGAATCTCATTAGCATAACTCTTTCTACTAAGAGCATCTGCTACAACATTTGCTTTGCCAGGATGATAGTGCACTTCCAAATCATAATCCTTTATCAATTCCAACCAACGACGTTGCCTCAAATTCAACTCTGACTGGGTGAAGATATACCTCAAGCTCTTATGATTTGTATAGATGTCACACTTATGACCAATAAGATAATGTCTCCAAATCTTCAAAGCGTGCACCACAGCTGCTAGCTCCAAGTCATGAGTAGGGTAATTCAACTCATGCTTCCTCAGCTGTCTCGATGCATATGCTACGACTCTTCCTTCTTGCATGAGAACACAACCAAGACCTAGGCGGGAAGCATCACAATAGATAGAGAACTTCTTACTCAGATCCGGCAAAACCAACACTGGGGCTGTTGTCAATCTCTTCTTCAATTCTTCAAAACTAGCTTGGCACTTCTCAGACCACACAAACTTGGCATTCTTCTCTAGCAAGGAAGTCATTGGCTTCGCAAGCTTGGAGAATCCTTCAATGAACCTTCGGTAGTAACCAGCTAAACCAAGAAAACTATGAATGCCAGTTACATCAGTTGGCGGCTTCCAATTCAACACGTCTGCCACCTTGCTTGGGTCTACAGAAGTTCCACCATTGGACACGATATGTCCTAGAAAAGCAACTTCTCTCAACCAGAATTCGCACTTACTTCGCTTGGCATACAACTTGTGTTCTCTGAGCTTCTGCAAAACCAATGTCAGATGTTCGGCATGCTCTTCTTCATTCTTGGAGTAGATCAAGATATCATCAATGAACACCACAACAAACTTATCCAAGAATTCCATGAATACCTTGTTCATCAGATACATGAAGTAGGCAGGTGCATTAGTCAAACCAAAGGACATTACCGTATACTCATACAATCCATACCGAGTAGTGAATGCAGTCTTAGGTATGTCAGAGTCACGAATCTTCAACTGATGATAACCTGAACGGAGATCAATCTTGGAAAACACACAAGCACCTCTCAACTGATCAAATAAGTCATCAATTCTAGGCAACGGATACTTGTTCTTAATGGTGACCTCATTCAGTGATCGATAATCAACACACATCCTTTGACTACCATCTTTCTTATCAACAAAAATAACCGGGGATCCCCAAGGTGAAGAACTAGGACGAATGAAACCTTTTTCTGACAGTTCTTTGATTTGTTTCTTAAGTTCTTCTAATTCTTTAACTCCCATTCTATATGGACGTTTAGCTATAGGTGCAGTACCAGGTAACAACTCAATGATAAATTCAATGTCACGGTCAGGCGGCATACCTGGTAACTCATCTGGAAACACATCTTTAAACTCATCCACCACTGAGTTATCCGGCTGCACTTCTTCTCGGAGCTGATGTACTGTGGCTTATTGTTGCACTTGCAGAGCAACCTCAACTCGGACCTCATCTCCCTTTGGTGTAGTGACAGTTACAACCTTCTCCTTACACCCTATGTTCGTGTTGTATTTCTTCATCCAATCCATACCCAGGATAAGATCAATTCCGGCAGTATTTAGCACAGTAGGGGTTATCTCAAATTCTACCTCCCTTAATGAGACAGTAATCGGGAGACACTGAAGAGTAGCTTGCATAACACCACCCGGAGAAGAAACCATAATAGGATGTTTCATGACACTAAGGGGAATACCATGCTTTCTAACAAATGTGTGCGAAATGAAAGTATGCGAAGCACCAGAGTCAAAAAGAACTGTAGCGGGGATGGAGTCGATATTGAACGTACCCATCATGACCTCTGGAGTCTCCTGTGCCGTATCAACCGACACATGGTTCACCTTCCCGGTGCGAGGTGGCACTCTCTGCTGGTTGTTCTGCTTCTGGGAGGCTTGGGGATTCTGCTTCTCAGGACAATTGTAGGACAAATGTCCTTCTTTGCCACAGTGGAAACACTTGTTGGGGGCACCATTCTTCACTGGGATGTTGTTGGGAGCAGTCAGTTGTGGCGCCTGATTGCCACCTTGCTGCTGGTACTGGGAACGCTGCTGGTTCTGGGAACGTTGTTGATTCTGGAAATTGTTCTTGAATCCAGACTGTCCCTGGAAACGTTGTTGCTGCTGAGGCTGCTGCTGGTTGTTACGGAAGCGGCTGTTGCTTCCAGACGACTGCCCTTGAAACTTCCTCTTCTTCTTCTTCTCATCTATCTCACGGCGCTTGCTCTCGATGATCAAAGCTTTGTCCACCAACTGTTGGAAGTTGGCGAAAGTGTGGGAAAGCAACTGGTACTGGAGATGATCATTCAGTCCTTCCAAGAAGAGCTCTTGCTTCTTGGCATCATCTTCAACCTCTTTTGGAGCATACCGCGACAATTGGATGAACTTGTCACGGTACTCGGCAACTAGCATTCCTCCCTGCTTCAGAGAAAGAAACTCCTTCTTCTTCAGCTTCATCAACCCTGCAGGCACATGATGATTGCGGAACCCCTCACGGAATTGCCGCCAAGAGATGGGTTCGGCACGTCCAAAACGGAAAGACTCCCACCAATCCAGAGCAGCTCCCTGTAACTGCCCAGATGCATAGAGAACCTTCTCGACGTCGTTGCATTGGGCGATCTCCAGCTGCCTTTCTATTGCACGCAGCCAATCATCAGCTTGGAGAGGATCACTGGAATGATCGAAGGTGGGCGGGCGTCCCTTCAAGAATTCGCTTCTCTTGTCACGGGGTGGTGGAGGTGGGTTCCCATTGCCATTGTTTCGCTGCAGCAGTTGAATGTTCTGGGCCATCTGCTGCATCAGCTGTGTTTGCATCATCATCAGCTGCTCCATGTTAGGCTGTGGCGGAGGTGGTGGTGGATTAGCATTTTCTTCAGAGGTACCATCACCCCTTGGGTTCCTCCTGGTGTGGGCCATCTGCTGTTCAATCATTGAAGTGAGGTTTAGAATTCTTTTCCATTGAAATAACACTTAAAAGACTAGAACGGGAAATTTTAGGCGCGATCCAACAACGACAGAGTAGAAAACAGTCATATCAGGAGTTTCCGAAGTCAAACAGAGACATGCTATACGTGGTTGGAAAGCATGAGAAAAACTATACAACTTTTATTCATACCATCTCTCCAGATTCTGTCGTTAAGTTTATCAAAAACAAATTTGATTCGAACTGTTTCAGAGTAACAGACAGCGCAGAAACTTTGACTTGTGACATTTGTTTCTCCCAAACCGTAACTGATATTGGGATGATTCTTGCGGCCAAAGAAAACTACAGAAGTCTAGTTTTTCACAAAAATTTCTCATGATTTTTGGTCATATATAATTAAATAGGAAAAATAACTAAGGCAGAGAGGTCTGAAAAACAGCACTGCTGGAAACTGAGATAATCAACCCAAACTATTATGCATTAATTCAAACCTATATAAAGAGATTTGCGGACATGCCCACAATCTCAGCACTCATTACAAACTCCAAATCAAGCATTGTTCATAAGGAAAAGCAATCTAGCACAAAAGTTCACAAGACACGAACTAGACTCGACTTGACTCAACTTGCGCTTCTAGCGCCTTTTGCTACTAACTGAGGGTAACTCCTCTAGGGGTCGATGTCGGTGCGGGTGTGAGCATCTCCATGGTCTCCTCGGTTCCTTGGCGGCGATTCAGCTGGACACCTTGGTGATGGCGGAGGGGGTCCAACACCGAGTTGCCTGTTCAACCCATCCACTGCCCGGCTGAGCTTGTAGTTAGCTTCAGTCCTGGTGTTCAGCTCATCCAGTGTCCGGTCCAGAAAAGTGTTGGTCTGAGCCAAACATTCCAAGGCAGCGTGGAGTCGGGCGTTCACTTCTACAAGTGGACCGGCGATACTGCAGTTAGCTTGGCCACTCTGATGGCGGGGAAGGTAGCGGTGCATCTCCCACTTGATAATGTCCCAATTCTCATGGCGGTGCACCATAAGAGCTTGTCGTGCGGCATCCTTGATGGCGGCAGCTTTGGAGAGTCGAATGGAGACAGCATAGTGAACATTCTTCACCTGGCTTCCCTCCTTGATGTACACCCTCGTCTCATAGTAGGCGGCGTAGTCAGGGTGCTTCCAGTACTCCGTCTTGTACAGCACTGAGGCGTTGGGGTAGAAGCGGCGCACCAAGTCGAGAAGCAGCGGGTGGTAGTAGTCATCACCATGATGATCATAGTGAATCATTCCCACCTAGGGTTTTCCACCTTGGTCTCCATCATCATCGCCATCGTCTTCGGGGTCGTCGGAGTCATCTGAGTTGCCTCCATCATCTCCGTCGTCAGGGTCGCCAGCACAATCCTGGTCACCCCGCGGCTCCACCTTCTCAGGTTCATCTTTCTGAGGGCCCTCCATAGGTACGTCTTCAGAGCTGTCGTCCAAGGGCTCTTCACTGGGCTCCTCTGCGGGCACCTCCTGCTGGGACTCCTCCACTGGTACGTCTTCCACGGGTACCTCTGGTCAGGAAACACGTCCGCCAGAGATGAAGCGCTGCAGGTACCTCTTAGGTGGCATGACACGCTTGCGAGCAGTGCTCTTAAGGTTGGCCATCTACAAGAATTAAGATTAAGTCAAAATTTTGCAATGGACAAGGGTAGGATATCAGCAAAAACTTGTAGCAAATTAATATAACAAGTAAAAAGAGATAATAAAGCTAAGGGCTATCCGGTGCTAACTAGGCTTGCATCCTACAGTCAACACGGCTCTGATACCAATTTGTCACACCCAATTTTAAGGATAAAATGGGATGCATAATCTTAAGTGCGCCCAGAGATCAGTCACACACATAAGCCAACAAATTGCATAAATTGTATCATAACCAATGTTTAATACATAGCGAATAATATCAAAGTCATTACACAGCGAAAAAATAAAGATAACTCTCGCGGTAGCTCTATAGCACAGGGACGTCGACTGGTGAAGCACAAGTCTAGTAATCCTCTGGGTAGTCCTCATCACTATCACCATCTGTTACCCATCCGGGATTTTTTTAACCAAATAATGAAAAATAAACAAGCGTAAGTACATGTCGTACTCAACAAGACTAGCATGGGTTCATGAGGCTCAAAAGGTTGACACGGTTTAACAGCAGGTTGCTTTTAATTAATCATCTTTTATGCAGTTGGATAGCAACAAGTTAATATGCCCATTCTCATGATCATAGCAAACATAATTAATGAGTAGCAACAAATAGATAAGCAACAAGTAAACATCACCCTGAAAGATAACTACTCCGTGAGTTTTCCGGGCCACTCGTGACCGTGAGCGCGGCTAGTATACCAGTTTTACACTCTGCAGAGGTTGTGCACTTTCACTATGAGCCGTGATTCCCATTTGCTCGGGGTAGCTAGCCCCATAACACTTCCAAGGTGAGCGAGCAGGGTTTCACTATGAAGCCTTTCAAAGGTTCGTCTAACATGTTAGGGCCGCGAGGTTTCCTCGGCAAGCAGATGTAGAGCCCCCCTTCCACATGGCACAAGGTCACGCAGGTTATACACATATGGATAGAGGCCGCACTATACCCGAGTCGGCAAGCCCCTCTTGCGCCTTTCGGTAACCTCTAACAAGCTAGATAAGGTCCTCATACTGAGCTAAAAACCAGAGCCATATAGCCCTCATAGTTGCACTGTAAGTCCCAGCTTTTGCTGACAGATCATTACCAAGGGGGAAGGATATGGTGCATCACAAAACTATGCCCCAATCCCCTAGTTCCATGTTGCTAAAAAGGCATCTTTTAATTCCTCATTGCATATTCAATTAATCAGTTTACATGATCATGATATCCATAACGCACTAGCATCAATTACCATATGCATAATCCCATAGGTTGCAAGGAACAGGATAACAAAACTAGGAAGTAACTATGGTTAACAAGGAAGACACATGCAAATGCAGTTATTTATTTAGTGGATAGGACAACAAGGATGATCCATGCTAATACTTGCCTTGATCAGCAAACTCCTGGTGATCCGGGTTGTCGCAGTACTGATCTTGATCACCCACGTATGGCTCACCGTCTATACTCGATCCATCATAACAACACACACGCATACAGGGGCAGTCATGCATACAAACAAGAGTTTTCATTAGAACAGTACACCAATAGAGAGAAAATAAATTGAAAAGGTCATAAAACAAATCTACACGTTGCTACGATCACATCGATATCAAGTTTGCGCAAATCGAATTTAAAATGAGGAAGATATGAATTTTACAAGATTTATAATAGAATAATAATAGATTAAATATAATCTCGAATTTTAAAAGTTAATAACATATGAAACAGTGTTACTAACTGGTAGATCATCAAATTACGAATCTAACGCAATTTGAATCGTTCAAATCGGAACTAAAACGTGGAAATTATAAATGAAACAATTTTGAATTCAAATCTGAAAACACATTTTTATATATACCAAAAATAAAAGCCTTCAAACGTAATCTACTGAATACGCTAAGGGCTGCGGGCTAAGCATTAAAAACTGTAGGGGGTTATTCGCAACAACGCCGGCCGAATCGGTATGGGCTGCTCTTCAGCCGTCCGATTCAAAATCGGCGGATCAGATTAACAGAGAGGAGGGGTGGCGGTGCTCTTGGCCGGAAAACAGAGGCCGACGGCGGCGTCATGGCCAGAGGGCCGCTAGAGAAGGAGAACTCGTCCTTCGGTGCATGAAATAGGTCGGGAAGGGTACCCATAGATCGGGAAGAGCATCGCAAGCTCACCTAGGGTGATGGGAAGGTCGGAAATCGACTCGGAGATAGCTCGCGGCGTGATCCGGCGGACGGTGGATCTCTGCAACGGCGGCGGAGGCGGTCAGTGCACAAATCGAAGGGGGAAAGTGCTCGGGAACTTCACAAGATCACAACGAAGCTCCTCAAAGGCTTACCAAGAGGAAATTGGTGGCGAATCGAGCTAATTGCTCGCGGCGGCGGCTGCTCGGTTCTCGCGGGAGCTCGGCAATGGCGGCGAGAAGAGGCGGCTAGGGTTAGGTGACGGCTACGGGGGGTGTAGCGTTGCTTAAATACTCCCGAGGTGTGACGACAATCTCGGAGATTGAAACAAACTCGGCGAGCCGAGAAATCGGCTTCGGCCGTTTCTTCTCTACTACGGACTCTCAGCGCGGCGACGAACTCGGCTTCGGCCGTTTCTTTCTTGCCCGCGTCGGACTCTCGGCGAGCAGCAGAGGGAAACAGGGGAGGGGCTGTTCTGTGGGTCCACAGGTCGGTAGCACCAAGCGCTGGGGTCGGGCTGGCAGTCACGGCAGAGGGACGCTTCGCGCGCGTTCGGCCGCGGTGGATGAACACGGCAGCGGCGTCTCTGTTCGCGCGGAGGGGGAGGTGGAGAAGGAAGCGCTGACCCGTGGGTCCCACTCGTCAGTCAGATGGGGTAAGGGGAAAGGAAGGGAGCAGGTCGGCCGAGCTGTCCTCGGGCCATCCGACCTGGATCTGCTGGGGCCAGGGAGTGGAAAACAGGCCAAGCTGCTGCTCGACCAGAAAGGAGAGGGGAAGGGCTCTGCTCTATTTCCTTTCCATTTTCGAAAAGGATTTTCAAATTGGGTTTTGAAATATTTGAGAAATTCAAATAATCTACAACAGTACAAAGAAGAAATGCTCCAGCATGAATGCATCATACATGTGTATGACCTAGGTTTGATTTTATATTTGAGAAAAATTATTATTTCTCTATATTGGAATAATCAACTAATTGCATAATTAAATAAATTCCCAGTATTTAAAAGAATGCAATTTTTTGGGTGTTACATATCGGCTCTAACTAAATTGGTATTTTAGTTAGATTTATCAAATTACCGGTGATGTTTGAGTTTATTTGTTTAATTATGTTCATCATTCACCAAATTTTCTCAATCCTGATCTAGTTATGTCGGCTTTATATTTTATAGATCTATTTGTTCAAATTGTTACTCTTTGTACATTGATAAATAGAACGTGTTTGCATTAGCCGATAGATCCAGATCTTAATTGTATACGGATTGCACTCAAGTAATAAGATAAATATTGTCTAGATTCAGAACTAACAGATTTGAGTCATGGTTTAAGGTCAAGACACTGTTTATTATATAGGCTTGTATGTTGCCTGTATTTGCTGAATCGACTGAATAGCCGATTTCTCCCTGCTTTGCACTTAGACATTTAGTATTCAATAAGACTGACATATGTGCATCATTTATATCGTAATCTTTCATGTATAAATTGTTACATCTGTTTGATACATGTGAATCGGTTATTTAACACTATAATACTTATTCTATAAAAAACGACTTATGTAAATTGGATATCGACTCTTTAGTCGATAGTCTAGAAACAAGGCCTTTGAAGCCGGATATTTGGAACTGTCTGGACACACCAGCAAGTTCCGCCTTGTGTTACTAATTATTATCTTTTTCCTTCTCAATTGCAGGACAAATTGATTAGCACGCTTGGAAGTCGTCGGCACTCTCTGACCAGGTTTGAAGCTAGCTAGATCTGTAAGGCTCCAACGCTCTTAAAGATCGTTTCCGGCTTCGCTGGTGTGTTGAGCGCGAAGAACTACTTTTTGTGCCAACAATCTTAAATCGGAAGAGTCCAAAACAAAGTCAATAGCTATTTCCTTTTTTTTAGTCTCGAGTCTTTTTTTCTTATGATACACATGAGCGAGCGTATCTGAAAAATTCGTGTTGGTGTCTACTACTATCTTGTTTTTTCTATTGTGGTTATTTTCTGTTTTATATTCTTTTTTCGCTCGGGTCTGAATCTTCCTTGAATTATTTCATTTTTGTATGTGTTTTACATGCGTTTATTTTGTGTCTCCTCTTTGGTATCCAGTTTGTTCCATTCTTTTGCTTTAGGTCATTCTGTATTTTATGCACCACCCCAGACCAGTTCTCTCCCTACGGTAGGGAGCATTCCTCTCCAATTTGTTCCTCCCTGGCAGTTTTGGGTACTTTTGGTGACGGTTCCAGCCGCCAGGAAAAAAACTGTCTGGGGTGGTGATAGTTTTGCCAACGGGATATTTTGTCGCCTTTTATCTATATGTTTAATTTCCACACAGATCTAATTTTATATTTCACGATGATTTTTTATCACGTTCCAAAAGAGTTTTTCCATCTTAATTTTTCTTCTTGAACACTCATTATGCCTATATATGACATAGATCCATGACACGTACCATATGAGTTAGACGTGTCTCGTATATGACTCATGACACATACTCATATGAGTTAGAATAGTTCACATCTACCATGATACAATGTTAGGCAAAATTTCTTTTGGTACCCATTTTTTTATATAGCCACTCCAAACTACCTTCGCTTTTTTATATAACAACTCCCAACTACCTTTGTAAATGTAAGAATTATCTCTGTTATATGTCTACGACCCTCTAATTGCTTGGATTGTAGAAGTTTTATATGCCTTTGTGTGACCCACAAGTCCACCACACTTGGACTTTTGTGTGAAGGCCAAGTGTGTGAGGACGAGGTGTATAGTTGATGCAGCTCTCACATTCTTGAGCATTGTAAGTCCCTTGTTCTTCTCAATATCAACCTGAAATGGTTAGCGACCAAGAATATGTTGGTGGTTCTTATTGCATACTTTCAGCCGTCAATATGAACCCCAAAAAAGAAGAGAATTAAACACTTATATGCACATAGACTTTTGCTATTGATCAAATTCCAATTGTATTGGTAGAATCAACACTTTTCGGAAATCAAGACCAAATACAAGGGAATCATGTAAAAGAGGTGCTATTTGGGAAAGCGCAAAATTCTAAATCAAGCAAATAAATGAAGAAGGACCAACACCGATGCAAAATAGGGCTTATACATGGTGCACACGAGAAACAGGCCTAGCCGGCAGTCCACGAGAGCAAGGCGGTGTCAAGGGAGGCCAGGGCTAGCACACCCGTGTCCCAGGCGGGCCTGTGCTCCTGGTGCCACTGCCTTGGCCCACCTTGCTATGGCGGTTTGGCCATCAATAGGGAATGGTGATGCGGGGGCATGTATTTGGGAATATTCCCTCCCTAAATGATCATTAACCCCTATATAAGCATAGGGAGAGCCCTCTCTCAAAACAACACATAAAGGGATCAAGAGTACCACTTCTAGTGCTAGAGCATCACTCCAAAGGGCTATGCCCTAGTAGCTATCTAGAGTGGGAGAGTGAGATGTGAGGGAAGAGAGCGGGAAGTGCCAGACTTGTCAATTGTTGGCGTTTCTTAGCATCGTTACCAGAAGTAGAGTTAGACTCTATCTCTGGCAATGGCACCAGAAGGCCTGGTCCTATTTCTTAACGCATGCAGATGAATCCGCAAGTGCACATAATTACCGTTGTAGCTTTCACCCAGAAGTATTCAGGGTATCATATTTTGCACAGGGAACTGAGGTACTTCTTTCTAGCTGACTCGTCCAAGGACAACACAAGGGTAGAGATGAAAAGGGGGCAGAGATGGGCTCGTATATTTTGGGGTCTTTTGGATAGCTAAACTTTACTTCTACTTGCTTGCGTCGGGCACCAAAGCATACATGGTCTGCCAGATAATATCGGCCTGTAGCTCTACGTCGTCCTCAAAAGTGAGGGATTTCAAGGGATGGACAGAACTGTCACCACTTGCCACCTACCCCTCAACCATAGAGTACGAGACAAACGAAGGTAGCCTCTAGCCTAGACTCCATGTCAACGCTATCGACTATTAATCTAGTACGACATCAGGGTTATCCTGTCTTTATTACTCTAGAACCACATGGATGGACAGTGAACCCGTAAACAAATAAAGATAAAGCTCAACTAAACAAAAGGCAATAAAGACTATAAGAAACACAAACACTTACTTAGCTAAGATCCCGGGAAGGAGCCAAGCACGTATCCGTTGAGGTACAAGCTCAGGAAGACACCGACAAGTCTGGCACTTTCCTGCTCTCCTCCCTCACATCTCTCTCCCCATCTCTAGATAGATACTAGGGCATAGACCTTTCAAGTGATGCTCTTGATCTCTTTGTGTGTTCATTAAACCTCGTAAACCAGCCTTCTCTGGGGTAAATGCATCGACCCACCACCAAACCGCTTTCAGAGAGTCGGTAAGTGGGTCCACGTGGGCACCGGAGGCAGCGAGTGGGTTAGTGGGTCTATAGGTCTGACCCACTCTGCTCTGGTGGGTCCTCTGGCGGGTCTAGATTTCCAACCCGCCTTGTGCTGGCCTAAGTTTGGATAGGTGAGTGGGCTTTTCCTTCTTTTCTTCTTGTTTTGCTTTGGGCCAAAATAGAGTTTGTTATTTCATTATTATTGTATCCCTTTGGGCTCATTTTATATGTATTTCCATATTTGTCCTGCAAAACAAGAGAAATACCAAAACTCGTGAAAATTGTTAGTATAAATCCCTATTTACTAAGTTTAGAGCGGTTTTTCATATAAAAGTTGGCGGTAAAAAATTGCAATAAGGACTGCAACAAGTATCCCCACACTTAGCCCTTCGCTCATCCTCACATAAAGTTTAAGGACTAATATGGGTCATCTCCTTGATATGTAAACTGCGTGCAAGTTATTCCAAGCTTCACATGCACTTGTGAACTCTGAAGTGTCTGCCATGATATCTTGGGTGATTGAATAATGGAATAACAAGGATACAAATCCCCTTGCGTCAATAAGTTGAGAAACTTAGGTTTTCATTTGATTTAATAAATGTAAATATAGATTAGATAATCAAATGATTCTCTCGGGTCACTCGAAGTTTATGTTTGGTTCCTCACCAAGGTATATCAATGTGTTGCCTTCTTTCTTTTCTACATCTAAAATTCTTATCTGGATCTTTGGGAAGGTAGAGATATGAAGGCATACTTAATTTACATATTTTGTTAAGTCAAAACTCGGATCCAAGGAGAAAGATAGCATACCCTTAGATCAAGCAATGCAAGTGTGTGGAATATTTTTAAACTCCTTTGCTATGCTTCTCTCTCTTTTGTTTTTGGGTTTTTTTGAAAAGTATGGGCTATCTTTTTATTTTATTTCTTCTCTCTCTCTCCCCTGACTCATGCTTCTTTGGTGTTGACAATTCCTAACGCAATCACCAAGGCTAGAGATAAAGTCTATCCCGGGCAATGGCGCCAGAAATATTTGTCGCTACTTCTAACACAATCAATGGGGTTTTCAATCCCCGCTCTAGAAGTATATAGCGATGGTTCTGTAGGATAAGAAAGGGATTCTGCAAGCGCACAGAACTATCGTGCAGCACTTCGCCTGGGAGTACCAGGTGTTAAATTTATATTATTCCCAAAGGAAGGCAGATGGGTGTGATTCCTAGGATTTGATAATCAAGTTCTAGATAGGGATAAACCTTAGTGAGGATAAATAATTGAAGGATAAATAAGGTGAACCACTAGGGATGCTCAAGCTTAGCAAAGCTCAGTGATAAAGATCATGGGAGTAATCAGTCTTAGAGTAAGGGTGTACCAACAAAGAGACATGCGCACTCCCAATTTAACGGGCCACCTCGCACTCTATATGATTTAATAATTAGGCCGAATGTGGTGGAATCCAGAGAATCCTAGGGCTATCACCACCTACCACAACTATCAATGGGCCTAGCGCACTTGAAGGTAAGCAACAACCTAAGCACCTCGCTTAATCTATTAACTTACTATCTCTACCCGAGCTGAAAGATAGAGACACCTTAACCAGGCCACGAGCAATTATTAGTCGTTACATGCTAACACCAAGATAACTCAGATACTTACTACCAATGAATCAGGAACTTGGACATCAACAAGACTTGAATAAAAGTGGTAATGTAAATGCTTAAATAGTAAATACTCATAGTAAAGTAAATGCTCAAATAGTAAATAATCAAAGCAAAACAACTCTTTAGAAAAGATAAAATAAGGGTGAGGTTATATCAGGAAGGTTAAAGCATTAGAGAACTAGTTACTTAACTAAGTATTACACAAACTTATCATGCTAAGATAGCAAAGCATATTGAATTTAACCTACAAGCCATTGATCTCATTAACACAAATATTTATGAACCATAGCTACATCATGAAAAGGAAACACTTAACCTACCAAGCTCAAGCAAACACTTTATGAAAACTAGGGATCAAAAGCAACTTCATCCAATCAAAACTAGGGATCGAAGCATCCAATAACGGTGATTCTAGACTTTATGAAAACCTTAAATAATTGTCTACAACTTTATTATTAACACCAAGAGCTGATCTCATACTAAATAAGGTTAAATGAGAATGAAAGCAATTCTGTCCAACTCTAGATAGAACCTGGCACTTCATTTGGAATATCTGTAACTGGAGTTCTAGCTCACTAAAATCTATGCTTCTTAGTATTTTGGAAAACCTAATAAAATAACTACAACTTTTGGTTTTACCAAAAGGTGATTCAAAAGTTAATTAAGTCAACAAGCACCATCTTTTAGATCTGGCCAAAAAACAAGCAAGGCTGACAAGGAATTTGTAAACCCTATAATTCCTAATCCAGTAGGTCTAAGATCATGAAATTTTAAGAAAAGCATGATATGGAAGTCACCTATAACTTTTGTATTCAACACTTTTACAGAAAACATGTTTTGTCTCTTTGAAACATCTACTTAATAGGGATTCCTCATGTAGCCAAAACAACACACAAGTGCAACCAAGTTCATCACTTCGTCCACAAACAAGATCAAATAAGAGCAATAAAAAGATGGGTAACAAACCACTATTTACCCATTTACTCCTCATTGGTTAAAGCTAACTAGAAACACATCAGATACACTTAAAAAAGAGAATTACAAAGATGTTCCAAAACTACCCACATGTACTAAACAAGTTTATTTGTCAAGCAACAATATGTTCAAGCATAAACTCATTTAGAGGTTAAATCACAAGAGACCTTACACCTGTGCTATTCAAGGCTCTATCAAATATTAATAAAACTTAGCTAAGAGAGCTAACAAAAGATTGTAATTACGTTGCCATGAAACAGAAGGGCACTACAAGAAATAACCTTATAACCTCCTAACATATCATCATAAAAGTTAGTTATCTGTGATGGTTCAAACTAAGGTAATTGATATATGACGATTGATTAAATGTATCGTCATGGTTGGACGCCATAGATTCTTTTGGTACTCTATAATAAATGTATGATGGATTAATGGAAGGTCACAGATCATATATCTAGCATGGAGTTGACGTGAGCGTGCAGCATGGCACTGATGTGAGGGAAGTATAAGAGTTAAATTTGCAAAAAATTAGGCTCTGCTGGGACCACAGATCTCTAGGTAGCAAGTGCAACAACTTAACCACTAGGATACTGCTGTGTTTTTGTACATTGCTGATCCTTTTTTTGTTTTAGTACCATGAATCAAATTAGTATTTTTGATATTAAGGAACCCCAACTCTGGATCTGTTGTGCGCCCCTATCCATGACACAGTTCGAGGCGGCCGTTTGACCCACGATGTCAGCAGCGTTGATGGTGGCAGCAGTGTACACAACGTCCTAGGTGTTGCTGGTGGCGGTGTTGGTGCTGCTAGCGGCGTCGTAGCCACGTAGGAGGTCCTGGAGTTAGCGGCGCAGGGGGCAGCGTCGTCGTACTCGCTGACAGTGGTGGCAGCAGTAGCGGTGAAGAGGATACAGAGGAGCAGAAGTGGCAATGGCTCCGTCAAGGGCTCCCCTGCACGGTATCCATCGCCGCCCACCTGTAGATCTTGCCTCGACTGATTTCAATTGGTATGGATTTGGATACGCGGTTTAATTTGGTGTTGCACTTTGTTAGCTGTTGTAGTGGCTGTAGTTGAGTTTAGATTGATTTATCTTCTGCAATTATTTGTGTAGATGGATAAACATTGGATTCATGGTGTTCTTTTTACACCTCAGTATATTTATGGAGTCCGATCTTTCATGGACTTCATCAGAGAGAGGTATTCTGTGAATGAGCAAATATTGTGCCCATGTAGTCATTGTATGAACCATCAATCTCTGCCCCAAATTGAAGTGGAGAGGCACCTGCTGCTCAATGGCATGTCCAGTGTTGACAGATACTAATGCTATTAAAAGAATGTAGCCAAATCTATCCTCTAGCAATGGTAACAATACTTCTCAACACAATCACAGGGGGTTGTCAATCCCTATGCTCAAAGTATGTGGTTGTTGACACTTCTAACGTAGCTACTAGGAATAAAGGAATTTCTAGCAACGGCGCCAAAAATGCTATGGGGAGCTCTAAAGGATAGGTGATGGGATTCTGCAAGTGCACAGAACTATCATGTAGCACTTTACCTAGGAGTACCAGGTATCGAATTTATATTTTCCCAAAGGAAGGCGGGGTTTTGTGATTCCAAGGATATGATAGTCAAGGATCTAGATATGGATAAATTGGGTAATAACCTTAGTAAGGATAAATCAATAAAGTATAACTAAGGTGGAAACACGCACTAGGTAGCTCTGGAGTTTTGGGGGAGAACTCTATCTCAGTAAAACATCAAATGATCGTTATACCAAAGAGACTTCTATACTTGGGACCAAAGTCCTAAACTCGCCGGGGTTCGACTGATTAGGCACCATACGTTCCGAAGTCCTATGCTTATACCGGATACTAGGCCGAACGTGGTGGAATACAGAGGATCCTAGGGCTATCACCACCTAGCAGCTACCACTACTATCCGTGGGCTTAGCGGCACTCAGGGGTAAGCTATAGCCTAAGCACCTCGCTTAATCTATAAAACTTACTACTCTAACTCTGGCCAAGGAATTAGAGCACTCTAACCAAGCAATGAGCAAGGATAGAGCTACTTAAAGTAAAACAATAGTAAATAAAGAAGGGGATCTTTATTACCGATAAGAGTGAAGAACACCGCAGAGGAGGTCGCCGACAAGCCCGGCTCCACCACAGACTTCTTCCTTCTCCCGACTTCTCTCCAACACTCTACTCTCTAGTGTTTCTTGTGTGCTACTAAGTGTTGCTTCGTGTTTCTGCTTACAAGTGAGGATGCTACCCCTATTTATAGTGTAGGAGTGCACCAGAGGTACTTGTAGGCGTGCTGGAAGGCGGTGGCGCGAAGGAGGGGGGCGGGCGCCCGGTTGGATGCACCGCCTTGCATGCAACGGCCATCCTTGCTCCCTTATGGCGGTTGCATGGTCGGTTTGTGCATTGGAAAGGTGGTTTGCAGGCCCTAGGAGGATGACATGTGGGCCCTTCAATCCATGGCACTTCACTTGATCACCGTTGGATGAAAACCGACTTCAATTGATGGTGTAGATGGCTCCTGGACACCTTCCCTCGGATTGTGGACGTGGCACTCAACTTTGACAGGGCGGGCGCCCTATTGATAGGGCCACCGGATCCCCGTGCCTTGTATCTGAGCTGTTGATGATGTTTCAACATGCCACAGACCATTTGGGAGGTAGGCACACGGATCAGTGAGGTCGCAAGTGCCATTTGGCACTTTGGACAGGGCGGGCGCCCTGTTGGCAGCTGATGTGCTGTGGTGTCTTGCCATGCTTTAGTTTTGCTTGGTTTCACCATTTTTCCTGCATACACAACATTTCTCCAAGGACATGTGGAACTAAGTAAGTTTCGAGGTGGGTTCTTTGCATTTCATATGATTTTACCTTGACTATGGGTGAAATGTTGACAGTAAAACAGGGTGTTAGCGACCGTCAACAAACTCCCCCAAGCTAACCTTTTGCTTGTTCTCAAGCAAAGACTTGATTTTAACATGACAATGTTGGATCAGGAATTTCTTTAATGTAACAATTCACAAAGATCTTGCATACAAACCAACACTATTCTAGTATTGAGCATAATTCAAAAATTCATCTTATGTCTTAACTATATGGGGCTTATAGCTTTTTCACCATGGGTTATGCAAAAACAAGATAGCATAGATAAGTAGATACTTCATCCCTTACTTTGGTAGAGTGAGACCATTTACTAGAGAGTTTTTATTCTTTTGAAAAAGAAAATCTTGCTTTGGTTCCTTTAAATGGCACTCTCAACCACTCCTTAGTGTGATGGACCTCACAAAAACTCAAGAAGAGCTTTTCATGTCTATCTAAGGTTATGTGGGGTTTATAGGATTGGGGCAAAGCATACTTGAACCGAATATATTGCAAGATTAGACACTTAGATCACAGGGAGCAACAAGTCATAAAACATGATCAAGAAGTGCAAGTGTAAATTATTTGGTGGGCTCCTTGAGACTTATTCCTTTGCCTTAGACAGGGTAGAGCAAGGTTACTGAATACATAGTTTTTTTAAATGAAGAAGGGATATGGGCACCTGCCCATGGGACATTTGTCCTCTTTTGTTTTCCTTGAGCACTTGCTCTTTTTTTTCTCTTTTTTTCAGTAACCTATACTCCCCATCTATTAAAAGGACAAAAGTTGATTGTGGTTGGTTGCCTCATTTGGTGTGTGGAGCATAGATGTATACTTCCAGTGTAGAAGTAATACATAGGCGGCATGTGTACGTGATCTTGATCAAAGAATATGACTAGTTTCTCTACCAAGATCAAATAAGGTCTTAGCAAGCTCAAAGCAGACAAGGTCTCTTCTTTTGGTGATTTTAGTTGGCTGTGGATGTATGGCTTGATGGTAGGTATTTAACTCCATAAAGGAACCATGAGCAAGAATTTAAATTTTATAAATCAAAATCTCTAGTTGGTTCTCACTCATTCCTTAGATCAGGTAAAAGTTCTACTTATACCAATTTTAATCTTGCAAGAGCATAACTTAGGTTATTAGCATGTGCAACCCACAATAGTGTTTGAATTAAGACATATTTCAAATATCACACTCAAAACTTTCATAGCAAGGATTGCATAACAAGATTTTGTAAATCATCATTGAGCAATTGTTCATCATTTTCAACAAAGACATATCATATTCTTTTTCTTCATCTTACCATTATTTTCATTTATTTATTGTTATGAAAGAACATTATAACTCATAGTAATTAAGAAACAGAGCTGGGGTTAGGAACCATACCTTGGTGAGGATGATGGCTCCCCCAAGCTAGCTTCTTCTCCAGGATCGGATTCTCCTCTTAGTCGGGTTCTTTCCTCTTCCATAGCTGTCCTTCCTCGGAAGGAGGTTCTTCCTTGATTAATGTCTTCTTCTCATCTTGTCCTTCTTTGACGATAGCGGGGTCTGGTGTAGAGGCTGTAGATGATGGTTCCCCCTTAACCGCATCTCTGTCTTTCTTGTTTCTCTAGATTCTTGGTTTTCTCCTCCTAATGGATCGACTTTTATTTTCCTGCATGTTAGTTGCATGGTGCGGTGCACAAGAGAAAACAAATCTTTCTTTCTTCCCATTTATATAGAAATCCATGCTAACCACTAGCAAGAAATATGCATGCATTCACAGTATTCAAGAAAGGTCAGCCCAGAATGAGGGGTAAGTTGTCCCTATTACCCATGTCTAAAATCATGAAATCGGCAGGCACAAAGTTGTTTCTTATTTTTACCAGAACATCAAAAAGTACTCCTTCTATGTAGCAAGTTGTTTGATCAGCTTAATTGCACATATGCAGAAGTTGGTACTAGCTCAATTGTTGGCACTTCTTAGCGCAATCACCAGAGATAGGGTGTTAGGCTATCTCTGATAACGGCGCCAGAAGTGCCCTGAGGGTATTTCTTATGTCTATTGCATAATTCCTCAAACGCACAGAATATACCGCTATAGCACTTCACCTGGGAGTATTCCAAGGTATCGTTATTTATTTTTATCCCAAGGGAAAGCAGTTGCTAGGAATAATTAATAAAAAGAAAGAGAGATCCTTAAGTCTATACCAACTTAGTACCAGCTAGTGATAGGGGGTAAATCGATAGGTAGAGGAAAGGGTAATGACACCAACACACAACAAGTATTAAGATAAATAAAAGATAACTAGTAGAGTATAGCTAGGTGGGAGGACAACGAGTGAGTATAAGACTCCTATGACACTTACTTTACTCTTATGACTTATCCTATCAAATAGATGTCTTATACTAAGATAGTACCTTACTACCGGTGTGCAG
The DNA here is from genome assembly GCA_038502445.1 of Eremochloa ophiuroides. NCBI lineage: Eukaryota > Viridiplantae > Streptophyta > Magnoliopsida > Poales > Poaceae > Eremochloa > Eremochloa ophiuroides. The sequence continues at coordinate 23,661,872 of JAHLJS010000008.1, forward strand.
GGGGTAGTGCGAGACAATAGAGGACAAAACCTCTACCCGAAGCGCCTACACTCTTATGGGAGCCTACCTTTTAAGAACTTTCCTAAAACACGTGGAGGGATACTAAGACTAGATAGGGCTGTCACCACCTGCTAGCACCCACAAACAATCCGTGCGACAAGCGGTAATCAAAGGCAAGATCTAGTCTAAGCAGCACGCTTACACTAAGTCTCACTATTCTAGTTGCGTACCAACAACTAGAACACCCTATGACAGGCGATGAACTAACACACGTTGAGTTGGGACAAGATCACTATCAAGTATAAAACAACTATGAAATAAGACAAGACACAACAATAATATAACGAATAGTAAAGGCTAAGTAAGAGCATAGTGAAGTAAAGTAAAGATAATATATATTCATAAAGATAAAGTCTTACAGAAGGAAAGGTACAAGAGCTGTACCAGACTCTCTAGTAGATGACTCCGGAGACACCGAGCGCAGCTCGACTCGACTCTAACTCCCACACTAGGACTAATACTACTACTAAAGACTAGAACTCTTGTAACTTGTGTTGTATGGTGTATGGTGTCTTCTTAAAAGGGAGTGGGCAGCCCCTATTTATAGTCGAGAGTGGAGGGATGCCACGTCAGTGATCCGTGTGCTCCTCAACTCTCCACCCTTGGATCCACCGCCTTGTAACCGCCTCAAGATGGACGGCTGTGGCAATTTGAGCACATGGGAAGCATGTTTGGAGTCGGTGGAGACCAACCGACCTGGCTGAGCACCAGGGGGTTCGGCCGACCCCACTCTGACTGGTGGGCCCAGCCAGGAGCTTCTAGAAGGAGTCCCCACCAGCCAGTGATGGTGTAGGTGGTGAAACGACCTCGATTTCCGTGAAGAGAAATCCACATGCTCGAATTGTAATTCAATAGAATGCTTGGAACAATCCATGAAACTATCCATATCTCAGTTGAAACCAGGATCCATACAATGATAATTAAGTCTTACATAAACATTTATTACATCGCCACATTGGTAGAATCAACAGTCAAAGAAGCTTTAGAAGATACGGAAGCGATTCATCCTTCACGGCCAACTTGAGTGTAGCACATGACCCTATTCCTCGTCATCTTCTCCCTCGAAGTCGTACTCATTCTCGTCACCTGACAGCAAATTTATCAGTACGATTTGTACTGGCCATGGAGCCCACCTATGCAGCATTTGCTTTGTGAAAAGTGGATGCAAGGCTACTCAAGCAGACCTATAGGCTGAGGTTTCCTTTGTAGTTGTAATCAATGTTTAAGTAGTCAAGTCATATCTCCAATTAACACCATCATCCCCTTCCCATCACCACATCTCACATACCCACACCTCACGCTCATTCGACAGGCCCAACTCCCTCTCGGGCCTATCTCAGCGGCACACTACCACAGCGGGTACACTGCCGGAAGGCATTATCTAGGGGGAGAAAAGAATAATCAATAACTACACCAGTAGAAGGCTACAAGAAAGGTCCATAGCCGACGAGTCGGCATATGTATCGATCGATCAACCATACACTCTGCAGAGGTTCTACCGCTCACTAGATTAGCCATCATAGGTGTCGCGCAAACACCTAGGCGTGGGTGCTTGCTTGCCTAGGTCGATGCCACCCTACCACTCAGCCCTGGGATATTCCGGATCCAACACCTTCACGCTGAGACTAGGAGATGCAGCACCGGGCCCCATCAGTGGTACTGCGCATCTAGGACGGTATGGGAATTCCACCATCCGTCACTGCCCACCCTTATCACCTCACAACCTAGCAGTAGTGGCACCGCCCTACCAAGTAGCCCAGCCGTCTCCCGCGAATCAGAAGCGAGTGAGAAGTAGAGGATTCCTATAGTTTAAGTACCAGCAGATCCTAGGGTGACCAAGCAGGCATCTTCACTTAGGGGATACTCTCCCCGTGCCATCACAGCACCTCCGCTCACGGGTTTCAAACAACAAAGGCTATCCCACCCGGAACCACCTCGTACATCATTACCCGCCACAGGTATCTCTCGTGGGGATGCCCAGGTTGCATCCCCGGCACGACTTGCCCCACGGACTTGTCTCATATCCCACTTGGTCGACATCAACCCTTACCACGCACCCAAGACGCACGCAGCACTCTCTCCCAGTGGTTATAATCAGATATACACCGTCCTAATTCCACCAAACTAGCACATAGCAAGTAGTAAGTAGTGGAAGAGTAACAGTAAATAAAACAGCAGCTAACCTAGCAGAGGACAGCAGGGTAAAGTCTTAACAAGGCAGGGAATTCAAATATACTATCGTGCAACCAATGCATACATAATCATAAAGCAACGGCAACAATGTCATTTGCAATGCGTAAATAGGATCTAAGGATTTGGTGGGACGTGGCACCTTCGTAGTCGTCTCCTAGGTCCTGAAGGTACTCGTGGTCGTCTTCCTTACTCAGATCCTCCTCCGGCTCTGAAATCGAACACGAAATAGTTCGCGTCAGTGACTCCTACAGAGTATTTCAGAAAAATCCAATAAAATAAAGACCCAAATTCACACAAACATAGTCTTAGATTGTAGATCTTATTTTTCTGAGAATTTCGATATATGGTGTGCAATTTTTGGACATCGTATGAATAAGTTATGAATTTCCGAAGATTATCCTATTTTCTGAAAATGGAAAAATGGCTAATTACTCAGGGGTGACACGTGGCAATCTCCTATTGGTTGGGTCACTGTTCATGTTGACCAGGTCAACGTCCAAGTGGCGTCGGGTCTGCTGACGTCAGCATGACGTCATGCTGACGTCAGTGTTGACCCGGTCAACGCTTCTGGTCGGGTGGGGGCTCGGACTGACGTCATCATGACGCCAACATGACAGTCATCATGTGGAGATGTGGCAGCGCGCGAGCGTGCCACGGGGCGGCTCTCGGTTTGCCGTGCATCACAGGTCACAGGCCCGGCGTATGGTGGACATTACTGGACGTGGTCCATAGACCGCAGACACGGTCCATCGTAGGCTCAGTGCACCGCAGCGGCTTTCTACAGTGGTCCATGGTAGACCGGGTTCCTCTACGAGTTGCTGACCGGGGCGCGTGCTCCCATGTGGGCCCGCCAGGTGTTCGGCATGGGTTCCCAAAGGATCGCCGACGACGGCGAGACTCAGTGGTGGTCCGGCAAGCTCAACGGTGGTCGGAGATGGCTTCTACAATCGCGCGGCAGCTCGTGATGTCGTCGTGAGGCGAAAAAGGAGTCGGATTGTGCCCATGGTGATGGTGTTTGGCGCACGGGTCGCCGGCGACGAGGCTACCGCCGGGTGTGAAGCTCCGGCGAGTCGTGCTAGACTCCCAGGAAGGGCGATTTCGCTACATCAACCCTAGGCCACGAAAATCTGGTCCCTAATTTGGTTCTGGCGGTCTCTAGGGCGTCCATTCTTACGGCGGCGGCTTTATTCTGGTGGCGGCGGACACCGGCGAGGCTGCTGTGGCTGCGGTTTGGGTCAAATAAGTAGGACTTCCTCCAGATTGGTGTGGCTAGTAACGCATACAAGTCCAAAAGGCAGGTTTATAGCCTCGACGAGATCCCTTTTACAATTCCGACGTGCGGCGGTGCTCCGACGAGGTTGTGACGTGCGCGGACATGGCAAGTGGGCTTCCTCAGGTGCTCGGATCCGTGTGGGTGGTCTAGAGGGGTCGCGGCGGTGCTCCGCGACGAACTAGCCTAACCGGTTGCTAGCTAGAGCGCTTGGAATGGTAATAGTCGCGGCGGAACGCGACCATGGTGAGCGCGCTCCGGCGGGAACGCGTCGCGCTGCGTTCACTGCTTAGTAAGGCTCGATGTCCAGTGGCTTTGGCCGGTCACGTGTGCGTGTTGTGCAGGTGTTCCGGGATCGGGAACGATCCTTGGCCCGCGCGCTCGTGAGGCCGAGCGCCATGGCCGGTCAAGCAAGGCGGGGTTGGACAAGGTGTTCGACGGCTCACCGAGGTGTTGGGGGAGAGAGGATGGTGGTGCCATGAAGAGTCGGAGCCGTGCCGAGTGTTCGCAGTGCCAGTGCCGATCCTCGTTCGCGGCTCCGGCTCCGCCTTCGGGCCCTTCTCCGACGAGCTCCGTGGCGGCAGTGCTCGGTGTGCGGCCCTCCTTCTCCGCTCCTCCTTCTCCCTCTCTAGCTGTGTGTTGTGCTATGCCACGGTGCGGCGGCAGCGAGTGGGACGAGGGCTAGGGCTTCGGAGCGGGTCTCATTTATAGGCGAGCTTGGCAGGTTCCCATGGCGGACGGCCGCGATCGATCTCGATAGATCAAAGGGCTACGGGCGCTCGATGCTAGGGCTTTGGTCGCGGCCGCGGCGGTTCTTGGCGGGCAAGACAGTGCGACAGGCAGGGGACAAGCCTGACGGAGCGTGGCGCTGTCGGCTGTGGGACCGGGGTCACGCGAATTGTGTGCACTCGTCCCCGTCGTCCCTGAGGAAGAAGAACAGGACAGAGGAGGCGGCTGACGTGTGGGGCCCGATGGTCAGTGGCAGCGCGCGGGTGAAAAATGATGGCGTGGTCGACTTCGTTGCTGGGCCGCGTCGTGGGCCGGCAAGGCTGCGCGCGCACGGGTGGGAAATGAAGAGCAAGGGTCCGGCTGGCTGGGCTGCTAGCAGGCTTTGAGCCGAGCAGGCCGGCTGGCCTCTCACCTCTCCTCTCTTCCCTTCTCTCTTTTCCTTTTCTGATTTCTTTTTGATTTACTATACATAGGTATTTGCTTTTATATAATTTTTATATATACAAACATAAAATACAAAATAAAACCCAATTATGCTGTATGCTCTATTAACTTGAATATAAAGGAAAGTGCAAGTGACATACATTTAATTATTATTTGCATAATTAAATCTACATGCATGCACAAGAAACGAGTTGATGATTAAAATAAAATGGAAAAATTTAAATTGGTTGGGATTTTTGGTGTTTGGATTTTAGGGTTATTACAGGTGGCTTGGTTCCCCATCTTGTGGTTTGGCCGACCCACCCCTAGGTGGGTGGGCCCCACCACAGTGGCCCCCATCTGTCATAGACTCTTCCCATGTGTTGATCCTGTCTTGGTTGCTTCGTTTCATGCCTCAATTCGTGTTCCTTTGATCTCCACCGTTGAATGAAAGCACAAGTTGATCCGATGGATGAATTGACTTGGTTGGAGTGTCACACGGATCCTGTCACGTCACCAGAGCTAGGTGGGCCCCATGGACAGTTCGGCCGACCCGTGGGTGGGCCCACCCTTGGCTCTCATCTACTTAATTTGATGTTTTATGCAATGTGTTGAAAGGTGGTGGCCTGGGGCAACATATCATGGTTTGGCCGAACCATGTATTTAGCCCCTAGCTGCTCACTTTTGCACTGATTTGGTGTTCATTGCAATCACAGGCTAAGAGTACATGTGGAACTAGTTATTGATAAAATATGCTCATGGTATGTTTATCTTCCCTTGAATACGAGACCTGTTGACGGTGTTTGAATGTGAAAATTTAGGGTAATTCCACCGTCAACAAGATCCACCAAGCTTAATCTTTGCTCGTCCCGAGCAAATAATTAAACTTAGCCTCGGTGGATCAGGAGTTGCTATTATGTTCATATTTCAATAATACCATGTGTACAACTAAATACTTCTCTTTTGAATGGAAAAATTGGCTATAGAAATTCACCCATTTTACCTTAGTCCTTTATGGGGCTAATGACTTTCCCTTTCGCCTTAGGTGGTTGAGAGACAGAATAGTTTAACTTGAGCACTACTTTTCTCATTCTTTGCAAGTTTCATACTGCAGGTTTTAACAATGTTTTGCAAAAGAAAACTTAATGTTCCTCATATGGTTCTCTCATGTCGCTCGAATGGTACGTGATTCCTTACCAAGGCATAAAGTAAATGTTGCCTTCTATTTATCATCCTACTTCTAAAAATGGCATATGTGGAGCTTAAGGTAGGAATGAAAGAATATAGCATACTTACTTTCCATATGTTGTAGAGTCAGAGCTTGGATCCAAAGAGAGAAGTGTCATGCCCTTAGATCAAGATGTGCAAGTGTATGGATGATGATGGAATATAATGCTCCTCTATTTGAATTGTATCTCTCTCTAATAAATTTTAGAGACATGGCTATCATTTTTCTTTTATTTGTGAGCCTAGACTTGCTCAAATATTTTTCTTTTCTTTTCTATGGACCCTCTTGTGTCCATCTTTCTTTCTTTTTATTTTCATTTTGCATAGCCCTTTTGTCTCTACTACCATAATTACTAAGAGAGATTTTCTATGACTTTAACACATGGAGTGTTTATTTAGTGGAAATGAAAGGCATGTGGTTGCGTACTTCCAGTATAGAAGCAGCATGTATATATGTGGTGTGTACGTGATCTTGATCTTGAGAGCATGATAAGACTCTCAATAAGGGTCCACAAGACTTGACAACACTCAATACAATGCAAGTAGCTTAAGTGGAAGGTTTTAGTAATGTGTAACATATATGGCTATGATAGGAATTTATCACCATCGAGGAACAATAAGGTTTTGATTGTTTTAGAAATAAATCTCCAGTAATCATGCATGCTTAGAACACTATTATAGTACCCCTTGTTTCACTATATCATATCTCACAACAACTTAGACTTAGTTATAGCACTTAGCATCCATAAAGTTTTCAGGTTCATGATGATTTAAATGAGCCAAGTGATCCATACTCAAAGAGATACTAAGTTGTAAACTAGGTGTTAAAGAAACATTAACAGATCAACTATGCATCATTTCCATGAGGAAGATAAATATTCATGAGACATGTGGGAATAAGAGAAATATTTTTGGTATTTTTATCATATGCATTTTTTTAGATGCAATAAATTAAAATAATGTAAATAGCTAGGATAGAATACTTACCTTGGTAGGGGAGAGGATCTCCCCCAAGCTTGTCCTTTTGCTCATTGTGGTGGCGGGTAGTATTGGAACCATCCCGCCCAGCGTTGTGCTTCTTCATCTTGGACAGTTTGCAACAGTTGAGCATTTTGTTGTGCCATATTCAGAGTTGCATCTTGCTCAACATGCATTGCGCCCATGTTATTGATGAGTTGGTCCATTTCCGATCCTTGGCTTCGACGGCCCCTCGCCCGTATGGACGGACGGGGAGTGCGCACTCTTGGAGTGTGCTGTTGAGGCCGTTCCGTGGACCTTGAAATGTCCATGGAACTTGCCTCATCGCCTTCTTCCTCATATCTCCCTGCAGCTCGTGATGTGCCGCCTTGATCAAATTGAGCGGCTTGTGACATACTCCTTGTCACCCTTCTTGGTCCTGCAACATTTTGGCTTCTTGCCTCTCGGCCCTAATTTATGGTTAGTGTGCGCAGCGCATACAACCGACGCCTCTCACAAGGGAGAGAGATTTTGGCTGTATGGCCGGGATAAATCATTTTTATATCACCATTTTCATCTCTTTTTGGGACTTGAGTGCTTATGAAGAAATCTTCGGTTACAATATCTCTAGGAGAGGCAATGTATTCGAAGTAATGTTTTCCATCTAGCAAGTCCATTGTTTCAGCAATTCGCGTGATAAAAGCAGTGAAGAATATGGGCTCGCTTCTATGGAAAATACCATGCCAAAAGTGGACTAACATCTTAGCAGGTGAAACTTTTATTTTCTTTGTCATGGCATAGAGCAGTCTTAATTCATCATTGTAAAGAACTTGCACATTAGAGCCAAGAAGAAAAGTTATAGCCATCCAATATCGGATCAAGCGCAAAGTAGGATTATGAATTTCATCGGTTTTAGGGTCAGAGCAATCATTAGATCCTGTTATAGCTTTCCAAAATTCAGCTTTATCAAATCTTCTTGTTGCATTAATAAGGTCTAGATGACAGTCATTATCAAAACCAAGTGCCATGCCAAAAACTCCCCATATTAAATTATATTCTTGGATAAACATGTGAAAGTAGACATTATTTTCAGTGGCTTGTAAAGAGCATAGAAATTCAATGGTGAGATTTTCTATTCCAAGTTCTTGCACTTCCCAAAACCTTCCCCAACCGATTGTATTGAAAATAGTATTGAATTCCGCGGTCATACCTGTGCTGTCCAAAAGGACGGGGTCGATAATGCCGGTATGTTCATACCCTCGGTGTCGAATGGAGGTGTACCTTTGGTACTCTTCTTGATTTAGCATGAGGCCGCTCTCGGGGTCGAAGGTCCTCTCGGAAGGCACTCCGAAGCTTCTTCTTGGTGGAGCTTCTCTTCCTTCATCTTCATCATGGCGGGGTCGTCGGGAGGAACTCCCTACGACACTCTTGGCCTTCTTGAGTGCGGAGGAGAACTTCTTCATCCTGCAACAATGAGCTAACACAAGAACACACTACAACAACAGGGATTAGCGTTAGTGTTAGCGTTAGCTATCCCACTGTTAGTAGTTATTGCGGGGTATGGCTACCTCCACAAACATGAGTTTGCGAGCAAAGATGAGAGTGAGACAAGCTTCTACTACTACACTATTTTTAGGTTTTTGGTTTGAGTGGCTAAACTTAAACTAAACTTGAGAAAGATCTTGCTCAAATGGAGAGAAGAAGGGAGATTGTGTGCTCGAGAGGATTTAGCTGGATTGGGTGTGGAAATGAGCACACATTGGAAGGGTATTTATAGGGGAAGAAGGGCTGGTGGCCAGGCCACTAGACCTAGTTCGGCCGACCCCCCTTGGTCTGGTTTTTGTTGTTTTCAACTTTGGATAGGGAATCTATTTGAATTCAAATGCAACTCTGCAAAGAGGACCCCAATAGTGGGTCGGCCGAACCAAAAATTGCAGGTTCAGTATTGCTTTTACCTTTTCACACGGAATCTATTTGAATTCAAACACCACTTTCTTGGGGGAGCCAAAACATGGTTCGGCTGAACCAGGTTTTGTCCCCTTTTAGCTCTAAACAGTGTGTCTAGGAAACTAGAGACTAGTGGTGGACCAAAAGTTTTGAAATTTTCAGAGATTCCCTTGTCTAGTGTTTTGTGAAGGTAAAAGGTGTATGACAAAAGTGGGGACATGTTTAAAGTGATTCCCATGGACCATGGGAGCACTCATGCATGCCAAAGTGTCCACTTTTCAAAATTTGGATGGATTTGGGTGTTGGATTCTCCTTGAAGCATATGAGAGTGGTCATGGTCGACCAAAATTCGAAAGGAGCTGGTGTTGAAATTTTAGGAGCTTGATCAGGACACCAGGCAAACACCACCAGAGGTGGGTGGGCTCCATGGTGGGGTCGGCCAACCCCACCTAGGTGGTCCCACCACCTCAGGTGTGAGAAGAAATGATCTTTTTCAAGTTTTATTCAATTACTTATTTTATTTTGTCAAAATAAATTATTGCCAAAATTAAACATGAAATTCAATGAAGAAAATTCAAAATTGAAATGCAAGAATTAAATATGGGATAAATACTGATTTACCTTACTAGCAAGGGCTCCATGTTTTAGGTCCGTAGAGCAGGACCTCTCCAGTTTGGGTTCATTCTTCGGGTGCTTCGATCGGTCCCAGAGATGGAGACCGTGATGATTGCACCTCTTTCTTCCGCCATTCCTTCTTGGTTGATGCTTGTGATTCAGTGGAGTCAGCCTTGTTTATCACCTCAGCCTTACTTACCAGTTCGGCCTTTTTGGACCTTGGCGGTTGATTCTTTCGGCTGGGTGCATATTGTGGCTTGTTTCTCCACAGATTCTTCCTTGCCTGTTGCATCGATTTATAACCATTGAAAGGACATTTGATTCTCTTACCTGAGAGTTGGAAGTGAACTTGGCCGGATCCCACGTAGATGATGGCATTCACGGTGTTAAGGAACGGCCTTCCCAGGATGACGGGGACTTCGTCATCGGCCCCCATGTGAAGAATGATGAAGTCTGCGGGGATGTATTCGTCTTGAACTTTGACAAGGATGTCCCTTGCCAATCCTTCGGGGAACCGGATGGATTGATCGGCCATCTGTAATTTGACAAAAGTGGGGTACAAAAGTTCACAGAAAGTTCTCGTACATTACCTTGGACATGATGTTGACGCCGGATCCAAGGTCACAGAAGGCGTTGTTGAAGGTGTGTGGCCCGATCTCGCATGTGATGGTAGGATGGCCGGGGTCACTTTTCTTGGCCATGAATGGCGGATCAAGAAGACAACCTGGGTTTTGCCTAACCGGAGGCTTACCAAACCTCGTGGAAATTAACTTAACACCCTCAATTGGTTCCTCAGGTTTCCCTGGGATCTTACCTTGTTCGAATGATGGGACAGCTGCTGCTATTTGAGCTAATTGGGTTTCCAACATTTTAATAAAGCTCAATTGATTTTTCATAGCAGTGTTAAAGCTATCCATTTTCTCACTAAGACTTTTCAAGAATCTTGTTATTAGCCATTATTTTCTTATTTATGCTATCATTGATTTTAGATTGGCCTAAGACAAGATCTTTAAGAGAAGGTTGATTACCATAAGAATTATTAAAATTATTGCTGTAACCATTACCTTGATTACCTTGGTAGAAGGGGCGCGAGTTCCATCCTCCTTGTTGCTGGGATCGATACCCATTGTTATTGCTGTTGTTGATGAAGCTCACTTCCTCCTTTGTCTCGGGACAGTTATTGCCCGAATGATCTTCTCCACCACATACCTCGCACCATGGATCAGCTTCAATTGCTCGTGCGTTGGCAGTGGGTCTAATGGCCTGTTGTTCCTTCTTGAAACTTTCCTCGATCTTTTTCATTAAGAGGTCCATTTTTGCTGAGAGCATGTCCACCTCATGAACGGTGTGCATACCCCTTTTCTTAGGCTGGAGGTGTTCCTCATTCCATCCTTGGTTGATAACCATTTTCTCAATGAGGTCCTTAGCATCCTTGACATTGTGTTGTAGGAATGCTCCTCCGGCTGCAGCATCAAGGTGACTACGAGCTAACCCGGTCAGCCCATGGTAGAAACCTTGGATTAGGAGCCATTCTTCAATCCCATGATGAGGACAGGCTCGAATGTACTCCTGGAGACGTTCCCATGCTTCAGGAATCGTCTCGTCCGCTTGTTGTTGGAAGCTTGAAATTTTGCCACGAAGAGCGTTTGTTTTGCCTATTGGGAAGAACTTCTTGAGAAAGGCGTTGGCACACTTCTCCCAGGTGATGACTTCACTCTTGTTGGCATAGAACTATTGCTTTGCCTTTCCAAGCAGTGAGAATGGGAATAGACGAAAGCGGATGGCGTCAGCCGAGACATTTTTGATAGTGAAAGTACCACACACCTCCAAAAAGTGCTGAAGATGGGCATTGGCATCTTCGTGTGGCTTTCCACAGAATGGATTAGCTTGCACCATATTGATGAGTGCAGGCTTGAGCTCAAAGGTAGCATCTCCAAAGTTGAGCTGCGGTCTGGTGGCAATGTTGTCAGCGGACGGTGCAGAGAACTCAGAGATGGTCTTTTGGGCCATAGCTTCCTTAATTGATAATGCGGAGCCTCTTTCCTCGAACGGATTCAAGTTTGAGATGAACCTTTGAGGTGGAACTTGACGACATCTAGTTCTTCTCAACAATTGCTCGGGATCTTCAATATAATTTGATGGCAATTGCAAACCATTCATGCACTGTCTAGCTTCACGATAACGAGAAACACAGACAGGGGTAAGCCCCTAACACTAATCAATAACTAAATTGATAATAGACTCCGGATTGAATTTTTTTTATTAATATTCCTAGACTGATGCTTTTCCCGGCAACAGCGCCAGAAATGCTTGTTGACACTTCTTAGCGCAACCACCAGAGACAGGGTGTTAGGCTATCTCTGATAACAGCGCTAGAAGTGCCCTAAGGGTATTTCTTATGTCTATTGGATAATTCCGCAAGCGCACAGAATATACCACTATAGCACTTCACCTGGGAGTATTCCTAGGTATCGTTATTTATTTTTATCCCAAGGGAAAGCGGTTGCTAGGAATAATTAATAAAAAGAAAGAGAGATCTTTAAGTCTATACCAACTTAGTACCAGCTAGAGGAATGGGTAATGACACCAACACACAAGAAGTATTAAGATAACTAAAAGATAACTAGTAGAGTATAGCTAGGTGGGAGGACAACGAGTGAGTATAAGACTCCTATGACACTTACTTTACTCTTATGACTTATCCTATCAAATAGATGACTTATACTAAGATAGTATCTTACTACCGGTGTGCAGGGGGTAGTGCGAGACAATAGAGGACAAAACCTCTACCCAAAGCGTCTACACTCTTATGGGAGCCTACCTTTTAAGAACTTGCCTAAAACACGTGGAGGGATACTAAGACTAGACAGGGCTGTCACCACCTGCTAGCACCCACAAACAATCCGTGCGACAAGCAGTAATCAAAGGCAAGATCTAGTCTAAGCACCACGCTTACACTAAGGCTCACTATTCTAGTTGTGTACCAACAACTAGAACACCCTATGACAGGCGATGAACTAACACACGTTGAGTTGGGACAAGATCACTATCAAGTATAAAATAACTATGAAATAAGACAAGACACAACAATACTATAAAGAATAGTAAAGACTAAGTAAGAACATAGTGAAGTAAAGTAAAGATAATATATATAGATAAAGATAAAGTCTTACAGAAGGAAAGGTACAAGAGCTATACCAGACTCTCCAATAGATGACTCCGGAGACTCCGAGCGTAGCTCGACTCGACTCTAACTCCCACACTAGACTAATACTACTAATAAAGAGTAAAACTCTTGTAACTGGTGTTGTATGGTGTCTTCTTAAAAGGGAGTGGGCAGCCTCTATTTATAGTGGAGAGTGGAGGGATGCCACGTTAGCGATCCGTGTGCTCCTTAACTCTCCACCCTTGGATCCACCGCCTTGTAACCACCTCAAGATGGACGGCTGTGGCAATTTGAGCACATGGGAAGCATGTTTGGAGTCGGTGGAGGCCAACTGACCTGGCTGGGCATCAGGGGGGTTCGGCCGACCCCACTCTGACTGGTGGGCCCAGCCAGGAGCTTCTAGAAGGAGTCCCCACCAGTCAGTGATGGTGTAGGTGGCTTGGTTCCCCATCTTGTGGTTCGGCCGACCCACCGCTGGTGGGTGGGTCCCACCACAGTGGTCCCCATCTGTCATAGACTCTTCCCATGTGTTGGTCCTGTCTTGGTTGCTTCGTTTCATGCCTCAATCCATGTGCCTTTGATCTCCACCATTGATTGAAAGCACAAGTTGATTCGATGGATGAATTGACTTGGTTGGAGTGTCACACGGATCCTGCCACATCACCAGAGCCAGGTGGGGGCCCCATGGACAGTTCGGCCGACCCATGGGTGGGCCCACCCTTGGCTCTCGTCTCCTTCATTTGATGTTTTATGCAATGTGTTGAAAGGTGGTGGCCTGGGGCAACATATCATGGTTCGGCCGAACCATGTATTTAGCCCCTAACTGCTCACTTTTGCAGTGATTTGGTGTTCCCTGCAATCATAAGCTAAGAGTACATGTGGAACTAGTTATTGATAAAATATGCTCATGATATGTTTATCTTCCCTTGAATTCGAGGCCTGTTGACGGTGTTTGAATGTAGAAATTTAGGGTAATTCCACCGTCAATGTCAGTGTAAAACAACTTTTCATAATGTTCTTTAGACATGATGTTAATGCTAGTTCCTAGATCACATATAGCATTATGGAACTTTTGAGATTGAATAGAACAAGATATGACAGGGGTTCCAGGATCTCCCTTTTTAGTTGGAAAATTCCATCCATCTAGTTCATAGCCATTATAACTAATAGTAACAAGATTAGCAGATTTCATGGTTGTTTCAGGCTTTCCTGGTATTCTATCTTTTTCAAAAGATCGAATTGCAGAAGCTAGTTGTGCTAATTGGGTTTCAAGCATATTATTGAAACTAAGTTGATTCTTAATTGCAGAAGAGAAATCATCCGATTTAGCATTTATGTTATCTAGCATCCTATCATTAGCATGAAGCTTCTTGTTTATACTATCAGTTATTCTACCTTGACCATAGACAAGATCTTTAAGAGAAGGGTATTTATTACCTTGGTTATTTGGATGTTGCGAAGAATTGAAATTGTTACCTTGAGAATTGGAGCGCTGAGTCCATCCTTGATTCGAAGAACGAAAACTGCCGTCATGGTCTTCATGTGTCTCCAGACAATGGAGTCCAGAATGGCCAACTTCTATACAGACTTCACACGTCATGTGAGTCGCCATGGCTTGCACGGTCTCAGGTGTATGTTGACACTTCTTAGCGCAACCACCAGAGACAGGGTGCTAGACTATCTCTGATAACGGCGCCACAAGTGTCTGGGGTATTTCTTATGTCTATTGGATAATTCCGCAAGCACACAGAATATACCGCTGTAGCACTTCACCAGGGAGTATTCCAAGGTATCGTTATTTATTTTTATCTCAAGGGAAAGCGGTTGCTAGGAATAATTAATAAAAAGAGAGAGATCCTTAAGTCTATAACAACTTAGTATCAACTAGTGATAGGGGGGTAAATCAATATATAGAGGAAAGGGTAATGACACCAAGACACGACAAGGTTTTGTGATAACTAAAGATAACTAGTAGAGTATAGCTAGGTGGGAGGACAACGAGTGAGTATAGGACTCCTGTGACACTTACTTTACTCTTGTGAACTATCTTATCAAATGGATGAATTATACTAAGACAGCTACCTTACTTCCGGTGTGTAGGGGATAGGCGAGACAGTAGGGGATATAACCTCTACCCGAAGCGGCTATTCTCTTATGGGAGCCTACCTTTTAAGAACTTTCCTAAAACACGTGGAGGGATACTAAGACTAGACAGGGCTGTCACCACCTGCTAGCACCCACATACAATCCGTGCGACAAGCGGCATTCAAAGGCAAGATCTAGTCTAAGCACCACGCCTACACTAAGCCTTACTACTCTAGTTGCGTACCGACAACTAAAGTACCCTATGACAGGCGATGAACTACACGCGTGAGCTGGTTACAGGATCACTATCTAATATAACTCAACTATAAGTTAAGACAGAACACAACAATACTATAAAGGAATAGTAATGCACTAAGTAGAGACTTAGTAAAGTAAAGTAAAGATAATATATTGATAAAGATAAAGTCTTACAGAAGGAAAGGTACAAGAGCTATACCAGACTCTCCAGCAGACGACTCCGGAGACTCCGACCGTAGCTCGACTCGACTCTGTTAACACCAAATTTTGGGCTGGGGAGCCGATAGCCGATGCCAGAGGGAGATAGCTGATACCAGGAGGAAGATAGCCGATCTCGGAAGCAGATTCCGTCTAACGGAAGGAAGGAAAATAGCCGATTGCACGGTGAATCGGTTATCGGGCGAAGGTGACAGGAGGCGTGCAGCGTCGGTATTGATGACGTCATCCAGAGTCCGCGTCGCCAAGATGCGATCACGATCGGAGTCTGTTATGAAAGGGAAGGTGGGACTCCAAGTTACCTTAGATATATGATAGTTTGTTAGTTTCCTTATCTATTGATGAGTTGTAATTCGACTAGAACTCTATCTACGCTCAGGGTATAAATATAAGCTCTCAGCCATTGTAAAAAATATCAACAACAACATCAATACAACACAACTTTCGGCTCCGGCCAACAAACCCTAGGGTCAGTCGAGTCCGGCGAGTTACTTCATTTAGGCTGGGTGTCATCCGGTGGACGTAGGCTTGCTTGTAAGTATCGTCAACCCCCTGTTAAACTATGTCTTTTTAGCGTCATCCGGTGGACGTGGAAGCATGGCGGAGCAGGGTCCTTGCTAAGCTCTGTTTCTTTGGCGTCATCCGGTGGACGTGGGAAGCATAGTGAGTCAAGGATGATTCACGCTGGTTTACCCGATCAATCTGTGTTAACCGTCATCCGGTGGACGAGATGCAGATTAGGACGATTTTCACGCGCGGATTAGTTATCGATTTGTGTTTGTTTGCTTGATTAATCTATTAGTTAATGTCATCCGGTGTACAGGCTATAGATTGAGATAGTTTTCATGCATGGATTAGTTATTGGCTCTAACTAATTTGGCATCTTAGTTAGATTCATTAAGTTACCGATGTTGCTTATGTTTATTGTTTATTATTTAAAGCAATCATCAATTTGCCCGTCTTGATCCATATGCGTCGGCTTATATCTAATAGATCTATATGTTCAACGAATTATGCTTGCCATTTGTTTTATATTGATAAGATAGAATGCTTTGCACCAGCCGGTTGTATTTTGGATCTAGATTAGATACGGGTCGCACTCAAGTAATAAAATAAACATTGTCTAGATTCAAAGGTTAACGGATTTAAGTTGCAACTTCATCATGACTGCCTCGATCCGCTCGATCTCCATTGTTGCAAGATTGCGATTTAGATCTATTAGCCGGAGAGTTGAAACATTGTCTACTTTATAAGCTTGTATGTTGCCCGTATACACTGAATCGGCTAAAGTAGCCGATTTCATCTTGTTTTACATTGAGACATCTTATGATCATGTTAGCTTGCTGTGACTACATCTTTTATAGCGTATTTCTGTCTAATGCAAGTATATGTCATTGAATTCATGTCTGAATCGGTTAACTTGAGTTATAATGCATTTTTCACTACAATCGGTTCATAACATGACGGAATCGGCTTTCTAGTCGATCTCCGATTGAATCGGCTCTTCGAGCCATACAGTTGGAACAACCTAGACACACCAGTTAGTTCCGCCCTGTGATTACTGATTACTATCTTTTCCTTGTCAATTGCAGGTCAAATTGACTGGCACGCTTGGGTGTTACTGACACGCTCAGACCGGGTTCGAAGCTAGCTAGATCTGCGAGAGCTCTACTGCGTTCAAGGGTCGTTTCCGGCTTCGCTGGTGTGTTGGGCTTAAGGAACCACTTTTTGCGCCAACACACTTTTTGGCACGCCCGGTGGGACCATTCACTGAAGACCATGGCAAAAGGGAAGACTGCGGCAGACAGATCCTCCAGGGATGACGGTGTCCTCAGGGTCAGGGTCGAAGATCTCAGCGAGGAGGACGCGGCAGTGCTGAACAAGATCATTGAAGAATTCGCTGATGCCTGCCTGCTTTCATTCAGCAAGCAGCATCATGGCTCTATAGTGAAGAAGAATGCATTCCCAAGGTGGATCATGGACGGCCATTCTGATAAATCTGAAGAGGAGTGCAAGGCCGACCTCAAACAGATGCTGGAAGAAGCGACCTGGGAGGCCGCCTATTCAGTAGTCGGCCATCACCATAAATCCTTCCTGCAGACATTCTATAACATCATGAAGACCGTTCTCAAGCGGCAGGATTGGGAGTCTTTGGGTCCAGTTTACTTCAACATACCCGCAGAAGACGCGGATCCAAAAGCAGCAGCAGGGACCTCCAATTCCTCACCGCAACAGCCGAGCCAGCCGAAAACGCTAGTGCAAGGTGCCACTGCGACCGGTTCGGCTCAAAAAATAGCAGCTTCTCCCAGATTATACAAGGATCATACTCCGGAGGAGCTCGCCGCTTTCATGCAGGCCACTGGGCAGACGGTGAACTCGATGAACTCATCAGCGGTGAACCCGACGGCTAGAAATACACCGGCGGCAGACACGGCCAACCCAACTCCTGGATACCATGAGGGGATCACATATCAAGACCTTCAGGCAGCGCCGCATCCGGGGTACGCCCAGATGCCCAACAATCAGCTGCTGGAGCAGATGAGTGCCATGCTCCGTGATATGTTCGGTTTGCAGCCGAAGACCGGGACTGGAATCAAGTATAGACGTCCTTACCCCGAGTGGTACGATCGAGTGACGTTGCCGCCCAGGTATCGCTTACCCGACTTCTCCAAGTTCAGTGGACAGGACGACATCACCACCATGGAACACATTAGGCGCTACCTGACCCAGCTCGGCGAAGCTTCATATGAGGTAGCTCACAGGGTCCGGCTCTTTCTATTATCACTGACAGGGCCGGCGTTTAGCTTGTTTGCGTCCATCGAGCCTGGCTCAATTCAAGGTTGGGAGGATCTGGAGACCAAGTTCCATAATTACTTCTTCTCTGGCACTGGGGAAAAAGACATCATAGATCTCACCAACATGCGCCAAAAGCCGAATGAACTTGGATCGGCTTTCATCAGACGATTCAGGGAAACCAGGAACATGTGCTATTCTTTGAACCTGAATGACAAACAGCTCGCCAAGATAGTGGTCAGCGGGCTGCTCCCACACATCCAAGAGAAGCTGGTGGGCACCAACTTCAACAGCATCAGCGAGGTGATGCAGAGGGTGGCCGCATTAGAACAGCAGGCCCAAAGCTTTAATAAAGAATTGAAATACAAGCAGTCGGCCTACGTCTGTAATTCTGACTCAGAGGATGGGGAGAATGAAGAAGTGGCTGCTGTTGAGCTCAAATGGGGTACAAAGCCCATGGCCGTGCCAAAGGGTTAGAGCGCGGAAGATCAATACGACTTTGACACACGCAAGCTGGACAAGCTCTTCGACCTGTTAGTCAGTGCGGGCCACATCACCTTCCCGGTTGATTACGTCAAGCCGTCTCCTGAGGATTTGCAGGGGAAACCGTTCTGCCAGTACCACGGCCTCACCTCACACTCCACAAACAACTGCCGCAATTTCAAAGCAGCAATCCAGAATGCTATTAGGCGCGGCCTGTTGAAATTTGAGGCCCCTCCCAAGGGGATGATGAAGATCGACAAATTCCCATTCCCGAAGGGGCAGAACATGGTCCAGATCGCAAACCCTCCGACCAAGGTAAAGGTGTTGACCTCAGAAAGGGCCAGGAAGAACTCCTCAGTTGATACCGATGCACAGATCATAGCTGAGGAGCTAGTGCTGATCAAAGGAAGGAGGGAGCAGAACTAGAGGCAGCTGGAGCAGGGAGAGTCCAGCGGCACCAAGAGCAGAAGGCCCACGCACCAGCACCTTCTGAATAAGTGGCGGCGACAGAAAGAGAAAGATCATCAGAGGCAGCTGCAGCACGAAGAAGAGGAGCACCGCAGGTGGCTCCGCGAGGAAGAAGAGGCATGCTATCACAAAGAAATGGCTCGCCACTGGGAAGGTGAGGAGGATCACTGGCATTGCCCATTCTTCCGACACTGCTGGAACGAAGGCCTGAGATTGCCAACGCTGCGCAACTGTCCAGAATGCAGCGATCAGTACCGAGAGTACAGGTAGTCCCAGGTCAACCGCCGATCCGTGCACCAGAGGCTAGGGAACACCCATAGTCCGCGGGATCAGCGTGAAAAAAGGGACCTGCGCGATCGGCTTGATGAGGCGGTAGTTGAATGCCGACAGCCGGTTTGGCAAGAGAACCAGTGGTGCCCAGGGGATCTGACTAGAAGCCAAAGGCGCCGGGTGCAGCGGCTCAGAAACAGGGAGCTCCAGGCTGAGGGGCGCGCCAAACAGGTGTGGCACGAAAAGCCTTCACAAAATAATGGAAAGGCTGTAGCCGATGCACAGATGGTGTTTGTGCTACTTGTAGAGTTCAGAGCCAAGAAGTACGATACCGATTCTGACTCAGATGATTCGGGATCAGAAGAAGGAGTGGCCAAGTTAGTGCTCGCACAGCAAGCTACTGTTGGCGCAAAAAGTGGTTCCCTAAGCCCAACACACTAGCGAAGCCGGAAACGACCCTTGAGGCAGTAAAGCTCTCGCAGATCCAGCTAGCTTCGAACCCGGTCTGAGAGTGTCAGTAACACCCAAGCGTGCCAGTCAATTTGACCTGCAATTGACAAGGAAAAAGATAGTAATCAGTAATCACAGGGCAGAACTAACCGGTATGTCCAGGTAGTTCCAACTGTATGGCTCGAAGAGCCGATGTAATGGGAGATCGACTAGAAAGCCGATTCCATCATGTTATGAACCGATTGTAGCGAAACATGCATTATAACTCAAATTAACTGATTCAGACATGAATTCAATGACATATACTTGCATTAGACGGAAATATGCTATAAAATATGTAGTCACAGCAAGCTAACATGATCATAAGATGTCTCAGTGTAAAATAAGAAGAAATCGGCTATTTCAGCCGATTTAGTGTATACGAGCAACATACAAGCCTATAAAGCAAACAATGTTTCAACTCTCCGGCTAATAGATCTAAATCACAATCTTGCAACAGTGGAGATCGAGTGGATCGAGGCAGTCATGATGAAGTTGCAACTTAGATCCATTAACCCTTGAATCTAGACAATGTTTATTTTATTACTTGAGTGTGACCCGTATCTAATCTAGATCCAAAATACAACCGGCTGGTGCAAAACATTCTATCTTATCAATATAAAACGAATGGCAAACATAATTCGTTGAACATATAGATCTATTAGATATAAGCCGACGCATATGGATCAAGACGGGCAAATTGATGATTGCTTTAAATAATAAACAATAAACATAAGCAACATCGGTAACTTAATGAATCTAGCTAAACTGCCAAATTTAACTAGAGCCGATAACTAATCCATGCATGCAAACTGTCGTAATCTATAGCCTGTCCACCGGATGACGTTAACTAATAGATTAATCAAGCAAACAAACACGAATCGATAACTAATCCGCGCGTGAAAACCGTCCTAATCTGCATCTCGTCCACCGGATGACGGTTAACACAGATTGATCGGGTAAACCAGCGTGAATCATCCTTGACTCACTGTGCTTCCCACGTCCACCGGATGACGCCAAAGAAACAGAGCTTAGCAAGGACCCTGGTCCGCCATGCTTCCACGTCCACCGGATGACGCTAAAAAGACATAGTTTAACAGGGGGTTGACAAAACTTACAAGCAAGCCTGCGTCCACCGGATGACACCCAGCCTGGATGAAGTAACTCGCCGGACTCGACTGACTCTAGTGTTTGTTTGGCCGGAGCCGAAAGTTGTGTTGTATTGATGTTGTTGTTTTTTTACAATGGCTGAGGGCTTATATTTATACCCTGAGCGTAGATAGAGTCCTAGTCGAATCACAACTCATCAATAGATAAGGAAACTAACAAACTATCCTATATCTAAGGTAACTTGGAGTCACATCTTCCCTTTCATAACGGACTCCGATCGTGATCGCATCTTGGCGGTGCAGACTCTAGATGACGTCACCAATACCGACGCTGCACGCCTTCTGTCTCCTTCGCCCGATAACCGATTCACCGTTCAATCGGCTATTCTCCTTCCTTCTGCTGGACGGAATCTGCTTCCGAAATCGGCTATCTTCCTTCGGTATTGGCTATCGGCTTCTGGCATCGGCTATCGGCTCCCAGCCCAAAATTTGGTGTTAACACATGCCCCCCTAGTTCGGAGTATGATTTCTTCATGCTTCGAACTATGATCCGATGGTCTTCCTTGTGCCGAGAGACTCACTAGCAGCCATAGTGCGTCTAGGTCTTCTTCCTTTAATCCAAGCATATTCTCACCATATTTCCGCACTTCTGTATGCAAGTCCATCGTTGAATAGTATCTGATTAATAGAAGACATAGTTTAACGCCGTTTATGTCTTACTCAAAGGTCTTATTCGCCATTATTTCTTCGCATCTGTACGTCCCTTCATTCTAGGCTGATAAAGATGTTGATGACGTTTTGCTGCATACGAATCAGCTCTCAGGCTTGCATTGTATCTTAGAATCAATTACCCAGCCTGATCCGTTCTACATACGAATCGGCTTTCGGGTCTGCTTCTTAGCATCGGCTCTGTTCGGCTTTCCTTCGGAACTAACCCCTCAGCCAGATTCATCACGAATCGGCTTGTGGGTACTCACAATAGGATCGGCTAAAACGGCCTGACCCAAAAAACCGATCGGCGTACGACCATTGATGGCAGCGCTTCGTCTCCCCGATTTGGTAACTGTTCCGGATTCAAGAAACGTGGATTAACTGCAACCTAAAATCCGCCGTGCCGTCTCACTTCCCAAAGAAACCACCTCGATGCCCGTGTTGCCTTATAAATAGTTGGCAGGCTTGGGGCAATATCACACGCCATCGTATCCGTCTCGCCGACCAACTCTCCCGGCCGCCTCCTTGTATCCAATTCGCTTCCGCTCTCAATCCTTGTTTACGACCATGGCCGGCGATGGAAACCATGGGAAACGCCCGGCATCTGAGCCCGTCGATGGCGATGAGATGGAACGGAGTATCCGCCGCATCTGGGCCAGCATCGCCCGAATCGAGCAGACTTTGGGGTAAATTCAACCGTCAGCCTACCATCTCCTCGCTGTTTCCATCTGATTTGATCCGTTTCTGCAGTCACCAACCATCTCTCGTCAGCGGCATTGCTAGCTCTTTAGCCGGCCTGAACAACCCTGCCCCCAGCACTGATCTTCCTCGGGCAGCCCGGCGGATGGTGACGTCGTTCCTGCAACCGGGACAGCAACCCCGTAAACCCCCGCCGCTGGTGACGCCGCCGGGCCCTCTCCTCCTGTAAGGGCTCCAATCAGGCGTATGATGCAAGTCAGCGGACGAGGAGCCCATAGCAGGTATCTTATTCTCCCTTTTCGTCGATCCTTGAATCTGGCTAAGTTTGTGTGTCTGATCTGACGATCCCTTTCAGCCAACGTCTTCCGCTCCATCTTCCTTCCGGTGCACCAATCGGCGCTAGTTCCTTGGTGCGTCGTGCAGCACCACAACCGAACCTCCCACACGCTCCGGCTCACAGCACCACCTCCGGAGCGGAATCGAACTCGGAATCATCTTTGAGTTCCCGCGACTCCTACACCGCCGCCGACGGCCGCCACTTCCACCATGAGATGGTGCGGTATCGCAACCTCTACTCCGAGGCTATCAAAGAGGCCGGCCGGCTGGATAAGGAGAACGAGGACCAAGCCGTCGCGCTTGTTGTCGCCAGTATTGATTTGACAGAGGCGCGGGCCAACCTCGCGGAGTCGCAGGTGAAAGCCCATGTTTGGTTTTGGATAATTGATGATACCTAGTTTGCTAACGATTGCTCTAAGTGTTTCATGAGAATTGATTAGGAAATGGCAAGATAGAGCAAAGGACCGGGTCGGTGGAGGTCACAAGTGAAGGGCAATGACGGCGTCCATGAAAATGGTGTAAGTCCATCAACAAAGGAGAAAGCCCTATTGATGGCGTCCATGAAAATGGTGTAAGTCCATCAACAAAGGAGAAAGCTCTATTGACGGCATCCATGCAAATGGTATAAGTCCATCATCATAGGTGTCCACAAGGTCCATCAAGAGATGAGAAGGAAGTTGATAAGAAACCGGGAGCTCAAGGCAAAGGTATAACCAATAGGAGCTCTTTTGGTTTTGGTGATCAAGACTCCATAGAGGGAGTGATCACATTTAGGATAGATAGCCGTACTATCAAGAGGGGCGAAATCGTTGATGAAATACGGTTATCAAGTGCCACTAGGTGTTCATGATCATTGCATATGCATATAGATGCTAGTGACACTAACTTGAGCCGTGGAAAACTCTTTGAAAAGGCTAACACACGTGCACCTAAGTGAGAGACACTTTGGAGTGTTAGTGACTTAAGAAACAGGGTGAAGTTTGAGGGTTAGAGAGGGTTTAGTCCTCTCTTCCTCCTGCCGAGCTTGCAAGGCAGGATTCAGCGAATTTCGGAGACGTTTCAATAAGAAAAAGTAGCGTCGGACTCTAACTTGACTGAGCGTCGGACCATTGTCTTCGGTCCGACGGCTAACCCCTTCAGCAAGCGTCGGACGCTTGATTTCGGAGCGTCGGACCATTGTCCTCAGGGTCCGACGGTGCAGAGCCGCAGCAGGTCAACACGTGGAGAGCAGAGGAGCGTCGGACTCTCAGTGTTAGTCCAACGGTGAGCGTCGGACCAACGTCCGACGGTTTTCAGGGCTCGGGGAGCTCTCTGGAAACGTCGGACCGTGGTTTCGTTTAGTCCGACGCGGAGTGTATTTTCAGTCTGACGGTGCAATGGCAGTAGGCGTCGGACCATAAGGTTTGGTCCGACGGCCTACAGTCCGACGGTTCGTTTAGCGCGGGAAGTTAGCCGTTGTGATCCAACGTTCGACTTCAAACGGCTAGTGACACGTGGCATTTATCCGGGGCGTCGGACCGTGCTGTTTAGTCCGACGATCTGGCTGTCGGACAGTCCGACAGTACGCAGAAAAGTCTAAACGGCTAGTTCTTTGTGTGTGGCTTATAAATAGTCACTTGACCAGTTTGGGGAGGATCTCTTGGCACTCCTAAACATCGTAACATACTTGTGAGCCTTCCCACTCCACTCTCACTCATCCTACTTGATTGTGTTCATCATTTGGTGAGTTTGGAGAGCATCAAGTGCATTGCATTGTTTGAGATCATCTAGAGGCACTTGGTAGTGGTATTTCGCAGCGGTTTCTCTTGTTACTCTTGGAGTTTGCCGACTCCTAGATGGCTTGGAGCTGCGAGGATCGTTGAGGGGAGTTGGTGATTGTCTCCGCCTCCGATCAAGGTATTGTGAGGGGTTCTTGAGCCTATCCCCGCGGGAGATCGCGAAAGGCATCTTTAGTGGATTGCTCGTAGCCTGGTGGATCCCCATCTTGTGTTGGTTGTGCAGCACCCTTGAGAAGGGTTTGGCGTGTGATGCCAATTAGCGCGTGAACCTCCAAGTGGGTGTATCGCTACAACGAGGACTAGCTTGCCGGCAAGCAAGTGAACCTCGGTAAAAAATCTTGTGTCATCTCTCTACCGAGGATTTCCCTAGTATTTGATTGATTGGTTATATTGGACTTCATATCTTCTCTACATCGGGGGTATTGAAATCACCTTCTCTCTTTACTTTCGTGTACTTACTATCGTGTGTAGCTTGTTAGTTAGTTGCTCACTTAGGATTAGTGTATAGTAGTGACATAGCCTTTGAGTGTGAACTAGTGATCATAGTGTAGTATACTTGTCTAGGTGGCTTGCATAGCATAGTTTAGAGCTAGTGCTTTGCAAAGCTTGCTATTGTTACTAATCGGCTTGTTAAGTATTGTTTGTAGATTTTTATAGGCTATTCACCCCCCTCTAGCCATTTAGGACCTTTCAAGTGGTATCGGAGCCGAGGCACCGTTGATTTGAGGCTTAACAACCTACGGTGTAAAAATGGCTCAACTCAACATTCACATCAACAACACCAAGAAGCCACCCCAATTTGATGGCACAAATTATGCATATTGGAAGAGAAAGATGACCTCACATATCAAGTCAATCAATAGAGAGGTTTGGAGGGTTGTGGAGACCAAGATTGAGATTGCCGATGCGGCAAACCCCACAACCGCCGAAGAAAGAATGCTTCAACTCAATGACATTGCAGTTTGTGCTATTCATGAGGCCGTAGATGAAAAAGTGTTTGAGCAAATCATGAACATTGAGAGTGCTCATGAAGCTTGGAAGAAGCTTGAGGAATCATATGAGGGCACCAAGGGTGTAAAGGCCGCCAAAGCATACATCTTGAAGGACAAGTTTGCAAGCTTCAAGATGAAGGATGATGAAACCGTGCCGGAGATGTTCCATAGATTGCAAGTCATTGTGAATGATCTCAAGGTCGTGGATGAAGAGGTGAAAGATAGTGACTTCTCCATGAAGTTCTTGAAGAGCTTGCCCAAGCGGTTTGCCACATTGATCACGGTCTTGGTGAAGACAACATTGAGTGAATTGACTCCAAATCAAGTGCTAGCGGAGGTGATGACCGATGATGCTTATAGAGATGATGATGATGATAAAGAGGAGTTGATCAATAAGAAGAAGAAAGAAAAAGATGAAGACTCCAAAGATGAGAAGAAGAAGAGTGTGGCATTCAAAGCCACATCCTCATCAAAGGGCAAGAGCAAGGCCAAAGAAGAGTCAAGTGAAGATCCCTCTAGCACAAGTGAAAGTGATGAAGAAATGGCCCTTCTAGTAAGAAGATTTGGCAAGTTCATGAAGAAGAAGGGCTACCGGGCAAGAAGAAAGAAGAATGCAAGAAGATTTGATGGCCCAAGAAGATGCTTCAATTGTGGAAGCAAAGATCACTTGGTAGCCGATTGCCCACACTCAAGTGAAGATGATCACAAGGGCAAAAAGAAGAACAAGCATGAGAAGAAGGAGAAGAAAGAGAAGAAGGAATCTTCATACAAGAAGAAGAAGAACTATTCTCATGTGGTGACATGGGATAGTGATGCTTCTTCAAGTGATGAAGAGAGTGATGATGATAAGAAGAGCACAAGGAAGGCACATGCAAGCATTGCCATTCATGACAAGCCTTCCATCTTCGACACTCCTTCTTGCTTCATGGCCAAGGGCTCTAAGGTATCATCCGACACCGAATCTAGTGATGATGATAGTGATGATGACCTAACAAAAGAAGAATTAATTGAAATGCTTGATGATGCACGTATTCATTTTGATAAACTTAGAAAGGAATGCAAGGGCTTGCGCAAGGATAAACAATCCATTGAGCAAGAACTTGAGGAGCTTAGAGCATCTTATGAGAATCTAAAGGAAGACCATAAGAAGCTCCAAAAAGCTCACACTAAGCTTGATGAAGCTCATTCCTCTCTAGTTGAGCAAAATGAAGACTTGCAACAACAAGTGCAAAAGAAAGAAACTAAAACTAGCAACATGGGTGTAACATGTGATATATCTTGTGAACCTATTATTGTTGCTACTACTAACCCTTCTTGTAGCACCCCCACTACTACCTCACCCACTAGTGACCCTTCACTAGTAGTTGAGAACAAGAACCTAAAGGAGGAGGTTAAAAAGCTCAATCACTCCTTAGCTAAGGCTTATGGTGGTGAGGACCGCTTGCTTATGTCCTTGGGTAGCCAAAGGGCATCCCTACACAAAGAGGGATTGGGCTATACCCCCAAGAAAGGCAAAACCGCCTTTGCTCCTCACAAGACTTGTTTTGTGAAGAGAAATGGCCGGTATTGCACAAAATGCAAGCAAATTGGTCATATAGAGCAAGATTGCAAAAGTAAGAAATCCAATGCATATGTATCCTCAATTAAGTTTGATTCTTGCTACATTCTCACAAAGGGCTCAAACGGTGTGAAGGCTAAGTTTGTTGGTACATCCATGTTAGGTCCAAAGAAGAAGACCATTTGGGTACCAAAGAGCTTAGTCACTAACCTTCAAGGACCCAAGCAAGTTTGGGTACCTAAAAGGAATTGATCTCTTTTTGTAGGTCAATTACAAAGCCGGAGGGAGGCATTGAGTGCTTGATAGTGGATGCACTCAACATATGACGGGTGATTCTAGTATGTTTGGCTCTCTCAACACAAGTGCAAATAGTGGCTATGATGCAATCACATTTGGTGACAACAAGAAAGGGAAAGTGAGAGGACTTGGTAAAATTGCTATCTCCAATGATATGTCTATCTCAAATGTGTTGCTAGTTGAAAGCTTTAATTTCAATTTACTCTCGGTTGCACAACTTTGTGATCTTGGTTTCAAGTGCATATTTGGGGTTGATGATGTTGAAATTGTTAGTGTTGATGGGTCAAATTTGATATTCAAAGGGTTTAGATATGACAACCTATATCTTGTGGATTTCAATGCTAGTGAAACTCAATTGTCAACTTGTTTGATCTCTAAGTCAAGTTTGGGTTGGTTATGGCATAGAAGGCTTGGTCATGTTGGAATGAAACAATTGAACAAACTAGTGAAGCATGATCTAGTTAGAGGCTTGAAAGATGTCACTTTTGAGAAAGATAAACTTTGTAGTTCATGTCAAGCCGGTAAACAAGTTGGAAATACACATCCTAAGAAGAGCATGATGAGTACTAGTAAAGCCTTTGAGCTCTTGCATATGGACTTGTTTGGACCAACCACATATACTAGCATTGGTGGGAGTAAGTATGGATTTGTGATTGTGGATGACTATACTAAATATACATGGGTATTCTTTCTAGTTGACAAGAGTGAAGTGTATGATATATTCAAATCTTTTGTCAAGAGAAGCCAAAATGAGTTTGAAACAACCATCAAGAAAGTTAGAAGTGACAATGGTAGTGAATTCAAGAACACCAAGATTGATGAATTGTGTGATGAGTATGGCATTGGACATCAATTCTCACCCAAATATACAGCACAATCAAATGGCATTGTTGAAAGGAAGAATAGAACCTTGATAGATATGGCAAGATCAATGCTAAGTGAATACAATGTTAGTCATTCTTTTTGGGCCGAAGCAATCAACACCGCTTGCTACTACATCAACCGCTTATATTGCCATGGTATGCTTGCAAAGACTCCTTATGAGCTATTGAATGGTAGAAAGCCCAACATTGCATATTTTCGGGTTTTTGGTTGCAAATGCTACATTCTCAAGAAAGGCACAAGATTGAGCAAGTTTGAAAAGAAATGTGATGAAGGTTTCTTACTTGGCTATTCAACCACAAGCAAGGCATATAGAGTTTGGAATTTGACTAGTGGTACTCTTGAGGAGGTACATGATGTTGAATTTGATGAAACCCAAGGCTCTCAAGATGAAGTTGAAAATCTTAGTGACGTGAGAGGCAATGACTTGGCAAATGCAATGAAAGATATGGATATTGGTGATATTAGGCCAAGGCAAGTCAATGATGATGAAGATGATGGTGCAATTCATACTAATATGCAAGTTGAAAATGAAGCAAGTGCAAGTGACTCACAAGATCAATCTCAAGTGCAAGATCAACAAGCTAGTTCATCTCAATCCAATGATCAAGTTCCTATTCTCCAACCGGTCTCTATTGCAAGGGATCATCCTTTGGATCAAATCATTGGTGGTATTCAAAGTGGAGTTCAAACTAGAGCAAGACTAGCTCAAATTTGTGAGCATTTCTCATTTGTGTCAACCATAGAGCCAACCAAGATTGAGAAAGCATTGAAAGATGTTGATTAGGTTAATGCTATGCATGAAGAGCTCAACAATTTCACAAGAAATTAAGTTTGGGAGCTAGTGGAAAGACCAAAGAAACACAATGTGATAGGAACAAAATGGGTCTTTAGAAACAAGCAAGATCAAGATGGCATAGTAATAAGGAACAAGGCTAGATTGGTTGCACAAGGTTACACTCAAGTAGAGGGTCTTGATTTTGGAGAAACCTATGCACCGGTTGCTAGATTGGAGGCCATTAGAATCTTAGTAGCCTATGCTTGTGCCCACAACATCAAGTTATATCAAATGGATGTCAAGAGTGCATTTCTAAATGGGTACATCAATGAGTTGGTTTATGTGGAACAACCTCCCGGATTTGAAGATGTGAAGAAACCCAACCATGTGTACAAGCTAAGAAAGGCATTGTATGGTTTGAAGCAAGCACCTAGAGCATGGTATGAGAGATTTAGAGATTTCTTGCTCTCAAAAGGGTTCAAAATGGGAAAGGTTGATACAACTCTTTTCACTAAGAAGCTTGGCAAAGATTTGTTTGTGTTACAAATATACGTGGATGATATCATCTTTGGATCAACAAATCAAGATTTTTGTGAAGAATTTGGAAATATGATGGCTAGTGAGTTTGAAATGTCCATGATTGGTGAGCTTAACTACTTCCTTGGTCTTCAAGTTAAGCAAATGAAGAATGGTACATTTGTAAGTCAAGGAAAGTACATAAGGGACATGGTGAAGAAATTTGGATTGGAACATGCAAAGCCCATGAATACTCCTATGGCAACTAATGGGCATTTGGACTTGGATGATAGTGGCAAAATGGTAGATCAAAAGCTATATAGATCAATGATTGGAAGTCTCCTTTATGTGACCGCATCTCGACCGGATGTCATGTTTAGTGTGTGCATGTGTGCAAGATTTCAAGCCTCAACAAGAGAAAGTCATTTGAAAGCCGCAAAGAGAATATTGAGGTATTTGAAGGGCACACAAGATGTTGGGTTGTGGTATCCTAAGGGATCCAACTTTGAGCTTATTGGATATTCGGACTCCGACTATGCCGGTTGCAAGGTGGATAGAAAGAGCACTAGTGGAACTTGTCAATTGCTTGGAAGGTCACTTGTATCATGGTCTTCAAAGAAGCAAAATAGTGTTGCTCTCTCAACGGCCGAAGCGGAGTACATTAGTGCCGGAAGTTGTTGTGCACAATTGCTTTGGATGAAGGCAACCTTAAGTGATTTTGGATTGAAATACAAGAAAGTGCCTTTGCTATGTGACAATGAGAGTGCTATCAAGCTAACCAACAACCCCGTGCAACATTCAAGAACAAAGCACATTGACATAAGGCATCACTTCATTAGAGATCACCAAATCAAAGGGGACATTGCAATTGAAAGTGTTGGCACCGAAGATCAATTAGCGGATATCTTTACCAAGCCACTTGATGAGTCAAGATTTTGCAAATTGAGAAATGAGCTAAACATACTAGACTACTCCAACATGAAGTGAAAAGCATCCTACATTATATGACATGCCTCTCCTTCGACTAAAGCAAGGTAAAATTGATTGACATGGCATTCATACTTTGATAAGGATTTGTCTAGTTCATGTAGACATGAAATGCATCTTATAGGCTCATTCATGAAAAATCAAATGCTTTCATGTATATATGGTACCACTTTTGTTCTTTATGCTTGTATGATCAAGTGGTAGCATATGACATATTGATGGGCTTGCAAACCTAGTGTTGAATCTAGAACATGAGCTCATGATGTGTAACTTAACATGGTCAAGATAACCCTACAAGTGAGGTGTGAAGAAGCTTGTCCTTGGATCAAACTTAGTTACATATTCTAGGCAAGTAATCTAGATTGAACCAATGTGAAAATGAACTAAACCCCATTTATTGACTTGATATTCCCATAATTTGCACCATTTTTGGTGATTGTTGACAAAGGGGTAGCTAATACTACCAAAGTGTAAACTTGGTTTTCATTTCATATCTTTGTGAAGGTTGTCATCAATTACCAGAAAGGGGGAGATTGAAAGCCCATGTTTGGTTTTGGATAATTGATGAAACCTAGTTTGCTAACGATTGCTCTAAGTGTTTCATGAGAATTGATTAGCAAATGGCAAAATGGAGCAAAGGACCGGGTCAGTGGAGGTCACAAGTGAAGGGCAATGACGGCGTCCATGAAAATGGTGTAAGTCCATCAACAAAGGAGAAAGCCCTATTGACGGCGTCCATGAAAATGGTGTAAGTCCATCAATAAAGGAGAAAGCCCTATTGACGGCATCCATGCAAATGGTATAAGTCCATCATCATAGGTGTCCACAAGGTCCATCAAGAGATGAGAAGGAAGTTGATAAGAAACCAGGAGCTCAAGGCAAAGGTATAACCAATAGGAGCTCTTTTGGTTTTGGTGATCAAGACTCTATAGAGGGAGTGATCACATTTAGGATAGATAGCCGTACTATCAAGAGGGGCGAAATCGTTGATGAAATATGGTTATCAAGTGCCACTAGGTGTTCATGATCATTGCATATGCATATAGATGCTAGTGACACTAACTTGACCCGTGGAAAACTCTTTGAAAAGGCTAACACACGTGCACCTAAGTGAGAGACACTTTGGAGTGTTAGTGACTTAAGAAACGGGGTGAAGTTTGAGGGTTAGAGAGGGTTTAGTCCTCTCTTCCTCCTGCCGAGCTTGCAAGGCAGGATTCGGCGAATTTCGGAGACGTTTCAATAAGAAAAAGTAGCGTCGGACTCTAACTTGACTGAGCGTCGGACCATTGTCTTCGGTCCGACGGCTAACCCCTTCAGCAAGCGTCGGACGCTTGATTTCGGAGCGTCGGACCATTGTCCTCAGGGTCCGACGGTGCAGAGCCGCAGCAGGTCAACACGTGGAGAGCAGAGGAGCGTCGGACTCTCAGCGTTAGTCCGACGGTGAGCGTCGGACCAACGTCCGACGGTTTTCAGGGCTCGGGGAGCTCTCTGGAAACGTCAGACAGTGGTTTCGTTTAGTCCGACGCGGAGTGTATTTTCAGTCCGACGGTGCAATGGCAGTGGGCGTCGGACCGTAAGGTTTGGTCCGACGGCCTACAGTCCGACAGTTCGTTTAGCGCGGGAAGTTAGCCGTGATCCAACGTTCGACTTCAAACGGCTAGTGACACGTGGCATTTATCCGGGGCGTCGGACCGTGCTGTTTAGTCCGACGGTCTGGCCGTCGGACAGTCCGACGGTACGCAGAAAAGTCTAAACGGCTAGTTCTTTGTGTGTGGCTTATAAATAGTCACTTGGCCAGTTTGGGGAGGATCTCTTGGCACTCCTAAACATCATAACATACTTGTGAGCCTTCCCACTCCACTCTCACTCATCCTACTTGATTGTGTTCATCATTTGGTGAGTTTGGAGAGCATCAAGTGCATTGCATTGTTTGAGATCATCTAGAGGCACTTGGTAGTGGTATTTCGCAGCGGTTTCTCTTGTTACTCTTGGAGTTTGCCGACTCCTAGACGGCTTGGAGCTGCGAGGATCGTTGAGGGGAGTTGGTGATTGTCTCCGCCTCCGATCAAGGTATTGTGAGGGGTTCTTGAGCCTATCCCCGCGGGAGATCGCGAAAGGCATCTTTAGTGGATTGCTCGTAGCTTGGTGGATCCCCATCTTGTGTTGGTTGTGCAGCACCCTTGAGAAGGGTTTGGCGTGTGATGCCAATTAGCGCGTGAACCTCCAAGTGGGTGTATCGCTACAACGAGGACTAGCTTGCCGGCAAGCAAGTGAACCTCGGTAAAAAATCTTGTGTCATCTCTCTACCGAGGATTTCCCTAGTATTTGATTGATTGGTTATATTGGACTTCATATCTTCTCTACATCGGTGGTATTGAAATCACCTTCTCTCTTTACTTTCGTGTACTTACTATCGTGTGTAGCTTGTTAGTTAGTTGCTCACTTAGGATTAGTGTATAGTAGTGACATAGCCTTTGAGTGTGAACTAGTGATCATAGTGTAGTATACTTGTCTAGGTGGCTTGCATAGCATAGTTTAGAGCTAGTGCTTTGCAAAGCTTGCTATTGTTACTAATCGGCTTGTTAAGTATTGTTTGTAGATTTTTATAGGCTATTCACCCCCCTCTAGCCATTTAGGACCTTTCAGCTGGCCACCGTGGCGGGTAATCTCCTGCTTTGTCCAACTATGTGCACGGCGCGCTTCCAATCACTGACTTTCCTTGCTTATGCAGCTTTGACGACGCAGCTGCACGAACTGCGCGTGGCTGTAGCGAACGTCACCGACGTCCTCCGCGCACGGGGGCAAACGCAGGTGGAGCAGCTTGCGGATGTGCACCACCTCGTTCGCCAGGTGGCGATGAGCGGCGTCCGTCACGGTGCCACGGGAGCTCTGACCGCCGCCCAGATCAACTCCGGCATCGTGCTAGAGAACGTCGAACCGGGAATCCGGGCAAGCCAAGATATGGAGGAGTTCGGCACGCTGATGGCCGCTTTCGCCCCTCATGCCGACGGTCTCTCCGTGTCCATCGACGCCGAGGACGTGATCCGGGATGGCGTTAATAACCCGAACTAGATTGTATTAGGCATTCTGATGTATATGATACTTCTGAACTTGCTATGCACGAAACAATCCAATTTGCAAAACTGTATATTTTTTTGCTAAGGGCGACTCGTTACTACGATGTCGGCCATTTTTTGTCTTGAAGGCGACCCGCCTGCACGGCATCGGCTGTTAGAGCCAGATTCACATGAATCGGCTATTATCCCCCAACTGGGATGCTAGGGTAGTATTTCTTCAGATGTTTCCCGTTGATGGCTCTGGCGAGTCTCTGCCCTTCCAAGTCTTCAAGGATATAAGCATTACCTGGAGCGTATTCCACCACGCGATACGGGCCTTCCCAGTTTGGCGACCATTTACCGAATCGGCTATCTTTGGTACCAATAGGTAGAATGACTTTCCATACTAGCTCTGATTCGGTGAAGCTCTTGCTCCTTACCTTTGTGTTGTAATACTTGGCCACCCGTATCTTATTCTTTTCAATATATTCCAAAGCCCTGAGCCGATGACAGTGCAAATCTTCTAAACTGTCCATCATAATGTCTTTGTATTCACCGGCCGTAAGCTTGTTTTGCAACATGACACGCCGTGTCTCAGACTAAATCTCCCATGGCAAGATAGCAGCGTGTCCATAGACTAGCTCATAAGGTGAAGCCTTGATCGATCCATGCTGTGCCATGCGATATGCCCACAGTGCCTTGCTCAAATGCAAATACCATTTTCTGGGGTTCTGCTCAATATTTTTCTTGATGACCTTGATCAAAATTTTATTGGAGGCTTCTGCTTGTCCGTTGGCTTGGGCGTAGTACGGCGATGAATTATAAATCTTGATACCCATGTCGTCAGCAAAGGTCATAAACTCCTCTGAAGTGAACATTGTCCCCTGATCGGTTGTGATCGTCTGAGGTATGCCGAACCTGTAAATAATATGCTCCTTCACAAATTCGATCACGTCAGCTGAAGTGGCGCTCCTCAAAGAAACGGCTTCTACCCACTTGGTGAAGTAATCAGTCGCCACTAGGATCCATTTGTGACCCTTGCTCGATGGTGGGTAGATTTGGCCGATTAGATCAATACCCCATCCCCTAAACGGCCATGGTTTAATTATAGGATTCATAGCAGAAGCTGGAGACTTTTGTATATTTCTAAACTTTTGGCATTCTTGACACCCTTTATAATATTTGAAACAATCTTCCAGCATCGTAGGCCAATAGTAACCAGTCCTCCTGATGATCCACTTCATCTTGTGAGCTGATTGATGTGCACCGCAGACTCCATCATGTACTTCGCTCATCAGCTTTACTGATTCTTCTGCCCTCAGGCATTTGAGCAGCACTCCTTCAACAGTCTTGTAATACAACTGACCATCCAACAACACGTACTTGGTGGCTTTGTATCTTAGCTTTCTGCTGACCTTTTGTGAAGGATTTGCCAGGTAATCGGCTATCGTCTGCCCTTTGACCACCTTAGCCGATTCGAACCTCAAGTCAAACTCTGAAAGCGCCAGGATCCATTTGCCTATCCGACCATTTAAAATAGGCATCGAAAGCATGTGCTTGATGACATCCTCCTTGGACACCACCACACACTCCGAGGCAAGCAAGTAGTGCCTCAACTTGGTGCATGAGTAGAATAGGCACAAACACAACTTCTCGGTCGGTGTGTATCTTGTCTCAGGGTCAAGGAGCCGCCTGCTCAGGTAGAATACTGCTCTCTCTTTCCCTTCAAACTCTTGAAAAAGGGCCGACCCAATGGTATGGCTTTCGGCCGTCACGTACAACTTAAAAGGCTTCCCTACCCGTGGCGGTACTAAGACAGGAGGAGTCTTTATGTATTCTCTGATCTCATCAAAAGCCTTCTGTTGCACGTCACCCCATTTGAACTCTTGATCATTCTTGAGCTTCAACAATGGTGAGAACGGCAGCACCTTCTCTGATAAGTTGGCAATGAACCTTCTGATAAAGTTAACCTTACCAAGTAAAGACTGCAATTCCTTCTTGTTGGTTGGAGGTACGAGTTCATCGATCGCCTTCCTACTCTTGCTGCCGATCTCTATCCCTTTGCGGTGGACCATGAATCCCAGAAATTCGCTAGCTGACACGCCAAACGCACACTTGTTAGGATTCATCTTCAGACCATGTCGCCTTGTGCACTCCAAAGTGGTTCTCAAATCGGCCAGGTGATCTTTATTGCTTTTGGATTTCACCACCACATCATCTATATAAATTTCAACGACCTTGCCGATCAACTTGTGAAATATATAATTCATAGCTCTCTGATAGGTTGCACTGGCATTCTTTAATCCAAACGTCATGACCACCCATTCAAACAAACCAAGCGCACTAGGGCACCTGAAGGCGGTCTTCGGGATGTCTTCATCAGCCATAAAAATTTGATTATAACCAGCATTGCCATCCATGAAGCTAATAACTTGGTGCCCAGCAGACGAGTCTACCAACATATCGGCTATTGGCATAGGGTAGCCATCCATCGGTGTAGCTCTATTTAAATCCCTGAAATCAATACAGACTCGCAATTTACCATTTTTCTTATACACAGGGACGATGTTCGATATCCACTCGGCATATCGGCAAGCTCGAATGAACTTGGCTTCTAACAGCCTCGTGATTTCGGCCTTAATGTCAGGTAGAGCATCCTCTCTAAAACGACGTGGAGGCTGCTTGTGAGGCCGAAACCCTGGCTTGATAGGTAGCCTGTGCTCAACAATAGATTTGTCCAATCCAGGCATTTCATAATATTCCTAGGCGAAACAATCTTTGTACTCTTTCAATAGTTGAACCAGCTCCTGCCTGAACTCTGGGTCTAAATTGGTGGCAATAAACGTCGGCCTTGGTCTATCGTCGGGTCCAACATCCACTTCCTCGAGCTTGTCGGCCGACGTGAATCCTTGCCCCAACTTACCCTCTGTGCCGTCAATCAGATTCTCCATTTAATAAAAAGACTCAGAGCCGATTGCCCTGATCGGCTGTTGACTCTCATCACTGACCTTGATGGAGCCTCCTTCCCAAGTCTTGCCAGAGAAACAGTCATGATCCCCAGCTTCCCAGTATGTGGCATCTGCCGTCGCCACGCTGACCGAGTCGTCGGCTGGGATCACTTCGACCTCATCGCCATGCCACTGAATGAGACACTGATGCATGGTCGATGGCACACAGCAGTTGGCATGAATCCAGTCGCGTCCAAGCAGCAAGCTGTAGGCACCCTTACTGTCGATCACGAAAAAGGTGGTAAGCAGTGTCTTCTTCCCTACTGTTAGCTCGACGTTGATTGCCCCCCGAGTGTTGGAAGAATTGCCCCCGAAATCCTTGAGCATCAGATCAGTTTCTATTAGATCATCGGGACCCTTGCCTAGCTTGCGGAATGTAGTGTAGGGCATGAGATTGACAGTGGCACCACCGTCCACCAACATCTTCGTCATGGGCATGCAGTCGACATAACCTTTGAGATAGAGGGCCTTCAAATGTCGATTCTTGGCTGGCTTATCAAAAGTAGCTTGCTGTGCGAGCACTAACTTGACCACTCCGTCTTCTGATCCCGAATCGTCTGAGTCAGACTCGGTATCATACTTCTTGGCTCTGAACTCTGCAGGCAGCACGAACACCATCTATGCATCGGCTACAGCCTTTCCATTATTTTGTGGAGGCTTCTCGCGCCATATCTGTTTGGCACGTCCCTCAGCTTGGAGCTCTCTGTTTCTGAGCCGTTGCACCCGGCGCCTTTGGCTCCTAGTCAGATCCCTTGGGCACCACTGATTCTCTTGCCAAACCGGCTGTCGGCGTTCAACTACCGCTTCATCAAGCCTGTAACACCCTAGTGTTAGTTACTATTTTCACACTTGCATTTGCATGTCATCAAGCATAGATCATGTCATTTCATGCATCATTATCATTGCATTTTATTTGATTCCCTTTTATTGCTATATGTTTGTTTATATGTCCATAACATGCTAAATGTGTTGACATGCAAATGTGATGCTTGTTTACTGTTCTAAATGCTTTAGACATGTTTGGGATAACATTTGGAAAAATGTTCATGTTGGTGAAATCCCCAAAATACCCCTCTAGCTCATAGTTGACTAGAGAGCCCTTTAAAAGCTATTCTGTTTGACCAAACAAGAAGGGCATTTTAGAGATTCTGCATGTTAGTGCACCCTTAATCAAAGTTGTGTAGAATTTTATAAGAAACAAACTTTATTTTTGGGTCAACTCATGAAAATGAGTGGAAGGAGGTCAAAAAGTTGAATTAGTGCAGATTTGGAGCTGTTTTGGAAGTTTTCAAATTTTCCTAAGTCTAAACTGGTTTTTAGTTTCGGTGTACCCCTGTTCATCGACCTGTATCTCTCAATCCAGGCCGAACTAGAGTAAAGTGTCTTAATATGAAATGATCTACTCATATAGCTCTTCAATCCATATTAGTGAAGTTTTCGCTGAAACGCACTGGATCACGAGTTATGGCTTGATCAAAAATCGAGTTTCAGTCGGGTCCGCGGGGACTGAATCGGAGCCGATTCAGTTCGACCGTCGGTCGTCGCCGCGCGACCGCGTCAGGCCTCGGCCGCCAGGTGGCGCCGTACGCCGTCGTTGCCCTGCCGCGCGGTCGGTTTACAAAAGGGGAACACTCCATCCTGTCTCCCGCACGCTCGCCCTCACTCTCCCCGCTCTCTCGCCCTCTGCTCGCCTCGCTGCTCTCCTCTTTCCCCTCCGCCGTCGCCATTTCCGCCGCGCCGCCGCCGTGGTGAAATCCGCCGCCACCGAGCCGTCTCCGACCGCTCCATCCTCGGCGCAGCTTCGGCTTGCTCTGTTCTTCGTTTCCGACCCGTTGCCGACCTCAGCCGACCTAAGGTATAGCTCCAGCGAGCCTCTCGCCGTCCGCCATTGCCGGAGCGCCGCCGAGCTCTCGGGTCGCCGCGACGAGGGCGATGCCGGGGTCGGCTTCCCTCTCTTTTGCTCGTCTAGGAGTCTCCGTTAGCCGTAGATCCATTCTAGGCCGTCGGATAGGTCTATCTCGCCGTAGTTTCGCCGGAACCCGAGTTCGCCGTGAACCCGCTCGCCACCGTGCCGCCATGCGAGCGCGTTCAGTGAGCTCCCGTGCGCAATAGTTCGATTCGTTGCACGCACAGGTCCGCTAGGGTTTCAGGAACACGGAACGAGGCTTAGCCGCGCGAGCAACGGCCGGAATCGGCCGGCGCAAGCTCGCCGGACCACCGTCGTTCGCCATTGCCACCGTCGAGCTTGCTCCGGTAGAGTACGACCCTCGGCAGTTGGTCCATCGGGTTCGTCACGTTGCCACGAGTCGGTAGGTAGCCTCGGCGTCGCCGGAGACCTCGCCGTCGGCGAGCTCTCGCCGGTCAGCGCCGGCGGCTCTGTTCCGCTCTTTGACGCGTGGGGTCGGGTCGACCCCGGGGCCCGCGAGTCAGCCATTCGGGTGCGCCTCTGGTTCACTGAGCCGGGTGCACGTAGCAGTTCTATCGGGTTTAGGTTTTATGATTTATAAAATGAATTTCCAGAAAATGTGTAAAACCTTCCAAAATTCATATCTAGAGCTAGAAATGTCCAATTGGGGTGAACCAAATTTTGTTGTGTTTGTATTTCTGAGCTCTATCAAGGAAAAATATAAAATGTACTTTTTCAATACTTTTTATGTGCAGTTATAATTAAATTGTTAATTGCTTGCAAACTTGATAAATGCATAAGTAATTGTAGGAATGTGCTAAAAATGTGATTCCACTTGCATTCATATTGTTTAGAGAAGTAGAATCTATGAAAAATATGTTTGCTGGTGTTTCACTGTTATTTATATGATGTCTAGTATAATGTGCTTTTTAGGCTTTAATCTTGCAAAAATCACTAAGATTAATGTGTTAAGGATATGGACATGAATATTTTTCCTGGACTATGGTATGATGGAAAGAAGCTAAGAAAATTAGGAAATATGTTGTTTGATACTTTTCACTGTGTTAAGTATTTTCCATTGTTTAAAAGGCTGGTTGCTTGTTATTTTTGTGTAGACTGTTATATTTGCCCAAAGGACTTGAAATTTTGTCAATAGGTTAGTATGGATGTGTAATAGCTACTGTAATTTTTATAGATTTTTCTGGTCACAGCAAACAGTAGGTCTAGTTATAGGCTAGGGTTTATTTAATTGTTTCTAAGCAAATATCTTTTGGTTGGGGAGTGTTTTTATGCATTTCTGTGATGCTCAACATTATCACCTGTGTTAAACAGTAGAGCTGATCCTACCTTGAGCTTAGGGCAGCATGGTTAATATTTTGTTTATAAGATGTTGCTCGCGCTTGTTAATTATAAGTTGGTTGTGGTAGGTTAGTTGATGCATGTTAATTATTAAGTGCAGGTTGTAGACCTCTCACCCGGGACGAGAAATTGTTCTATGCCTTGCTTAAGAAGGGTGAGTATGAGTTGGTTGTCTAGGGAAGAAATTATGCACGTACTCAGGAAATGAGTGTGGATTGTTAAACTGATTGCATATCATGGGTTAATTTGTGCATCTCTATCTTGCATTACATGTGCATTCTCAGTTCTCATATATGCATATCATGCATACAGGATCGCCGGGAGGCGTGACGCTGTTGCAGTTCGATCCATCGGAGGAGGGAGTTCCGCCGGAGATTGAAGTGCCAGAGGTTCCCGAAGGTCAGGAAGAAGAAGCTGAACTTCCAGAGTGCCATGATCACCAACCTACTAACTTTGTGAAAGGCAAGCCCCGGAGCATTCCTAAGTCTCCACCTACTCTTTTTACAAATACACTGGTTGTTATTAAATCGTATGATTGTGCACTTAAGTATAGGAGTTGATATGATACCGTTGCTGCATTTATTCCTTGTCCACTTATACTTGATCCTGAAGTTATTACTAGACAAGGGGATGGGTTCGATCCTATGCTTAGCCATGCTTAGACCGGTAGAAGTCGAGGGATTTCCTGTCCTTCGCGAGCATAGGTGGTTACTAATGATGATGGGGTTGGATTCCACATGATGGACTATATGTGCCACCATGCCACAGTGTCTAATGAGAGAATCAAGGCTAGGTAGCGGGGAGCCGCATGACATGGTTGAGGTC
The DNA here is from genome assembly GCA_038502445.1 of Eremochloa ophiuroides. Lineage (NCBI taxonomy): Eukaryota > Viridiplantae > Streptophyta > Magnoliopsida > Poales > Poaceae > Eremochloa > Eremochloa ophiuroides. Next base: position 23,702,318 of record JAHLJS010000008.1, read on the forward strand.
ATGCCGTCTTCGGTGCTGCTTGCGGCCGACTAGGACTGAGGCCACCAGACATCAGTTGAGATTGAAAGACGTCGTCACATAGCTGGCCAGATAAGTCGTTCTGACCGCGAAGCCGAGTATTTCTTTCTGAGCCGGGAATTGGTGCGACTAGGCAGACATATTTTGGAGGTAGGAAGTATGTGCGGAGACACCATCTTACCAAGGGCAGGTCAGGGACCTGATGCATCCTGGAAGTGGGTTGGTCTCTGAGAATATGGTCCCCGCCAAGCCCGCGACATATTGTGACTCAGAAGGATTTAACGGTGGCCCAAGAAGCCAGTGGCTCGGCTGACAGGGTTTGTGATTGGCATATTTGCCAGCTAGTACAATCGATTCGAATCGCCATCTGTCCTGGTTAGTGAGAAACTGAACTGATCTTCTGGTGAGGTAGAGGCTAATAACTTGAACATAATGATTATGGTGAGATGAGGTTGATATCTGTGGATATCGGAAATCATATGGTTTTATTGATTGCTACAATATTCAGTGAATGCTTAGTATAGTGGCTAATCTTAGTAAATAGCTTAACTGAAATCGAAGCTTATCACAATTAAAATGAATAAGTTGAGGTCCTACTGTAGTAATGCTTTTGATGCAAAAAAAATGATGCTACCCTCTGAGCTCCACCAAATAAGCCCTGCATATCCTTGAGAGTCTTTTTATTTACTCCCTGTCGGGTAAGTCTAGCTGAGTACAATTGAGTACTTAGGGTTTTATTCCCATTGTTGCAGATGGTGTAGTCTACTACGCGTATTGCAGGAATTGCTTCACCCCTGCGGGCGAAGAAGACTAGACCCGAGGGCAGGGTCATTATCTATCCTTAGATGTTGTAAGAATGCTGTGACAAGGTCATGTGATGGTACTCGTATTTGAACTCTGTGGTGTAAAACTATGTTGACTTCCGCTACTACTCTATTTGTGTAAAAGACTATGTTGTACTCTGATGTTTAAATTCGGTTGCGAACTTATGTGTCATGTGATCGGGTATTGCTAAATGAATGATCCTTGGGGTATGAAATGTTTGAAATCCTTCGAGATTTCCGGACTACCGGGTTTATATTGGCTCAAGTGCGACTGGATTGCATTAAAAATGCGATCGTTGTACTTGTGCTCGTATAAATTGGTCGGTTCTGTGACAGCTGGTACCAGAGCATAATTTAGCATATACCGTCACTTGACTATTTAAAAACTAAAAGAGTTTTGAGTTTTACAAACTAATTGCCAACTGATAGTTTGTATAGGTGATTTAAACCAAGTGTTTGCAAAACTTATGAGTACCAATGACCAAGTCCTATAGCCCTATATATATATGTGGTAATTAGGTGGCTTATGTAAGTACTGACCTGGGGGGGATTGCATCATATTTCTATTTGTGGTTCGTTTGGTTTTATCGTGCGGATAATCATGAACTGTCGGTTTCTTATTGCTTCTTATAGGTCAATGTACCACGTCGCCTAAGGTAAGGTGAGATGTGAGTGTAAGATCGAACAACCATCGATCGATGGTGAGTGTATGGTTACTGAAGTGAGTACATGTGATCCATATGTGTACTTATGGAAGTAGGGTGGAGTAATTAATTTTGGGGTCGCGAATGTTCATGGGAACATTTCTGGCAAAAAGTGCTTCTTGTTGCCCTGCATACATTGGGGTTTGGGCTGAAATGAATCTTCTGCAGGTACACTAACCACGCAAAACGTATAGCACGGTTAGTTACGTATATGAGAGCACGTGGTATGCCACCGACTATAACGTTAGTTAAAATATATTATGTGTGAGGTCGTTGGCACGTGCATGTATCATGATCATGAAATTAATTTAAGCTATTTGTACTATTTCCTTCCCTATGGTAAAATTTGTGCTGTCCTATCTTATTCTAAATGTTGAAAGATGTTGTAATGTACCAGATGGCAGCTGAAGGTGAGCCGCAGAGTGGTCAGTTTCTGGAGCAGTTTGGCACACCCACTGTGGTATGGAGGTTGTTGAAGTCTGTGGGATATGCAGAGCCACCACTGTATTTCTGGAAGCCAGCGAAAACCATGGTGCAGCCTTGGTTTGATGTTTGGGTGACTATCCCTGTGCTTGAAAGGGGTTGGTCGTTTCCAGGAATAAAGGTGGAAGTTGACATGAGGACGCCATGGGATGGTGCACAGCTTGCAGCTTTCGAGGTGTTGACGGATATTTGCAGCCGATTCAACAAGAGAGCTGATTTGGGGCAGCAAATGTTTTTCCCAGGGTGGATGCTTCTCAGGGTGAGTGGGCTCAGTCTAGCCAAGCTTCTTTGGAACGAGGCAGGGACGAGCATGCTCATAGCACGGGTGCTTCTATGAGTGCTATGTTTGCTGTCCTGAGGATGCACTATTCCACTAGGGATTGTTGGATGAAGTGCGTTGAAGCCCTGCACGATGCTGTGGAGAAGAAGTTAGAAGCTGAAGAGTGGGCACGTATGGCTCGTCGCAGCTCAGATGACTTGGTGGTAGCTCTCACTGCCTGTCGCAATGAGTTGTTACGATGCACTGGCGCCTTGTTGGCGGCTGATCGCCGTGTCGAGGTGCTTGAGAGGGAGAATGCAGATCTTCGCCGCCAGCTTGACAATCGCATTATGAGCTTGACACGTCAGCGCAATGAGTTTCTGCAGGAGTTGCGTGCTAGTCAGCAGCAGGTTTGGGAGTTGCAGCAGGATGTTCATCGCCTGAACAACCGTGCTGATCCGTTTCATCCTCCGGGTGCAGCGGAGTTTGCTCCTGAGATCTTCATTGCAGCTGATGATGGTGAAGCAAGTGAGGAAGAAGAGGAAGAAGACCCCGAGGAGATCGTGCCTATTGACGAGAGTGATGACCATGGTGGGAACGTGTCCGGCATGGACAGTGACCACGATGACTAGGCTTTTTCTAGTGATCTTGCCATGATCGGCACCCCTTTTGTATTGGGAAAACCTTTAATGTCATGTAATGGGTAGAACCTGAATTGTAATGAGAGAACCCTGTGTGTTCAGGGCTGGAACCATCAAACTTTTAATTAAGTAATGGTAACTTATGCAGCATGGAAACCCTTTTTGGTTGCGCCTTGTTATTGTGCGGTTGTGTGATGATTATTGAATTATTGTGCCGTTTGTTGGTTATAAAAAATGATCATTGATATCTTTTGGGGTTATTTTTTTCGGTTATCTTTGGCATAACTAGCAATGGTTGTTGTGTGTTGCTACAGATGGCACCTCATACCCGTCGTCATGGGTCAACCAGTGGTGGTGGGAACGAACATGAAGATGAGGAGTTGCCGCCTCCTCCACCGCGTACCCAGGAACAGATGTTTGCTCGGTTCTTGGACACCCAGCAAGCGATTTTGCAGCAGATGGTTGCTAGTAACCACCACAATCGCAATCGAGGTGGACGCCGTGGAAACAATGAGGACCAATACAGTAACTCTAAGGACTTCATGGACACTAAGCCTCCGGTATTCAAGCAGGCCGTAGAACCGCTGGAAGCTGATGAGTGGTTAAACACTATTGAGCAGTCATTCTCTGTGTTGCGATTGACTGAAACCATGAAGGCTAGCTTTGCTGCTATGTTACTGCAAGGCCAAGCTGGAATATGGTGGGCCAATCACAAGACCGCCTACCCTGTGGTTGCTGATATCACCTGGGAGCAGTTCACCAGGGATTTCAGGGGACATTTCATTCCAGCAGGCTTGATCAAGATGAAGGTCAATGAATTCATGCAGCTTACTCAGGGTACTAAGACCCTCACTCAGTATCATCATGCCTTTAACAATCTGTCGAGGTATGCCCCGTGGATGGTAGATACAGATGAAAAGAAGATTGAAACCTTCAAGAGAGGTTTTAGTACCAAGCTTATGAAGACTCTGGCAAACAACGCTCGTACAACTTTTAACGAGTTCATCAGTGAAGCTTATATCCAAGAGAAACAGAACAACTTGCACACTGCTTCCAAGGGAGGCAAGAGGCCATTTGAAGGAAGCTCTTCTCAGTCAAGGACTCCAGCAGCTAGTCGTGCGGTGGCAAATCGCCCTGCTTACCGTCCGGCTGTTCCTGGAGCAAAATTCAGACCCCCTCCAAAGAAGCAGCCCGCGCCACAGCGCTACAAGAAAGGTTTCACAGTGCCTTTGAACAAGAACAACGCTCCTCCAAGCAATGCCATTCAAGTGAGGACCAACCAAGGTCTGGGGACATGCTTTAACTGTGGCCAACAGGGGCATCTTGCTCGTTATTGTCCTCATCCCAGGCAGGGTCGTGTGCATCACACTACTGCGGAGGAACTTCCGGAAGGTGAACCAGTCACTGCGGGTATGTTTTCTGTGAATCAGCATCCTGCTATTGTTTTGTTTGACTCTGGATCGTCGCATTGTTTCGTGAGTCAAGCATTTGCACAAAAGCATGCATTACCAATTGTTGAGTTGAGCCATAGTTTCCGGATAACTTCAGCTGGGGCTGAAATTTGTACGCGTCATGGTGTCGGAGATGTGACCATTGAGATTGGTAATCGGGTTTTCATCAGTAGTCTTATTGTGCTACCAGGGTTGAGTCTGGATGTTATTTTGGGAGTTAGTTGGATGGACAAGCGGGGTGCGGTGTTGGACGTCCCTAACCGGATGTTGACCCTGAAGGAACCCCAAGGTGAAGGTACTTTTCAAGTTCATCTGCCCCGTAGGGGAGATCTTTTTAGTCTCTCTTTCCCAATTGAGGCCGTGACACTTCAGACCATCCCTGTAGTGTGTGAGTTTCCTAATGTCTTTCCTGATGATCTACCTGGACTTCCTCCTGATCGAGATGTGGAGTTTGCAATAGAACTTATTCCCGGTACGGCACCTATTTCTCGAAGGACATATAGAATGCCTCCTCATGAATTAGCTGAACTCAAGAAACAACTCCAGGAGTTATTGGACAAAGGGTTTATTCGCCCTAGTTCTTCTCCGTGGGGCTGTCCTGCAATCTTTGTTAAGAAGAAGGATGAAACTTTGCGTATGTGTGTGGACTATAGGCCACTAAATGCTGTGACAATTAAGAACAAGTATCCTCTACCTCTTATTGATATCTTGTTTGATCAATTGTCCAAGGCCAAGGTTTTCTCCAAAATTGATCTGAGATCTGGGTATCATCAAATTAAGATCAGACCACAAGATATTCCCAAGACGGCTTTCTCCACTCGGTATGGATTGTATGAGTATTTGGTAATGTCTTTTGGATTAACCAATGCTCCTGCACATTTCATGTATCTAATGAATTCGGTATTCATGCCTGAGTTGGATAAGTTCGTGGTAGTCTTTATTGACGATATTCTGGTGTACTCTGAAAGCATGGAGGATCATGCTGAACACTTGAGGATAGTCTTGACTAGACTCAGGGAGCATAAGCTGTATGCTAAGTTCAGCAAGTGTGAGTTTTGGTTGACTAAGGTACCTTTTCTGGGCCATATCTTATCTGCTGAAGGTATTTCTGTAGATCCGTCAAAGGTTCAGCAGGTGTTGGATTGACAGCCACCAACAAATGTGTCTGAGGTTCGTAGCTTTCTGGGATTAGCTGGGTATTATCGCCGCTTTATTCAGGATTTCTCTAAAATAGCTAAACCTATGACCAAGCTATTGCACAAAGATACCAAGTTTGTGTGGAGTGGGGAGTGTGAAACAGCTTTTCGCACCTTGCAAACGTTGTTGACCACTGCTCCAGTTCTTGCACAACCTGATATTGAAAGGCCTTTTGATGTGTACTGCGATGCTTGTGGCACTGGGTTAGGATGTGTTCTCATGCAAGAAGGCCGAGTCATTGCTTATGCCTCGTGTCAATTGAGAAAACATGAGCAAAACTACCCTACTCATGATTTGGAACTTGCCGCTGTAGTTCATGCATTGAAGATTTGGCGCCACTATTTGATGGGTCACAAATGTCATATCTATTCCGATCACAAGAGTCTCAAGTACATTTTCACTCAGCCTGAGTTGAACATGAGGCAAAGAAGGTGGTTGGAGTTGATCAAAGACTATGATCTAGAAGTACACTATCATCCGGGCAAGGCCAATGTCGTAGCCGATGCTTTGAGCCGAAAGTATCATTGCAATGTATTGCAGCCTTTGCTAGCAGACGGATTCAATCTTGTGCATCCAGTGGTGTTGAATAATATTACTCTCAGTTGTACTTTGGAAAGCAAGATTATTGAAGGTCAGAAAACAGATCCCAGCATATATCATATAAAAAGGAAGATGAAAGAACAAGAAATGCTTCATTTCCGAGTAGACGAAAAAGGTATATTGTGGTTCAAGGATCGATTGGTAGTACCGAAAGACCGTGAGTTGAGGAATCAGATTATGGACGAGGCTCATTTGTCCAAGTTGTCTATCCATCCTGGTAGTAGTAAGATGTATCAAGACTTGAAACCTAGGTTCTGGTGGACCAAAATGAAGAAGGAAATTGCAGCCTATGTGGCCAGGTGTGATACCTGTTGTCGCGTGAAGGCTATTCATCTTAAGCCAGCAGGCCTATTGCAACCCTTACCAGTTCCAGGTTGGAAATGGGATGAGATAACCATGGATTTCATATCTGGGTTACCTCTAACGCAAAAAGGCCATGATTCTATTTGGGTGATTGTGGATCGATTGACTAAGATTGCACATTTCTTACCAGTTCGAACTACAGATCGTCCTCATCAGTTGTCACAGCTCTACTTTGCTCAGATACTTCGGTTACATGGCGTGCCAAGGACGATAGTTTCCGACAGAGGCCCGCAATTTATTGCACGCTTCTGGGAGCATCTACACAAGTGTTTGGGAACCCATTTGGTTCGCAGCTCAGCTTATCATCCTCAAACTTCTGGTCAGACTGAAAGGGTAAATCAAATTCTTGAAGATATGTTGAGAGCTTGTGTTCTATCGTCTAAAGGTTCGTGGGAAGAATGGTTACCTTTGGCCGAGTTCTCATACAACAATAGCTACCAAGAGAGTATTCAAATGGCTCCTTTTGAAGCTTTGTATGGGCGCAAATGTAGAACTCCTCTCAATTGGGTTGAATCAGGCGAAAGGAGATATTACGGGATTGACTTTGTGAAAGAGGCCGAAGAGAGAGTGCATACCATTCAAACACATCTCAAAGCCGCTCAGACTCGTCAAAAGAGCTATGCGGACAAGCGAAGAAGGCCATTGCAATTTGAAGTGGGTGACTATGTATACTTGAAGGTGTCACCTATGAAAGGCGTGCAACGCTTCGGAGTGAAACGAAAGTTAGCTCCAAGGTTTGTAGGCCCTTTTCAAATTCTGAAAAGAAGTGGGAAAGTAGCATACAAGTTACGGTTGCCACCACACATGTCCACTATCTTCAATGGTTTCATGTATCC